>OX104063.1:546570-570303 GCA_944474145.2 Dicrocoelium dendriticum | reverse complement strand
ACAAAATAGGTCAAACGACCAGCTGAGCTGTGACGCAAACAATCCAAGAGAATGAACATTTTAAGAAAAGAGCGACTCCTAACTGGCTCCGGATATCCGCAAAGTTGTATGGAGCCTATGGCGACCAACTGATGCTAAGCAGTGATAGTAGCATTATGAAAGGATGTATCAGTGGCTAGTGTAGCCATATCATTAAGTCGTTTGACGACTACTGGATAACAACAGTTTCGATGAAGAAATCAACAGACGAGCGAAGCTTAGAGAGACAGACGTCAGAGGAAAATGAAGGCTGGAGAGTCAAGGAGTCGCTCCTTGCAAGCTACATGGAGCCAACAATGATTAGCTACTGCCAAGAAGAAGATTTCACGCGAGCAAGGTGAGCGACGGATAACGGCGCGATAGGTGAGAGATGAGTGGCCAGCAGACGAGCGACGATTAGGGAGACAGACGTCAGAGGAAAACAAAGGCTGGTGAGTCAAGCAGTGGCTCCTTGCAAGCTACATGGAGCCAAAAGGGACTAGCTACTGCCAAGAGGAACATTACACGCGGGTAAGACAAACGACGGATAACGGCGCGCTAGGAGAAAGATGAGTAGCCAGCAATAGAGTTCGGATTACGCCTTCGGTTACTAGTGGATCCTACGGTGACACAGCATAGGTCAACAAACCAGCTGAGCTGTTGCGCAATCAAACCAAGATAATGAACTTTCTAAGAAAGGAGCGACTTCTAGAGAGCTCCGGAAATTCGCAAAGTTGAGTTGAGGCTATGGCGACTGGCTGCTACTAAGCAGAAATAGTGGATCTAGAAAAGGATGTATCATTGGATGGTGTAGCCATATCCTTAAGATGTTTGACGACTACTGGATAACAACAGTTTCGATGCAGAAATCAACATGCGAGCGAAGCTTAGAGAGACAGACGTCAGCGACAGAGGAAGGCTGGAGAGTAAAGGAGTGAGTCCTTGCAAGCTTTTAGTGCCCCGGAGATTCCCCTGTTTGGCTGCCGCATGCTGCGTAAAATATTACAAAATCACAAACTTATATTTTCTCGATGTACACAGCAAATTAGCCGCTCGCCTGTTTGAACGTTGATCACGTTTGTTTGAGTCAACATAGCATCCGCCTTCGAACGGCGCAATGCTCATCGACTCCGCGGCCGTCTTTGCTCTCCGCGCACGCAAGCACACCTTTTCCTTTGCTAGCTATCTTCCGGTGCCTTATTTTTAGCACTATATAGCGTTTTACCCCACTCAATATATTTTTCCTAGAGTTTTGGTTTTCTCCACTCATGGGAGGTTGGCCTTATATTCGCGTATTGGTTTTAAAGCGTACCGATTCTGCTTCTCGCTTTATTGGTGACGGCCGACGTTTGGTGAGTTTTCGCTAACCTTTCTTTTCCGATTTGGCTACATTTTCTCGCTAACCCGTCTGATTTTCACTTTTCATTTTCCGGTTTAATCTCGCTGGCTTTCTATTTTGCTCGCTATGGAAACTGATCGCGTAGATTCTGACGTTCAGATCGGCACAGTTACGCTTTCTATCGCACCTTTGCGCGAGACTAATCCTAAGTCTTGGTTTGGTCAGCTAGAGTCGCGATTTTCTTTGCGTTGTATTAGGTCCGAGAAGACCAAGTTCCACCTTGTCGCTTCCGCGCTTCCGCTAAATGTCATCGATGACACTGATGACATTCTAGATGTTCCTGGCGACCAAAGGACTTACGATGCAGTCAAGTCAGCTGTTCTAAGAAGAACAAGCTTATCCGATCGACAACGAGTTACGAAACTCCTCAACGAAACCGATCTTGGTGAGCTTAAGCCTTCTCACCTGTTTCGAAAAATGCAGTGCCTAGCTAAACCAACTTCGATAGATGATTCTTTTCTTCGGGAAATGTGGTTGCAACGACTTCCGCGCGAGATGCTACACACCCCCTGCGCTAGTGAGGATGCACATTTATCCAAACTGGCCGATACAGCCGACCGAATTTGGGAGTCGTACGGCCAGGTTTCGCATGTCCAGACGAAAGGGGACGACGATAGCGCCACGCTTAAATCCCAGATGGCAACATTGAATCGACAATTCGCAAACTTTTCGGCCAGCGGACATAACCGCTGTAAATGCTCTAGGAGCCGTTCGCGTTCATGTTCGAACTCTTCTTCGCCATCACCGAATAGAAACGGTTACTGCTGGTACCACGAACGATTCGGCCAGCAAGCTAAATCATGTCGCCCGCCCTGTTCCTGCAAACGACATCAACAGGGAAACGGGCGGACCAGCACGTAGGGGCGACGGACGTAGCTCGTCAACGCAGTCGCCTTTTTTGCGTCACCGATCGTAGAACCGAAGTTCGCTATCTCGTCGATACTGGCGCAGAAGTCAGCGTTCACCCGCGTGATCCAAACGACCCGACTGAAAAGGTGACTAGCTCATTGCGCGCAGCTAACGGAACCATTATCCGCGTATATGGTCAACGCTCGCGCAGGCTAAATCTCAGCCTCCGACGCGCTTTCAAATGGATATTCCTCGTTGCGGATGTTCAAACGCCTATCCGTGGTCTCGACTTCTTACGTCATTACGACCTACTCGTCGACGTTAAGCGACACCGTCTAGTCGAACGCCTTACGAATCTCGCAGTCATTGGGATTTGACCGACACCACGTCAATCAGTCCCGTGTACGCGACTCAACTTAGTTCACCAGTCGGGCAAACGCTGCTCGACAGCTTTCCGCAGGCCTTCCGTCCTGCCGTCCCGTTGCCTTCCGCAACCGACGCCGCGACACATCACATCGTTACGAAAGGTCCGCCTGTGTTCGCAAAAGCCAGGCGCATGACCACCGACAAGCTCGAAATTGCACGCCCCGAATTCGAGCACATGCTAGACTTAGGCATTATTCGCCCGTCTAAGAGCCCGCGGGCGTCGCCTCTACACATGGTGCCTAAAAGTCAGGAGACTGGCGTCCATGTGGCGACTATCGCGCTCTCAATAGCGCTACAGTCCCCGACCGCTATCCGATTCCGCACATTCAGGACATCACGGCTAGCCCACGTGGCGCCCGTGTTTTCTCGTAGATCAATCTGGTTCGCGCTTACCACCAGATCCCTATAGCCGAAGATGATATTCCGAAAACCTCAGTTATCACGCCTTTCGGAATTTTTGAACACTTGCGAATGCCCTTCGGTCTTTACAACGCAGCCCAGACTTGTCAACGCTTCATAGACGCTGTCACGAAAAGTTTCGACTTCGTTTATCCTCATATAGACGACAGCTTAGTAGCTAGTTCTTCCGAAGAACCGCACGCGGAGCACCTCAAGATGATTTTCGAGAGGTTAGCCTCTACTAGCATTACTGTCAACGCAGACAAATGTATCTTCCAGCAACCATCTATCGAATTTCTTGGTCATCGAATTGACCAGCATGGCATACGGCCGCTCAAAGACCGAGTCAGCGCTATTAAAGACTTTCCCGTTCCGACTACTTTGGCCGCCATCCGCCGTTTTAGTGGGATGATCAACTACTACCACGTTGTGCCGACTTGCTCAGTCCATTGACCGACTTACTTCGTGGACGCAAGAACGGCAACGTCGAGTCGACGCCCGCGGCAACCGAAGCCTTCAAGGCCTGCAGAGGGGCCTTGGCTGAAGCACTTATGCTTCACCATTTCGACCCCAATGCTCCACTCGGCGTTGCAGTCGATGCGTCCAACACCGCCATTGGCGCCGTCATGCAGCAATTCACTGAAGGATGCTGGAAAATACTGGCTTTCTACTCCCGACGCTTACAACCGGCCGAAGTCAAGTACAGCACGTTCAGCCGCGAACTGCTGGCAG
This sequence comes from Dicrocoelium dendriticum, assembly GCA_944474145.2. Lineage (NCBI taxonomy): Eukaryota > Metazoa > Platyhelminthes > Trematoda > Plagiorchiida > Dicrocoeliidae > Dicrocoelium > Dicrocoelium dendriticum. The sequence goes on along the minus strand of OX104063.1, from coordinate 566,480 downwards.
TTTATTCTACCGTCTGACATTTCAGGCACGTCTTGAAAGGTAATTCGTTTGTTATCTCCACCGATCATAAGCCGCTTATTTACGCCTTTCGAAATCAATCAGCTCGACACTCACCACGTGAGGTTCGTCAGCCGGATTTCGTGGCTCAATTTTCTACTGACCTCTGACACATTTCAGGTCAGAATAACGTCGTTGCTGACGCTCTTTCACGCGTCTCCGCAATCCACACCGCTGGCCAGGCAATCGACTTATCTGCCATGGTTACCGCGCAACTAACCGACACTGACTGTCAGAACGTCAAAAAACATTCTTTGCTACGAATCACATCGCATCCACTGCCGATATCTGATGGCACAATCTTGTGCGATACATCTACTGGACGACATCGACCCGTCGTTCCAGAAACCTTTCGACGTCTAGTTTCCGACACACTTCATAACATCGCTCCTCCAGGAATCCGAGCCACGCTCAAGCTCATATCCGAGAGGTACGTTTCGCTCGGAATGCAACACGATCTTAAGCGCTGGGCACGCGGTTGTCTAACGTGTCAGCAGGCCAAGGTACAGCGGCACATGTCCGCTCCTCTTGATCCCTTTTCCGCAAGTCTCAGGTCACCTCGCCCATGTCCATCTCGACATAGTTGGACTCTTGGCACCATCCAGAGAAATGGTCTACATTTCGACCATGACCGACCGATACACCCGTTGGCTCGAGGCCGTACATATACCCGACGTATCCGCGGACACCGTGACGCGCGCTCTCGTTGAGCCCTAGGTAGCTTCACATGGCTGTCCAGCCACCGTGACTACCGACCGCGGAACGCAGTTCGAATCCTCGACCTTCAACAATCTTCTCAAAGTCCTCGGATGTCAACACACCTGGACTACCGCCTATCACCCGCAATCCAACGGCATGGTGGAACGTTTCCACCGACAGCTGAAGGCCTCAATTAGTGCCGCTAATGCACTAAGCTGGACCGAAGCACTGCCTATGATACTACTTGATATCCGATCAGCTCTTAAAGCTGATTTGCACACGTCCAGCGCCGAACTGGTATATGGACAACCTATTCGACTACCTGGGGACTTCTTTTCTAGAAACCCCAGAACACCCCGCTACGACGCGAATTACGCTCGGCAGTTAGCCACGAGCAAGCGCCATATCAAAGTAACCGACGTGCGAGAACAACGACGTAAATCGTTCGTTCCACAGGATCTACTGCATTGCGCTTACGTTTTCCTTCGAGTCGATGGTCTACGCAGACCATTCGATCGACCCTACGAAGGTCCATTTAAGGTTCTTAAACGTAAGGACCGCGTATTCGATATCGACCGCCACGGTAAACGTGAAACAGTCTCTATCGACCGTCTCAAGGTTGCCCATATGGAACCTGAGATGGACGATGACTCCCGTCCACCTTCGGACGAGTCAACGCAGCCCATGATCGACGACACGCCTACTTCCGATGCTACGAAGCATTCTCCGACTAACCCTTTCGACTCAGTTCCTTCCGATTCTATCGAGCCGAAAGTTTCCTCATCCGACAAAACTGCTGGATCGACAACGCCTCCGACCGAACGTCCAAAATCGACTAGGTCAGGTAGACGGGTTCATTGGCCAGCGCGACTAAAACATTAGTCTTATTTTCATTCTTGCTTTCCCGCTTCCTTTTTGCTTGGGGCCTAACCCGCCCAACAAACGGCAGTTTTGAAAACCCAAAAATATTTCCAAAGCCTTTTGAAAACCCCAAAAACCGCAGAAACGCTTTGAAAACCTAAAAAAGGAGAAAACCGTTTTGAAAACACAAAATGGTTCTCGCTTTATTCGCTTAGTGCACTCGGTAAGTGCTATCACCTTTTGTTAGCTCTGTCGCTCGCACCTGTTTGACACTCCGCGTTTCCGCTTCATTTTCATATCCCCGACACGCGGACGTTCAACGCCAATCGAACGTTACGTTTTCGGACACTACATGCTCAAACATCATGTGCTGTGACACTACGCACGCGAACGCTACGAACCTTTCCCTCCAATTTTGTGTTTTTGGCACCTGTAGGGAGGACACGGGTAGGAGCCCCCTAGCGTCCGATTGCAATGGTTCTCCCCCAGCAGCTGCATCCGGTTTCACCGCCTGGTCTCGCAGAAGGCTGGCCGGCGACGGACAGTCCTTACGTAGATTGAAGGGTCACCTACGGTTCCCTTCTAAGAAGGGGCTGTGTAGTGACCTGGAGATTCCCCTGTTTCGCTGCCGCCTGCTGCGTAAAATATTACAAAATCAAAAAATTATATTTTCTCGAGGTACACAGCTAATTAGCCGCACGCCTCTTTCAACCTTGCTCGCGTTTCTTTGAGTCAACATAGCATCCGCCTTCGAACGGCGCGACGCTCAACGGCTCCGCGGCCATCTTTGCTCTCCGCGCACGCAACCACACCCTTCCCCTAGATAGCTATCATCCGGTGCCTTATTTTTACCACTAGATAGCGTTTCGTCCCACTTAATAAATTTTTCCTAGCGTTACTTTTGGTGTTCTCCACTCATGGGATGTTTACCCTATATTCGCTTATTGGTTATAAAGTGAACCAATACTGCTTCTCGCTTTAAGCTACATGGAGAAAAGAATGATTAGCTACTGCCAAGAAGAAGATTTCACACGAGTAAGACGAACAGCGGAAAACGGCGCGCTAGTAGAGAGATGAGTGGCCAGCAATAAAGTTCGTGTTAAGCAAGCAGTTACTAGTGGATCCTACGTTGGCGCAGAATATGTCAACAAAACAGATGATCTGTGACGCAAACAATCTATGAGAAAAAACAGGGTAATAAAGGAGCGACTCCTAGAGAGCTCCGGATATCCGCAAAGTTGAAATTGTGGCCATGGCGACTAGCTGATGCTATGCATAGGTAGTGGCTCTAGAAAAGTATGTTTCAGTGGCTGGTTTAGCCATATCATTAAGAAGTTTGACTACTTCTGGAAACCTACAGTTTTAATGAATAAAACAACAGACGAGCGACGGTTAGGGAGACAGACGTCAGAGGAAAATGAAGGCTGGAGAGTCAAGGAATGGCTCTTTGCAAGCTGCATGGAGCCAACAAAGTCTAGCTGCTGCCAAATAGAACATGTTACGCAAATAGGACGAACGACGCATAACTGCGCGCTAGGAAAGAGATGAGTAGCCAGCACTAGAGTTCGGATTACGTTTTCAGTTACTAGTGGATACTACGGTGGCACAGAATAGGTCAAACGATTGGCTGAGCTGGGACGCAAACAATATAAGAGAATGAACATTGTAAGAAGGGTCCGAGCTGCGGTATCTGCAAAGTTAAATGGGGCATATGGCGACTAGTTGCTGCTAAGCAGAGATAAAGCGAGAAGCAGTATCGGTTCACTTTATAACCAATAAGCGAATATAGGGTAAACATCCCATGAGTGGAGAACACCAAAAGTAACGCTAGGAAAAATTTATTAAGTGGGACGAAACGCTATCTAGTGGTAAAAATAAGGCACCGGATGATAGCTATCTAGGGGAAGGGTGTGGTTGCGGGCGCGGAGAGCAAAGATGGCCGCGGAGTCGATGAGCGTCGCGCCGTTCGAAGGCGGATGCTATGTTGACTCAAAGAAACGCGAGCAACGTTCAAACAGGCGAGCGGCTAATTAGCTGTGCACCTCGAGAAAATATAATTTTTTGATTTTGTAATATTTTACGCAGCAGGCGGCAGCGAAACAGGGGAATCTCCAGGTCACTACACAGCCCCGTCTTAGAAGGGAACCGTAGGTGACCCTTCAATCTACGTAAGGACTGTCCGTCGCCGGCCAGCCTTCTGCGAGACCAGGCGGTGAAACCGGATGCAGCTGCTGGGGCGAACCAATGCAATCAGACGCTAGGGGGCTCCTACCCGTGTCCTCCCTACAGGTGCCAAAAACACAAAATTGGAGGGAAAGGTTCGTAGCGTTCGCGTGCGTAGTGTCACAGCACATGATGTTTGAGCATGTAGTGTCCGAAAACGTAACGTTCGATTGGCGTTGAACGTCCGCGTGTCGGGGATATGAAAATGAAGCGGAAACGCGGTGTGTCAAACAGGTGCGAGCGACAGAGCTAACAAAAGGTGATAGCACTTACCGAGTGCACTAAGCAAATAAAGCGAGAACCATTTTGTGTTTTCAAAACGGTTTTCTCCTTTTTTAGGTTTTCAAAGCGTTTGTGCGGTTTTTGGGGTTTTCAAAAGGCTTTGGAAATATTTTTGGGTTTTCAAAACTGCCGTTTGTTGGGCGGGTTAGGCCCCAAGCAAAAAGGAAGCGGGAAAGCAAGAATGAAAATAAGACTAATGTTTTAGTCGCGCTGGCCAATGAACCCGTCTACCTGACCTAGTCGATTTTGGACGTTCGGTCGGAGGCGTTGTCGATCCAGCAGTTTTGTCGGATGAGGAAACTTTCGGCTCGATAGAATCGGAAGGAACTGAGTCGAAAGGGTTAGTCGGAGAATGCTTCGTAGCATCGGAAGTAGGCGTGTCGTCGATCATGGGCTGCGTTGACTCGTCCGAAGGTGGACGGGAGTCATCGTCCATCTCAGGTTCCATATGGGCAACCTTGAGACGGTCGATAGAGACTGTTTCACGTTTACCGTGGCGGTCGATATCGAATACGCGGTCCTTACGTTTAAGAACCTTAAATGGACCTTCGTAGGGTCGATCGAATGGTCTGCGTAGACCATCGACTCGAAGGAAAACGTAAGCGTAATGCAGTAGATCCTGTGGAACGAGCGATTTACATCGTTGTTTTCGCACGTCGGTTACTTTGATATGGCGCTTGCTCGTGGCTAACTGCCGAGCGTAATTCGCGTCGTAGCGGGGTGTTCTGGGGTTTCTAGAAAAGAAGTCCCCAGGTAGTCGAATAGGTTGTCCATATACCAGTTCGGCGCTGGACGTGTGCAAATCAGCTTTAAGAGCTGATCGGATATCAAGTAGTATCATAGACAGTGCTTCGGTCCAGCTTAGTGCATTGGCGGCACTAATTGAGGCCTTCAGCTGTCGGTGGAAACGTTCCACCATGCCGTTGGATTGCGGGTGATAGGCGGTAGTCCAGGTGTGTTGACATCCGAGGACTTTGAGAAGATTGTTGAAGGTCGAGGATTCGAACTGCGGTCCGCGGTCGGTAGTCACGTTGGCTGGACAGCCATGTGAAGCGACCCAGCGCTCAACGAAAGCGCGCCTTACGGTGTCCGCGGATACGTCGGGTATATGTACAGCCTCAAGCCAACGGGTGTATCGGTCGGTCATGGTCGAAATGTAGACCATTGCTCTGGATGGTGCCAAGGGTCCAACTATGTCCAGATGGACATGGGCGAGGCGACCTGAGACTTGCGGAAAACGATCAAGAGGAGCGGACACGTGCCGCTGTATCTTGGCCTGCTGACACGTTAGCCAACCGCGTGCCGAGCGCTTAAGATCGCGTTGCATTCCGAGCCAAACGTACCTCTCGGATATGAGCTTGATCGTGGCTCGGATGCCTGGATGAGCGATGTTATGAATAGTGTCAAAAACTAGACGTCACGCAGAGTCATCAAGGGATGGAATACGCTTCCGAAAAGTGTTATCAGCGAGTCCACGGTTATATGGTTTGGGCGGCGATTTGGAGCTCTTGGGTGGCAGCTGGAATGCATTCCATTTTCCACGGTAACCCGCAGCTTCGTATTTCGCTTTTTCTCTACTTTTCGTCACACATTGTTAATAGTTTCTTAGTTAAACTTCGCTTCCTTGTTCCGTACCTTCGATTTCTCTTCCTATCTTTCGCTTACTTTACGTGACTGCCACAGCAGGGACTGCTATGGCAAGAATCGTGAGCATTAGCTGGTTGTCTGAGTTGCCATGCTCGTGTTCCGTTTTAGATCCACCAATAACTGAGCATTTCATCCATTTCTGGCTCAGCGATCCACTCAAAATGGAACGCTCACTGGATGCTGCTATCGTTCTATTCCCATCTGAAATTGAACTTGAGTCACATCCGCCAAGTCGCAGTGTTTCTAAACAAACATTTGTGGATTTGCATGTTGAATGCTTCTCAGACGAAAACCCACCACGTCCTGCAACACTGCGGTAAAGTTGTTTGGACCCTAATGTATAACTGACAAAGCTGTTTCACGTCTGGTTACATATTCGGTTATTCGCAGTCACATTGCTTCCAATTTCCTCTGTTGGCTAGACAGACACTTGGCCCATGGCCACCATAATTTTTGAGGCCCGTTAAAGAATGGGAACATCACGAATAGTCGCAGTGTTGTGTGTCTAGGTGTGCAGGTTAAACGTTCTACTGTCTGGATTTGTCCGATGTATCATTTGCGGGGTGTGAAGAAGTGACCAGCTCTCCATACCTTACAACGGTTGTGGTGATTGCATTTGAGTCCCTTTGGTATACAACCATGCACAATGGAGGTCCTTGCTGGTTATTACGCTTGTCTTGGGCGAACTCCGTTCCTCAGTCCACTTTCAGATCTTCAAATGTTCCGGAATTCAGAGAAAAGGGAAAGTGAAGGACAACTGATAGAAGGCCGCAAGAACAGGGGTGGTGTATAAATATTGTTAAAATCTTTTGTTAAAACATCTAGAGGTGAGACAAAATCGTGTACACTGTGCAACAATGATTATGCTGAAAGCGTCTTTTGAATATTCTATATAATCAGTAGCGGTATGGGTAGGTTGCTAACGTCTGCGTAGGACAAGAGCGCACCTGTAAGTAATCCATGAACTATCAGTTTATTATGAGGCAAAAATTGCGTGGGGAGAGAGGAAAGCGATTTCGATGACTAGTGGTGATTGCACGGTGCAAAAACAACAAGTAGCCAGCCTAATACGATAGGAAGCGCAGCATAAGGAAGTTAAAAATAAATAGTTTGCCGTAAGAGAGATCGAAAGTTTAATTGGTGTTAAGTCAGCGGAAAGCTTGGACGCATCTGTTCTAAGAGAATTAAGGTTATTGAGGTACGGAGTGACTCCTAACCAGCTCTGGATAATCGCGGATGCATGCGGTCTACAGGGCCACAGAATGCATCAACTAGCCAGCGAACTGGGTGATACAGATATTCCAAGTGAATGTATGATGGAGAGACAATGAGTGTATCTTAGCAAGCTCAAGAGCCGCGCAGAAACGGCCTGCAGCCTACTACGAATCGTTGCAAAGAGGTGAGGAAGATAAGAAGAGCGACTGATAATAGCGCTAGGAGAGAGAATATCAGTGGCCGGCAAAGGCATGCGACTTAAGCCTTCTAACTACCAGTGGATACCTACAGTGACAGAATAAGTCAAAAACCGGCGAAGGTATGTGCTGCCAACTACTCACGAGAATAAAAGTTGCAGAGATAAAGAGTGACTCCTAGCGCAAAGATGTATGCTCAGTACAATGACTGGCTCTAGCTGATAAGTGGTGACATATGTAAGACGAAGAACTGATAACGTCGCTAGGAGTGAAAGTATCAGTGATCAGTAATGGCGTTTGGGTGAAGCTTTCTAGTTGCTAGTGGATACCTACAGTGTCCAAGAATAGGTCAACAAACAGCAAATGTAGGTGACGGAGACAGTCCCAAAGAGGGAGGGTTGAAGATATCAAGGAGTGGCTCTTAGCAAGCTCTGGATACTCGCAGTTGCATGGAGCCTACGACCACTAGTTGCTTCTAAAGGGAGGCCGAAGTTAAGACGACCGACAGATGGTGGCACTATGAAAGTCTATCGGTGGCCATATGTAGTCAATTTAATAAAACGCTTGGTCACTAGTGTATGCCTACGGGTTCACAGAATGCATCAACATGCCAGCGTAGGTAGGTGATTCAGACATTCCAAGTGAATGTACGATGGCATAACAAGGAGTGTATCATAGCAAACTCAAGAGCTCCGCAGAAAATGCATGCAGCCTACGACGAATCGCTGCAAAGAGGTGAGAAAGATAAGAAGAACGACTGATAGTAGCGTCAAGAGAGAGAGAACCATTGACCAACAAACACATTTGGCTTAAGTCTTCTAATTACCAGTGGATACTTACCGTGACAGAATAAGTCAACTAACCAGCGAAGGTATGTGATGCAAACAACCCACGAGAATAAAAGTTGGAGAGGTAAGGAGTAGCTCCTAGCGCTAAGATGTATGCTACCTATACTTACCCGCTTCAGCTGAAAAGTGGTGTCGTAGGTGATATGATTAACTGACTATGGTATTAAGGGAAAGAATATCGACTGCAGGGAATGCCTTTTGGGTGAAGTCTTCTAGTTGCTGGTGGATACCTACGGTGTCCCAGAATAACTCAACAACCAGCAAATGTATATGACGCAGACCGTCCCAGATAATAAGGGTTGGAGAACTCAAAGAGTGACTTTTAGCTAGCTCTGGATAATCGCAGCCGAAATAAATAAATAAATAAATATTTTATTCTCGAATATGCAAGGCACGCCCATGGAGGCATGACCAGATATGTACAACTGTACAAACATTTTATTGCAACTGTAACAGTGACAGTAGAAAATTGTCCGTATGTCCATGATTGGAACTGTGCAATTGTAAAAATGCGAGACAATCTGGCTGACATGAGATACGGGACCCCAGCTAATAATAGATTGAGTATCCTGAGTGATCCATTGGAAGGTAATGGAAGAGCAAGCTCAAGCGATATACGCCAATAGAGTGAGTTCGTGCACAAGTAAGGCGAAGGTCAACGTATCGTAGGAAGTAGAAAGACGGCAGTATATGCAGATGTGGAATTTCCAGTGTAACGATCCTATCTAGAGTTGTGACGCTAGTTGACCTGCCAGTGTAAAGTTATGGGCTGTGACTTTATTCGGTGGCGAGTCACATACGCCACGTTGACGGTGGTTAAACGGACATTTGTGGCTTTTTTATAGGGAGAACGATTGCCAGGCGAAAACCCTGCACGTCCTGGAACATTGCCGCCAATCCGTTGAATGGCAAATTGTAACTGGCTAAGTTTCTTCTTGAACGTTTGTTTGCTCGATTATTCGCAGTCAGGTTGCGTCCCATTTTTCTGCTGGATGACGCCATAGCTGGTTGCCTATTGCGTTCCTGGGTTCTGTCCATTAGTAGGTCGGGTACTAAACATTCTTTTTGAATATGATGTGTAGATCCTTTGCAGAACCACCTGAAATATTCTCTGATTATGTACATTTGCGAGGGAGCGAAGAATTCGTGTTCAGCTACCCTCACTGGACATCGGTGGATCGGTGCAGATGTTTGGTCCAGGTAAGTACTTGTTGGTTATTTCGTCCCAAGCCAGACGGAGGCAGTACCTCAGTTCAATCCCGAATCTCCGATGTTCACGACCTCAGAGAAAAGGGAGAGAGGAACAGGCCGAGAGAAGACCGAAAAGAACAGTCAATGTACCTAGCATTGGATCAAAATCCTACATTAAGACACTTACATGAGACAACTAGTGTACAAAATGTAACAGATTTTACGCTAAAGATGTTTATACTTCCGCAGAAGGCATGGCCTAATGGGTAAAATACTTTAATGTGCATAAGGATGAAGAGCAGGATTCCTGTAAGAAATTCATGAGCCAACGAAGTTCGAATTCTACCTGAGACTAGAAGGTGGGTGTTTAGTCACGATTGGTTGTTATCGGAACAAAAGACAGTGACGATGTGGCCGTATGTATATATGCTCCACGGGATAAGGATTACCTAAGACTCAATAACTGTAATGTACATGGGTATATGAAGTTAGGAAGCTGAGCATACTAGAAGTAGGCTAAGGTTAAATGGATATGAAAGGACGACTAGGTGTTTAAGGTAAGACGATCAAAAGATAGCGATAATGGACCGGGTTTCAGTGGCCAAAAGTGCCTGTTGGGTTGATTATTCTAGTTACTGTTGAATAACAACCGTGTCAAAGCATAATACAGCAAACCAGCTAAGCTGTGAAAAAACTATACCAAGAGAATAAACATTCTACAGAAGGTCTGACCCTCAGTGAGCTACGGGTATTCGAAAAGTTGAATAGAACCTACAGCGACAAGCTACTGCTGATCAGAGAAAGTAAATATAGGAAAGGATGTATCAGTGGCTGGTTTAGCCATATCATTAAGACGTTTGACCGCATGCTGGATCCTACAGTTTCAATAGGTAAATGAACGAGCGAGCGATTAGAAATATAAAAATTCCAGAAAAAATAGGAGAGCAAAGAAGTGACTCCATACTTACATGGGGCCAGCAACGACTAGCTGCTGTCAAAAAAAGCTGACGCGAGTAAGACAAATGACGGAAAACGGCGCAGTAGGAAAGAGATGAGTAGTCAGCAATAGAGTTCGGATTACGCCTTCGGTTACTAGTGGATCCTACGGTGGCACAGCACAGGTCAACCAACCAGCTGAGCTGTTGCGCAATTAAACCAAGATAATGAACATTATAAGAAAGGAGCGACTCCTAGAGAGCTCCGGATATCCGCAAAGTTGTATGGAGCCTATGGCGACCAACTGATGCTAAGCAGAGATAGTAGCAGTACGAAAGGATGTATCAGTGGCTAGTTAAGCCATATCATTAAGTCGTTTGACGACTACTGGATAACAACAGTTTCGATGAAGAAACTAACCGACGAGCGAAGCTTAGAGCGACAGACGTCCAAGATAAATGCAGGCTGGAGAGTCAAGGAGTCGCTCCTTGCAAGCTACATAAAGCCAACCATGACTAGCTAATGAAAAGAAGAAGATTTCACGCTAGTAAGACGAACAGCGGATAACGGCGCGCTAGGAGAGAGATGAGTGGCCAGCAATAGAGTTCGGGTTAAGCAATCAGTTACTAGTGCATCCTACGTTGGCGCAGAATCTGTCAACAAACCAGACGATCTGTGAGGCAAACAATCTATGAGAATGAACAGGGTAAGAAAGGAGGGACTCCTAGAGAGCTCCGGATATCTGCAAAGTTGAATTATGGCCAGTCAGTCGTTTGACGACTACTGGATAACAACAGTTTCGATGAAAAAACTAACAGACGAGCGAAGCTTAGAGAGACAGACTTCAGAGATAAATGAAAGCTGGAGAGTCAAGGAATGGCTCCTTGCAAGCTACATAAAGCCAACAATGACTAGCTACTGCCAAGAAGAAGATTTCACGCGAGCAAGGTGAGCGGCGGATAACGGCGAAATAGGAGAGAGTGGCCAGCAGACGAGCGACGATTAGGGAGACAGACGTCAGAGGAGAACATAGGCTGGAGAGTCAAGCAGTGGCTTCTTGCAAGCTACATGGAGCCAACAGTGACTAGCTACTGCCAAGAAGAAAATTACACGCGGGTAAGACAAACGACGGATAACGGCGCGATATATGAGAGATGAGTAGCCAGCAATGGAATGCAGGTTAAGCGTTCAGTTACTAGTGGATCCTACGGTGGCACAGAATAGGTCAACAAATATGCAGAGCTGTGACGCAATCAAACCAAGAGAATGAACATTGTAAGAAGGGACCGAATCCTAGCGAGCTCCGGATATTCGCAAAGTTGAATTGAGGCTATGGCGACTAGCTGCTACTAAGCAGAAATCGTGGAGCTGGAAAAGGATGTATCATTGGCTGGTGTAGCCATATTATTAAGACGTTTGACGACTACTGGATACATACAGTTTCTATGAAGAAATCAACATGCGAGCGAAGCTTAGAGAGACAGACGTCAGAGGAAGATGAAGGCTGGAGAGTCAAGGAGTGGCTCCTTGCAAGCTTTTAGTGCCCCGCAGATTCCCCTGTTTGGCTGCCGCATGCTGCGTAAAATATTACAAAATCATAAACTTATATTTTTTCGATGTACACAGCAAATTAGCCGCTCGCCTGTTTGAACGTTGATCGCGTTTGTTTGAGTCAACATAGCATCCGCCTTCGAACGGCCAAACACCCATCGACTCCGCGGCCATCTTTGCTCTCCGCGTACTCAAGCACACCTTTCCCTTGCTAGCTATCTTCCGGTGCCTTATTTTTAGCACTAGATAGCGTTTCGCCCCACTTAATAAATTTTTCCTAGCGTTACTTTTGGTTTTCTCCACTCATCGGAGGTTGGCCTTATATTCGCGTATTGGTTTTAAAGCGTACCGATCCTGCTTCTCGCTTTATTGGTGACGGCCGAAGTTTGGTCATTATCCGGTGAGTTTTCGCTAACCTTTCTTTCCAGATTTGGCCACATTTTCTCGCTAACCCGTCTGATTTTCACTTTTCATTTTCCGGTTTAATCTCGCTGGCTTGCTATTTTGCTCGCTATGGAAACTGATCGCGTAGATTCTGACGTTCAGATCGGCACAGTTACGCTTCCTATCGCACCTTTGCGCGAGACTAATCCTAAGTCTTGGTTTGGTCAGCTAGAGTCGCAATTTTCTTTGGGCGGTATTAGGTCCGAGAAGACCAAGTTCCACCTTGTCTATTCCGCGCTTCCGCTAAATGTCATCGATGACATTGATGACATTCCAGATCTTCCTGGCGACCGAAAGACTTACGATGCAGTCAAGTCAGCTGTTCTGAGAAGAACAAGCTTATCCGATCGACAACGAGTTACGAAACTTGTCAACGAAACCGATCTTGGCGATCTTAAGCCGTCTCAGCTGTTTCGAAAAATGCAGAGCCTAGCTAAACCAACTTCGATAGATGATTCTGTTCTTCGGGAAATGTGGTTGCAACGACTTCCGCGCGCGATGCTACACATCCTCTGCGCTAGTGAGGATGCAAATTTATTCAAAGTGGCCGATACAGCCGACCGAATTTGGGAGTCGTACGGCCAGATTTCGCAGGTCCAGACGAAACGGGTCGACGATAGCACCACGCTTAAATCCCAGATGGCAACATTGACTCGACAATTCGCAAACTTTTCGGCCTCCGGACATAACCGCTGTAAATGCTCAAGGATCCGTTCGCGTTCACGTTCGAACTCTCCTTCGCCATCACCGAAAAGAAACGGTTACTGCTGGTACCACAAACGATTCGGCCAGCAAGCTAAATCATGTCGCCCGCCCTATTCCTTCAGACGACAGAAACAGGGAAACGGGCGGACCAGCACGTGGGGGCGACGGACGTAGCTGGTCAACGCAGTCGCCTTTTCTTCGTCACCGATCGTAGAACCGGAGTTCGCTATCTTGTCGATACTGGCGCAGAAGTCAGCGTTCACCCGCGTGATCCAAACGACCCGACTGAAAAGGTGACTAGCTCATTGCGCGCAGCTAACGGAACAATTATCCGGATATCCGCAAAGTTGAATTGTGGCCATGGCGACTAGCTGATGCTATGCATAGGTAGTGGCTCTAGAAAAGTATGTTTCAGTGGCTGGTTTAGCCATATCATTAAGAAGTTTGACTACTTCTGGAAACCTACAGTTTTAATGAATAAAACAACAGACGAGCGACGATTAGGGAGACAGACGTCAGAGGAAAATGAAGGCTGGAGAGTCAAGGAGTGGCTCCTTGCAAGCTGCATGGAGCCAACAAAGTCTAGCTGCTGCCAAATAGAACATGTTACGCAAATAGGACGAACGACGCATAACTGCGCGCTAGGAAAGAGATGAGTAGCCAGCACTAGAGTTCGGATTAAGTTTTCAGTTACTAGTGGATACTACGGTGGCACAGAATAGGTCAAACGACTAGCTGAGCTGGGACGCAAACAATATAAGAGAATGAACATTGTAAGAAGGAAGCGAGATGCGGTATCCGCAAAGTTAAATGGAGCATATGGCGACTAGTTGCTGCTAAGCAGAGATAAAGCGAGAAGCAGTATCGGTTCACTTTATAACCAATAAGCGAATATAGGGTAAACATCCCATGAGTGGAGAACACCAAAAGTAACGCTAGGAAAATTTTATTAAGTGGGACGAAACGCTATCTAGGGGTAAAAATAAGGCACCGGAAGATAGCTATCTAGGGAAAGGGTGTGGTTGCGTGCGCGGAGAGCAAAGATGGCCGCGGAGTCGATGAGCGTCGCGCCGTTCGAAGGCGGATGCTATGTTGACTCAAAGAAACGCGAGCAACGTTCAAACAGGCGAGCGGCTAATTAGCTGTGTACATCGAGAAAATATAATTTTTTGATTTTGTAATATTTTACGCAGCATGCGGCAGCCAAACAGGGGAATCTCCAGGTCACTACACAGCCCCGTCTTAGAAGGGAACCGTAGGTGACCCTTCGATCTACGTAAGGACTGTCCGTCGCCGGCCAGCCTTCTGCGAGACCAGGCGGTGAAACCGGATGCAGCTGCTGGGGGAGAACCAATGCGATCGGACGCTAGGGGACACCTACCCGTGTCCTCCCTACAGGTGCCAAAAACACAAAATGGGAGGGAAAGGTTCGTAGCGTCCGCGTGCGTAGTGTCACAGCACATGATGTTTGAGCATGTAGTGTCCGAAAACGTAACGTTCGATTATCGTTGAACGTCCGCGTGTCGGGGATATGAAAATGAAGCGGAAACGCGGAGTGTCAAACAGGTGCGAGCGACAGAGCTAACAAAAGGTGATAGCACTTACCGAGTGCGATAAGCGAATAAAGCGAGAACCATTTTGTGTTTTCAAAACGATTTTCTCCTTTTATTAGGTTTTCAAAATGTTTCTGCCGTTTTTGGGGTTTTCGAAAGGCTTTGCAAATTTTTTAGGTTTTCAAAACTGCCGTTTGTTGGGCGGGTTAGGTCACAAGCAAAAAGGAGGCGGGAAAGGAAGAATGAAAATAAGACTAATGCTTTAATCCCGCTGGCCAATGAACCCGTCTACCTGACCTAGTCGATTTTGGACGTTCGGTCGGAGGCGTTGTAGATCCAGCAGTTTTGTCGGATGAGGAAACTTTCGGCTCGATAGAATCGGAAGGAACTGAGTCGGAAGGGTTAGTCGGAGAATGCTTCGTAGCATCGGAAGTAGGCGTGTCGTCGATCATAGGCTGCGTTGACTCGTCCGAACGTAGACGGGAGTCATCGTCCATCTCAGGTTCCATATGGGCAACCTTGAGACGGTCGATAGAGACCGTTTCAAGTTTACCGTGGCGGTCGATATCGAATACGCGGTCCTTACGATTAAGGACCTTAAATGGACCTCCGTAGGGTCGATCGAATGGTCTGCGTAGACCATCGACTCGAAGGAAAAAGGAAGCGCAATGCAGTAGATCTTGTAGAACGAACGATTTACATCGTTGTTCTCGCACGTCGGTTACTTTGATATGGCGCATGCTCGTGGCCAACTGCCGAGCGTAATTCGCGCCTTAGCGGGGTGTTCTGGGGTTTCCAGAAAAGAAGCCCCCAGGTAGTCGAATAGGTTGTCCATATACTAGTTCGGCGCTGGACGTGTGCAAATCAGCTTTAAGAGCTGATCGCATATCACGTAGTATCATAGACAGTGCTTCGGTCCAGCTTAGTGCATTGGCGGCACTAATTGAGGCCTTCAGCTGTCGGTGGAAACGTTCCACCATGCCGTTGGATTGCGGGTGATAGGCGGTAGTCCAGGTGTGTTGACATCCGAGGACTTTGAGAAGATTGTTGATGGTCGAGGATTCGAACTGCGGACCGCGGTCGGTAGTCACGGTGGCTGGACAGCCATGTGAAGCGACCCAGCGCTCAACGAAAGCGCGCCTTACGGTGTCCGCGGTTACGTCGGGTATATGTGCGGCCTCAAGATAACGGGTGTATCGGTCGGTCATGGTCGAAATGTAGACCATTGCTCTGGATGGTGCCAAGGGTCCAACTATGTCCAGATGGACATGGGCGAGGCGACCTGAGACTTGCGGAAAACGATCAAGAGGAGCGGACACGTGCCGCTGTATCTTGGCCTGCTGACAAGTTAGCCAACCGCGTGCCGAGCGCTTAAGATCGCGTTGCATTCCGAGCCAAATGTACCTCTCGGATATGAACTTGATCGTGGCTCGGATGTCTGGATGAGCGATGTTATGAAGTGTGTCGAAAAATAGACGTCGAAAGGTTTCTGGAACGACGGGTCGATGTCGTCCAGTAGAAGTATCGCACAAGATTGTGCCATCAGATGTCAGCAGTGGATGCGATGTGATTCGTAGCAAAGAATTTTGTTTGACGTTCTGACAGTCAGTGTCGGTTAGTTGCGCGGTAACCATGGCAGATAAGTCGATTGCCTGGCCAGCGGTGTGGATTGCGGAGACGCGCGAAAGGGCGTCAGCAACGACGTTATGCTGACCTGAAATGTGTCGGAAGTCAGTGGAAAATTGAGCCACGAAATCCAGCTGACGAACCTCACGTGGTGAGTGTCGAGCTGCTTGATTTCGAAAAGCGTAAATAAGCGGCTTATGATCGGTGAAGATAACGAACGAATTATCTTTCAAGACGTGCCTGAAATCTCAGACGGTAGAATAAACTGCCAGCAGTTCGCGGCTGAACGTGCTGTGCTTGACTTCTGCCGGTTGTAAGCGTCGGGAGTAGAAAGCGAGTGTTTTCCAGCATCCTTCAGTGAATTGCTGCAGGACGTCGCCAATGGCCGTGTTGGAAGCGTAGACTGCAACGCTGAGTGGAGCATTGGGGTCGAAATGGTAAAGCAAAACGGCTTCAGCCAAGGCCCCTTTGCAGGCCTTGAAGGCTTCGGTTGCCGCAGGCGTCGACTCGCAATTGCCGTTATTGCGTCCACGAAGTAAGTCAGTCAATGGACTGAGCAAGTCAGCACAACGTGGCAGAAATCGACGGTAGTATTTGATCATCCCACTAAAACGGCGGATGGCGGCCAAAGTAGTCGGAACGGGAAAGTCTTTAATAGCGCTGACTCGGTCTTTGAGCGGCCGTATGCCATGCTGGTCAATTCGCTGACCAAGAAATTCGATAGATGGTTGCTGTAAGATGCATTTGTCTGCGTTGACAGTAATGCTAGTAGAGGCTAACCTCTCGAAAAGCATCTTGAGGTGCTCCGCGTGCTGTTCTTCGGAAGAACTAGCTACTAAGCTGTCGTCTATATAAGGATAAACGAAGTCGAAACTTTTCGTGACAGCGTCTATGAAGCGTTGACAAGTCGGAGCTGCGTTGTGAAGACAGAAGGGCATTCGCAAGTGTTCAAAAAGTCCGAAAGGCGTGATAACTGCGGTTTTCGGAATATCATCTTCGGCTACAGGATCTGGTGGTAAGCGCGAACCAGATTGATCTACGAGAACACACGGGCGCCACGTGGGCTAGCCGTGATGTCCTGAATGTGCGGAATCGGATAGCGGTCGGGGACTGTAGCGCTATTGAGAGCGCGATAGTCGCCACATGGACGCCAGTCTCCTGACTTTTAGGCACCATGTGTAGAGACGACGTCCGCGGGCTCTTAGATGGGCGAATAATGCCTAAGTCTAGCATGGGCTCGAATTCGGGGCGTGCAATTTTGAGCTTGTCGGTGGTCATACACCTGGCTTTTGCGAACACAGGCGGACCTTTCGTAACGATGTGATGTATCGCGGCATCGGTTGCGGAAGGCAACTGGACGGCAGGACGGAAGGCCTGCGGAAAGCTGTCGAACAGCGTTTGCCCGACGGGTGAAATAAGTTGAGTCGCGTACACGGGACTGATTGACGTGGTGTCGGTCAAATTTCAATGACTGCGAGATTCGTAAGGCGGTCGACTAGACGGTGTCGCTTAACGTCGACGAGTAGGTCGTAATGACGTAAGAAGTCGAGACCACGGATAGGCGTTTGAACATCCGCAACGAGGAATAGCCATTTAAAAGCGCGTCGGTGGCTGAGATATAGCGTGCGCGAGCGTTGACCATATACGCGGATAATGGTTCCGTTAGCTGCGCGCAATGAGCTAGTCACCTTTTCAGTCGGGTCGTTTGGATCACGCGGGTGAACGCTGACTTCTGCGCCAGTATCGACGAGATAGCGAACTCCGGTTCTACGATCGGTGACGAAGAAAAGGCGACTGCGTTGACCAGCTACGTCCGTCGCCCCTACGTGCTGGTCCGCCCGTTTCCCTGTTGCTGTCGTTTGAAGGAACAGGGCGGGCGACATGATTTAGCTTGCTGGCCGAATCGTTCGTGGTATCAGCAGTAACCGTTTCTTTTCGGTGATGGCGAAGGAGAGTACGAACGTGAACGCGAACGGCTCCTAGAACATTTACAGCGGTTATGTCGGGAGGCAGAAAAGTTTGCGAATTGTCGAGTCAATGTTGCCATCCGGGATTTAAGCGTGGCGCTATTGTCATCCCGTTTCGTCTGGACCTGCGAAACCTGTCCGTACGACTCCCAAATTCGTTCGGCTGTATCGGCTAGCTTAGATAAACGTCATCCTCACTAGCGCAGAGGATTTGTAGCCTCTCGCGCGGAAGTCGTTGCAACCACATTTCCCAAAGAAAAAAATCATCGATCGAAGTTGGTTTAGCTAGGCTCTGCATTTTTCGAAACAGCTGAGGCGGCTTAAGATCGCCAGGATCGGTTTCGTTCAGGAGTTTCGTAACTCGTTGTCGATCGGATAAGATTGTTCTTCTCAGAACAGCTGGCTTGACTGCATCGTAAGTCTTTTGGTCGTCAGGAAGATCTAGAATGTCATAAATGTCATCGATGACATTTAGCGGAAGCACGGAATCGACAAGGTGGAACTTGGTCTTCTCGGACCTAATACCACGCAAAGAAAATTGCGACGCTAGCTGACCAAACCAAGCCTTAGGATTAGTCTCGCGCAAAGGTGCGACAGGAAGCGTAACTGTGCCGATCTGAACGTCAGAATCTACACGATCAGTTTCAATAGCGAGCAAAATAGCAAGCCAGCGAGATTAAACCGAAAAAAGAAAAGTGAAAATCAGACGAGTTAGCAAGAAAATGTGGCCCAATCAGAAAAGAAAGGTTAGCGAAAACTCACCGGATAATGACCAAACGTCGACCGTCACCAACAAAGCGAGAAGCAGGATTGGTACGCTTTAAAACCAATACGCGACTATAAGGCCAAACTCCGATGGGTGGAGAAAACCAAAACTAACGAGGAGAAAAATTTATTAAGTGGAATTAAACGCTATCAAGTGCTAAAAATAGGGCACCGGAAGATAGCTAGCAAGGAAAAAGGTGTGCTTGCGTGCGCGGAGAGCACAGATGGCCGCGGAGCCGATAAGCGTCGCGCCGTTCAAAGGCGGATGCTATGTTGACTCAAAGAAACGCGAGCAACGTTCAAACAGGCTAGCGGCTTATTTGCTGTGTACATCGAGAAAATATAAGTTTGTGATTTTGTAATATTTTACGCAGCATGCGGCAGCCAAACAGGGGCATCTCCGGGGCACTAAAAGCTTGCAAGGAGCCACTCCTTGACTCTCCAGCCTCCATTTGTCTCTGACGTCTGTCTCTCTAAGCATCGCACGTCTGTTGATTTCTTCATCGAAACTGTTGTTATCCAGTAGTCGTCAAACGTCTTAATCATATGGCTACACCAGACAATGATACATCCTTTTCTAGATCCACTATTTCTGCTTAGTAGCAGCTAGTCGCCATAGCCTCAATTCAACTTTGCGGATATCCGGAGCTCGCTAGGTTTCGGTCCCTTCTTACAATGTTCATTCTCGTGGTTTGAATGCGTCACAGCTCTGCATACTTGTTGACTTATTCTGTGCCACCGTAGGATCCACTAGTAACTGAACGCTTAACCTGAATTCAATTGCTGGCTACTCATCTCTCCTATCGCGCCGTTATCCGTCGTTTGTCTTACCCGCGTGTAATTATCTTCTTGGCAGTAGCTAGTCACTGTTGCCTCCATGTAGCTTGCAAGTAGCCACTGCTTAACTCTCCAACCTTCATTTGTCTCTGACGTCTGTCACTCCAATCGTCGCTCGTCTGCTGGCCACTCATCTCTCTCCTATTGCGCCGTTATCCGTCGCTCACCTTGCTCGCGTGAAATCTTCTTCTTGGCAGTAGCTAGTCATTGTTGGCTTTATGTAGCTTGCAAGGAACCACTCCTTGACTCTCCAGCCTTCATTTGTCTCTGACGTCTGTCTCTCTAAGCTTCGCTCGTCTGTTGATT
>OX104063.1:386196-546217 GCA_944474145.2 Dicrocoelium dendriticum | reverse complement strand
GGGGAGGTCAAAGATCATCTGCTCATCCACCAAGCTGAACGCGGATCGGAGTCCCAACCAATAGGATTGCTCGGCTCCACGGCCAACCACGGTGGTATAAAAACGCACGCACAACACGCTCAGCGCATTCTCACCAAGGCTCCTCTACGCTACTCTACGCTATTGCATGCCACTCCACTACGCGCAGATGATGTCACCTCGATTGGTGACGAAACGTTTTCAACAAAATTGGCAAGCTCAGCGCACCGTTCAACGGCCATCTGAAAAACCTGCGCTACCAGTTTTCATTGCTATAGCCAACCAATTCGGGCGAACAACGCTACAACAAGCTCGTCGTTGGGAAACCTTTGCCTGCCGACACGATTGCACACGCGAACAGCTCTACTTTCTTAATGAATGCCTGAGAAGGAACGTGCTGCCAGCAATACCAACCACAGACCGGCGCTAAACCATCTAGCCGCCTGGAACTTAGCACGCCAATACGGGAGACGCATGGTGAAACTGATGATTACAGATGCCCATAACCGCTTGCGCAAATACGAGAACGTCATAACCGACAACAGAACCAATTGCCTCAATTCTCTTGTGCCACCACTACGGACAGCGCTGGAATCCGCAATTGCACGTCGAGTCAAAAGCACAAAGAACCGACGCAAGACTGCATTGAACACAAAGTTAGTCAAGCTGGCCGAGAGAAATGACTGCGCTAGCAGTGAAGGATGGATCAAAAACCTTACACGCCGCCACTTCACTGCAACTAAAGGGGATGTTTTGATTAAGGGGCTTAATTTAAACGTCAGAGATGCTTGCCCCAAAGACTACTTTGCCAGCTTAGAACACGCATTGAAATCAAATGGATTGACGGAGGAGTCCCAACAACAGATACGGCAGACCGTTGTCCCAGTGCTTACTCGGAATAAACGCACCCAGACCCTAACCAAGGAGGAACAGGATGCACTCAGACGTCTACAGAAAGACGAGAACATTGTAATCCTACCAGCAGATAAAGGACGCATGACAGTGATAATGGACAAACCAGAGTAACTTAACAAGGCCAAAGAACAGCTATCAGATACAACTACTTATCGTCAGATCGATCAAGATCCAAGTGCAAAACTGGTTAACCAGATCAACACAACGTTGAAGAAACTACAAACATAGAACGAGCTCACCGCCACTGAGAGATGGAAAATGAAAGCTGATGATCCAAACATTGCACGGTTTTATGGACTACCAAAAGTACACAAAGATGGAGTCCCACTACGACCAATCGTCCCGCTCCCGGGAACTCCATCATATAGACTAGCGAAGGATTTATGGAGGAGGTTGAAATATTTGGTTGCCGAATCCGAATATAGCATCAGCAATGCTGAACAATTCCTCAACAAACTGGGAAGTGTCAGAATAGAAGACGAACGAAATAATGCTTTCATTCGATGTCACCGCTCACTTCACTACAATCGGTCACGAATTGGCCAAAGAAACCATGTTGGCACTGCTTGAGAATCAACTAAGCCCCACGACAACCATACGACCTAAAAGCTTTTGGGAAATCCTGAACCTCTGCATGACCACTTATTTCCGCTTTGATGGACAAGTGTACCAGCAACTGAGAGGAACTCATATGGGATCACCAATTTCGGGGCTCTTTGTAGAAGCCGTAATGCAGACATTGGAGCGCATTGCACTACCATCAATCAGCCCAAAACTCTGGATACGATACGTGGACGACACGTTTGTCATCGTAAAAAGGAACAGAGTACAGGACACGCAAGATTTGCCCAACAGAGCATTCGAGGATAACAAATTTACGATTGAATTAGAAGTGGATAACAAGCTACCGTTTTTGAATGTATTGGTCACTAGGAATAAAGACGGATGTATCGAAACGTGCGTATATCGGAAGAAAACGCATACAGTCCCGATACTGAACTATCACAGCACACACCCGATGAACCACAAGAAGAGCTGTATTCAAACCCTGTTCAAAAGAGTGGAAACGCACTGCAGTACGGCGATTCTCGGAAAGAGGAAGAAAATAATCTATTTCGAGTGTTTAGAATGAAAGCTTATCCGAGAAATTTCATCAGAAGAAGCTTATAGAAACGAATACCTCAGCATCAGCAGCAGGCTTCTGATCAAGCAAACAAACGGCTAGTGCTTACCTACATCAAGAACGTCTCCGAACTAACAGGAGGATTGCTGCAACCACACGGAATCTCTGTGGCGCACAAGCCAAGTGCCACCTTAAGAAAATTGATCTCAAGACACAAACGAAGAGTTAATCGAGCCTACCAATGCAATGTCATCTACCAGATCAACTGCAGCGACTGCGATAAAAACTACGTCGGACAAACTGGAAGAAAACTTTGTACACGAATCGCCAAACACAAGGCGGCCGCCAGAATGCATGATCCACACTCATTGGTTTCTGCGCATGAAGATCAAGTAGGCCGCCGTTTCGATCTGGAGAACGTATAGCTCCTAGCCCATGGAAGTGCAAAACATGCGAGGGAGTTTTTGGGAGCTTGGTACTCCACAACGCATTCGATCAATCGACACATCAAATTTGGCGCAGTATACGCCACACTGCTTAGGAATGACCGCCAACCCGATCGATTGAATCCGGTGGAACGTGTGACTAGACCAACAGAACTGACGGCAAAATCGCTCGCAGGAGCAAGCAGACAAAGACCAGGAAACACAAGGAGGCGAGGTCAAAGGTCATCTGCTCATCCACCAAGCTGAACGCGGATCGAAGTCCCAACCAATAAGATTGCTCGGCTCCACGGCCAACCACGGTGGTATAAAAACGCACGCACAACACGCTCAGCGCATTCTCACCAAGGCTCCTCTACGCTACTCTACGCTATTGCATGCCACTCCACTACGCGCAGATGATGTCACCTCGATTGGTGACGAAACGTTTTCAACAAAATTGGCAAGCTCAGCGCACCGTTCAACAGCCATCTGAAAAACCTGCGCTACCAGTTTTCATTGCTTTAGTCTGCTTTTGTCACATATCCACGTAAAGCTTTTGTTACATGTTAAAACTAACTTTGAAATCTACAATAACTCTTGATTTGGCAGAACGTCCGTTGAATCCATGGCTGCTTTTCGCTGTATGGCAGCCGTGCCTTTCGTTAAGCGGGCATTACGTGTTCAACGAGAACATTGCGTTGGAAGAGTCTGGTGTTGGTGCGACGTTTCCGCTACTGGGAGTGCAATCCTTTACGCTTACCGCACTTTTATGGGCGATAACCATGGGTGTCGCATAACCAAAATGTGCAGCGTACACGTACCAGCAGTTATGCGTAATGTGGGTGTGAATATTGCATTCACGAAGTGAACACCTCTACTATCTTTTATTGAGTAGTTTGTTTATTACAAGAAGTTAATTGATGGACCATTGATGTTTTCATTCGCCTTTGGACCGTTGATATGGCTAAAAGATGATTTCATACGCCATATTTTAAGAACGCCCGATGAGGGTCTTGTATCCCGCGCCCGATTGACCGATGGTGCTGACAGGGGAGAGTAAATAGGGCATTGATGGTAATAGATAAGCAGCAAGGATATGAACAGGTTTATGATGACAAGCTATGCAATCGACGACAGAACCAGCCGGAAAGGCCAAGTGGGACACGCTTGTAGTGAAATGCAAGCACCAAGTAACAAAAGCGAAGTGGACACCAAGGAAATAACAGCAGGATCTGTGCAAGAGAGCAGACACCGTCACAAGGAAATCTGAATATGCACTGCTCAGTTCAACCGCACGGAGCGGATCCCAAGCATCGATTCATGTATAGCCGCCTTTGACGAATAAAAGACAGCGCATAAGTGGCGAGGGGCAGGTGGATAACGTCAAGCGGTCAGAAGAAAGGTAATGATAAAGGCCTTGGTGGCAACAACGGAACAAAGACCAAGGTTATTAGCATGAAACTTCGCCAAAAGTAAGATTCCAGCGCTATTTTTGAGGCGAAGATCAGTGACAGGACAACTTCCGATAAAGTAGGCACTGCTTAGCCCTTTTAGATCACACAGAGATGGACTAATCAAGTATCCTACACACTGTTGTCAAAAAGATGTTTCGATCCAAGAAAAATACAGCAAATCCGCCTTTGCCAAAAGAGAAACTGCAAATAAGGTTCAAGCGGTAGCTGGATAGCGAAAGGACGAGGTCGAGTCGGGACGGTGGGCCAAATGAATCAATCTTTCTGACAGCGATCGAATAATTGATTGAACCGAGTAAAGTTTTCACACCCAATCTATTTATCATACACCTCCAACACAAATGTGAAGGCAAGAGATTCCAGATGGATATTTTTCAAACTTTCAAACCGCGCGCAGACCGGGGGTCCGAGGTGTGTGTCAAAGGCTCCGACTGGGAAGCAGATAGGACTCAGCTTCTTTTACCTGTGTGCGCAGCTGAGCCGGAATTAGGTGTGGACGGAAAATATGAAGAAACATGAGAGTCTAAGGCAGTGGAAACTTAAACTTCGTCAGCGTAGTATGGAATAGCTGGTAGCGCTCTTCAGTGGGTGTCAGCATTTTTGGATGGACGGGATCAGTGTATTTGTGTGGTAAGCAGTCTTTGGTTTCGAGAAACTGTCGTTAGCAGCGGTCCGCCAGGCTGTCATAGGCCCACTACTTTTCTCGGTCTACGTGAATTACTTGCCAGGGAGCATTTGGTACCATCTCTCTTATTTGCTGACGATCTATGGCTCTGGAATATTGTCGATATCCCTGGTGGTCCTGTGGCTCTTCAACGGGCTCTGGATAAACTCTGGGAATGGTCCATCTTGTGCTTGCTGCCCATAAACCGGGCAAAGTGTTCAGTGATGCTTATCGGAGAGCTTGATTCCTCCACAGATTGCGTGCTCGATGGGATTGAACTACCGCACGTGACTCATCAGGTTGATATAGTTGTCGTCCACTGTTCCACACTACGCTCTGAAGACAAATAGAAACCGGTTAGTAACGGTTTCCGGAAGTTGTGGTTTATCCGCCGTTCTTTCAGGGCCCTAACCGCTAATTTTTGTGAAGCTGTGCTCAGCGTCTGTGCGACCCCACCTAGAATACTGCGTCCAGGCCTTGCATCATGCCATCTCCGGGAAAAAATGGCATAAGAAAGAGTGTTGCTTGTCGGTACAAGATTGCTCGAGGGGTTACGATGGCAAACGTACCCCGAACGCCTACTTAGTTTGGGGACGCAGTCAATGCACTATCGAAGGATTAGAGGGGACCTAATCCTAACCTATCGTATTTTGATTGGGAAGGTTGGCTGTGATTTGTCCATGCTATTTAGTTCTGCTTGATTATCTGGGCTTCGTTAGCATTGTATGAAGCTGGACAAATAGCAGTCCGATCGACTTAAGGCGGAGACCCGGTTATCGCGTCATGACATTCAGCGCTGGCACTTGCTTCCAAAAATGCTTGTCAAGGAAGCTACTGTTAAGGGGTATGAGCGTCAACTAGACGCTCTTGGGTGACAACACGAAACCTTTCATTTTTCCTGACTAATTCCCAGCATCGTACTTCGATACTACTTACTGTAGTTTCCCTTGTAGCGAATGTAAATAATTTGCTTTTTTCATTGTCACACTTACCTATTTCGCCGCAGTTCTATACAGCTGTGTTTTGATTAACTGTATATATATAGATAAATAAATAGTTTATGCTCAGATTTATACTCTTGGTTTTAGGCTCCTCTTTCGTGGTTTTCCCTTGATTGCCACTGCATTCCTGTAAATATATGCGTCGCTGCCTGCTGTATACATGATCGGGCTCTACGTACACTTACACTTCGGCATACCTCGTGATTTACGGTCGTCCGATGCAAAGGCGCATCAGGATATTTCATACGTGAGGTAGACCTGCCAGACTAAGGATTCGCCTTTACCTGTTCCTCCACACCCTCACCATTAGCCTTGTTCTTTTCTTTTAACTGATTTCCTTTACTCTTTTCCTACTATTTCTTTTCCTCGCTCACTTCACGTACCTGACACAGTAGGGACAGCTACTGTAAGGAACGTGGGCATTAAATTGTTGGACAAGGGACTTCTTCGGTCGTTTTCGTTTTACCGCCATCAAGAAATCGGAACACCTCTAGCAATTCCTGAATCGACGACCCGCTCAAGAAGGAACACTTACGGAAGTCCTTCTATTGTTCCAGTCTTACCGGAACTTGAGTGCTCAGGATTGGTAGTCCTGCGTGAATGCGTCAACGGTTTAATGTAGTATGGCAGCGGCTACAGAAAAGGATGAAGACCAGAGTGTATCGTTGCAGAGACTCGTTTAGTTCAGGACTAACTTCGCAGCAGGCAATATGCATCCATCCGTCACAAAGAACACAGTACAGCTTTGGAACGTGAGGTCAACCAATTGCGGCAGCTCAGGCATTTGGACGTAATGGCTAACTTCAGAGCAGGGTCATAGAGACAACGGCAGTCAGCACGTGCTACCCGGATAGCTCTTCTCACTCGATAAATCAAAGGGAAAAACGGAGAACACAGAATGGAGAACGCCATTCGCCGCTTTTAGCCTCCAGAACAGGGGCCCAACTTAAAGTAGAAGTGCATAAAGACGTCTCCGTAATTGCAAGCAAACGTTCTAAAATAAATACATGCAACAAAGGTTTAAAGGAATTTGAGGATGATTTAAAGGGTTATCGGTTGCACACAGCAGGGCTTCACTCCGCCACAGGAAGGGCAGAGCTTAGCTATCTTGTTGAATCTGGGCAAAGATGTGCCATTGGTGTGGTCTGTGCACGGTTTCGCTGGGTTTGCCGCAACAACCGTACTTCGACGAGGAAAAGCAGACACCGGATTATCTAGCCACTGTTTCCAACCCTGATAGCTCTACTATTGCATTCGCCTTGTTACTGTATAAATCAGCAATACCACGCGTCTTGGATAGGCTCAGAGAATGCCCTACCTTATGGTTGATGCCCATATATAGGGCCGTGTTCCTTGCTCCGAATCGGTGCTGCTAAGCCCCACACCGGATATAAGGTCGGCGGTGGTGAACCCTTGGTGTCACTCAGCTGATTCATTTAGGGGTCCCACAGTCGTCAACACTGCAGTCTGGCTGCAATTGGTAGAAGGCTGCTTATCGGTGGTTTCGTATGATATGGTTTATCCGCCGCCCTTCGGAATCCTATCAGCCAATTTGGTTGTGAAACTATTCTCGTCATTTGTCAGACCTTACTTGGAATAATGTATCCAGGCTTGTCCACCGTGTCTTAGCCGAGATAAAATTGACTTGGGGAGGGTGTTACGACTGCGCACTCAGTTAGTATAGGGGCTAGGGAAAAGACTTATCCTGAACGCTTGCTCAGCTTGGGAATTTACTCCATGCACTACCGATGTGTAAGAGAGCAGCTGGCTCTTACTTATAAATAAATAAATGGTATATTCTAGATAAACAAGACATACCTGTAAAGGCGCGCTCAATATGCATACAAACACAACTTCCTTGGAGTATTAAAACTTCTTTTTAATGAGGTGTAACCGAAACAATGTAGTCTATACGCGTGAGCATTTTGTCAGTTAATAGTTAGACCAAGGAACATGATGGCACTGGGGCGCGTCATACCCAGTCAAAACTGTTGCGACAAGATACAAGTTGGGCGTAATTTTGCCATGTAATAATTCATGAGCACAGGGGCCCAAAAGGTTGTTGGTGCAATTAATGGCTACTACGAAGTCTAGACGATCTGTGCTCCATCAAACCATTCTTTATAGTGAAATCAGTTGCACCGGTTAAAAGTAAAAGGCTGAGGACTGCGGCGGTGTGAGGGTAAGATCGGCCCGGACTTGCCGGGGCTGTTTAGTCCCGCTGCTTTACCTAATCTTCGCGGTCACCAACTGCAACTGCATAAACCACGGACAACTAGGATTAGAACGGAAACGCCTGCGCCACGCCGAGGTATAGCTCGATAAGATTCGCCTCCAGGTCAGGTAGTTAGGGAACCTATGGTTAAGGCTTTGCGCCGCAGCTTGTTGCTCTTGGGGGCAAATCCCAGCCTTCCCCTTCTTCTACCTGACACATCACTCTCAGTTGTTTCCTAATGACTCAAATATTTTGGTAGCCTACTTGCTCAGCCCTAACACTTTTTCATTTTGCATTCTGAGCGAACTTTTACTCTCTTTTACTTTACGTAACCGGCCCAGCAAGGAGTGCTTGGGTAGGACATGAGGACATTAACTGGTTGGACACGGTGTGAAGCCGACATAGTTTTAAGTCTATCAGTATTTTAGATTCTAAGACATCCAGGTTAAACGACCTACCGAAGAAGGAACATCCACAGCATAATACTGGCGTCCGAGTTCCGCTTAAAATCGAAATTTTGACGACGTACCATGTGTACGAAAATTATCTTATATGGCAAAGAATTGAAGACTGGCAGCTCTGGATGTTTTGATGGCCGCTGAACTGCTTGAATAGCTTGGCAATTTTGTTGCCCACTTGTAGTCATCGATCGAAATGGCATCATCAGTGCGTCGCTGAGGGGCGTGCAATAGCGTATAGTAGTGTAGAGGATCCTCGGTGAGAGTGCGCTGAGAGTGCTGCGCGTACCTTTTTCTACAGTCATGATTGGCCGTGGAGCCGAGCAATCCCATTGGTTGGGACTTCGCTCCGCGTTCCGATTGCCTAATGGGCAGACGAACTTTGACCTCGCCTCCTTTGTCCGCTTTTTCTTGAGCGCGAATCTGCCGTTAGTTCTGGTTACCTACTCACACGTTCCACCGGATTCCATCGATCGAGATGGCGGTCGTTCATTGGTAGTGTGGTGTATACTGCGTCCAGTTCGATGTGCCGATTGATTGCATGCGTTGTAAAGTACAAGATTTCCGAAAGCTAACTCTCTTGTTTTGTACTTCCAGGTGCCAGGAGCTGTACGTGTTCCAGCTCAAAATGGTGGCCTACTTGATCTACACGAGCAGAAACTAACAAATATGGATAATGCCTTATGATGGTCGCTTTTTGCTTGGTGCTTTGTGTACAAAGGTTTTCCAGTTTGTCCGACATAAATTTGTTCGCATTCACTACGTTTTAGTCGGATTGCTTGACTTTTCATTTGTGCCTTTAGATCAACTTGGTTAGGGTGGCGCTTAGCTTGTAAGCCACAGGGATTCAAATGGTTGCCGCAATCTTCCTGTTAGTTCGGAGACGTTCTCGATGTAGGGCAGCACTATCCGTTTGTTTGACTGATCAGCTGACTGCTGCTGCTGCTGTTACTGAGGCATTCGTTTCTTTAGGCTTCTTCTACAGAAACTACTCGGATAACCGTTGTTTCTAAACACTCGTTATAGGTGATGTTCTTCCTGTTTCCGCGATTCGGCTGTGCTGCAGTGCGTTTCCGCTCCTTTAAACAAGTTTTGAATGCAGCTCTGCTTGTGACACATCCGGTGATTGCTGTGGTAGTTTAATACCTGGTCCGAATGCGTTTTCTTCCGATATATGCACGTTTCAATATATCTGTCTGTATTCCTAGTGACTGGTACATCCAAAATGGCAGCTTCTTATCCTCCTCTAATTCAATCGTAAATTTGCTGTCCTCGAATGTGCTGCTGGGCAGATCGTGAGTGGCCTGTACTCTGTTACGTATTGCGATGCCAAAAGTGTCGTCCACGTATCGTATCCAGAGTATTGGGCTGATGGATGGCAGTTCACTGCGCTCCAATTTATGCATTACGGCTTCTGCAATGAGCCACGAAATCAGTGCTCCCATGGGTGTTCCTCTCAGTCGCAGGTATACGTGTCCATCAAAGCGGAAATAAGTGGACATGCAGAGGTTCAGGAGTTGCCAAAAGCTTTCAGTTCGTACGTTTGTTGTGAGCCTTAGTTGATTCTCAAGTAGTTCCGGCGTGGTTTATTTAGCCAGTTCATGACTGATTGGAGTGAAGAGTGCAGTGACATCGAATGAAAGCATTATTTTGCCCTCTTCTATTCTGACACTCCGTAGTTTGTTGAGGAATGGTTCAGCATTGCTGTGCTATGTTCGGATGCGGCAACCAAATGATTCAATCTCCTCTACAAATCTTTTGCTAGTTTATATGATGTGGATCCGGGGAGCGAGACCATTGGTCGTAGTGGGACACCATCTTTGTTTACCTTTGGTAGTCCATTGAACAGTGCACTGTTTGTATCATCAGCTTTCATTCTCCATCTCTCCGTAGCGGTTAGCTCGTTCTTTGTTTGTAGTTTCTTCAGCATTGCGTTAATCTGGTTGACCAGCGTTGTACCTGGAGCTTGATCGAGCTGGCTATATGTAGTTGCATCTGATACCAGCTCTTTGGCCATGTTAACATACCCCGCTTCGTCCACTATTATTATCATGCGCCCTTTATCTGCTGGTAGGATTACAATGCTCTCGTCTTTCTGTAGACGTCTGAGTGCTTCCTGTTCCTCCTTGGCTATGGTCTGGGTGACTTTATTTCTAGTAAGCACGGGATCAGCGGTCTGCTATAGCTGTTGCTGAAACTCCGCTTCCAGTCCATATGCTTTCAACGCGTTTTCTAAGCTAGCATAGTATTCTTTGGGGCAAGTATCTCTGACGTTGAATTTAAGTCCCTTAATAGAGACACCCACTTCAGTTGCAGTGAGGTGCCGGCGTGAAAGGGCTTTGGTCCACTCTTTACTGCTAGTGCAGTCCTTTCTCTTGGTTAGTTTGTCTAACTTTGTGTTCAGTGCAACCTTGCGCCGGTAATTGGTGCTTTTGACTCGACGTTCAATTGCGGATTCCAGCGCTGTTCGTAGCTGTGGGTCAATAGTACTGAGGCGGTTGGTCCTATTGTCCGTTATGACTTTCTCATATATGCGTAGGCTTTTGGAGGCACCTGTTATCATCAGTTTGACCATGCGTCTCCCGTATTGTCGTGCTAAGTTCCAGGTGGCTGGATGGCGTAGCGCCGGTCTGTGGCTTGTACTTGCTGGAAGAGCTTTCCTTCTCATGCATTCATGAAGGAAGTAGAGCGGTTGGCGGTCAATGTTCGGCTGCCCACCAGGCAATCGGAACGCTGAGCGAAGTCCCAACCACTAGGATTGCTCTGCTGCAGGGCCAACCACGAATGTAATATAATGAACGCCTACTGCGCTCTGCGCACACTCACCGAGGATCCTCTACACTACTGTACGCTATTGCACGACACTCAACGACGCACTAATGATGTCACCTCGTTCGGTGACGACACGTTTGCAAAGAAACTGCCGTGCTTAACGAGCAGTTGATTAGCTACCTTACTCGTTGATATGCAGGCGGAGCAGTATTAATGAAGTACGTTTTTCTAGATTGCTCAGGGTTAGCCTATAAAGCATTACTCTACCCAGTGCCTTACGGGATCAATCCGGACTACTTATTACCGCAGAGTTATTCTCAGTATCCACGGATAAGCACGATGTATAGTCTACAGGCGCTATGCGTAAGGTATTTATCCAGCGTGGCTAACGAACGCACTGCAGTTGAACGGCATGGTATATATTTTAATGCGGACGTCAAATCCTGTAATATTGTGCACGTAGTAGGTGCGCATACCGAAATGTGACATCGAACTGCAGGTACCCTGGTTGAGGATAAACCAGGAAACCTAAGCACTACAGACAAATGCATCGCTTGTATAAATAAGTCCGGTGGAAAGTACAAAGCAAGGGAGTGGCAAAAAAGGTGTATTTGCTGCTGCTTCCTCAATACATCTCCTCGGCAATAAATTTATAATCAATGAGTGGTTGTTTAATGACTGTATATAGCATGAAACAACAATACCCCGCTACCTGACGTCTTTTTGCTGCACAACAGGTTGTACTTTTCTGATTCCATTGCTCTTATTGCTTTCCACGTGCGCACCATTATATTTCGACTGAGCGTGCCGAAATTGTCCAATGAGTTTTAGTAAGTTCGTAGTGAACTGCAGCCTCTCTCCAGCGAGAAGATGCACAACTACAGCTACGCGCAACTGTTCTCCAGTAATACAATCAAGGAGCAAGAAGGTCGGCCGAAGAAGCCAGGTGAATTACAAGTGCAAAGATAGTCAGTGAAGTTCGTCGAAAATTTGACCTCGCACCCAAAAAGAACGTGCACAAATGCCTCTGCACGACTTTTGCTCTTAATAAAACCAAGAAGCAACAAATTGCCTGAAGGGGTCAGGTAAACTTCATGGAGGATGCGTAATACCCCTTCAACTATCCATGTAATAAGGTCTTGTATTCATAAGTGCGCTCAAGGAACAGATACTTTCACCGTTTCCACTCACCAGGCAAGAGCATCGGATTGTGTAATTATTGATCTTTCGCCATGCGGTCACAGCATCTAGCAAGTCTAGCCACATATATTTATTTAACTATTTACTTAGCTTTTAGTCGACGGCGGGTGTTGTAAAGCCACATCCTGGTAGTTTTTAAACGTCCGTTAGTGTGATCACCAGCGATAGATAGTTCAAATAATATTGTTGCAAAATGCCTGACGAAGCATAGCGCCCGTACCTTACATGTGCGGTCCATAGATGTACGCCAGGAGTGGTCGCACATTACCGCTTTCTCAAACGCTGACTTGTCCTAAAACCACAGCGGAAAACATCCTTTCGAGAATTCCCGCGGTTGCTTTGGCAAGTGTTTCACCGGCTAATCGAAGAAGGAATGCATTCTAATGGCGGATAAGGTCATTCGCAATTTTGCTTCCAAAGTAGCTTTCCATTTTTTTCAATAGAAAACGATGCATCAAACGGCCGCATCGGTTCCACGCCGTAGAGCTGAAGGATCAACGTGCTGATATTTGGCTGACGGAGTGATTCAAGTGTTCCGCCATCGCGTCACTGCTTTTGCTCAGGCTGTCCACCTGCTTTAACAACAAACTCTGGTTGTCTGATTAGGTGTATCGGTCTCTTCAGGAGCACAGTGCTCTTGGAATCGGCATGATTTGCCCAAAAGTACTAAAACGCTTGCTTCCACCATAGCAGCACCACTTGCAACCTTTTTCCATGGTCTGCTTAACCACATGCGCACCCATCTGAATAGAAAATGGAACTGTCACTCCAATATATAAAGGAGGTAAGCGCTCGGATCCTGCTAACTACCGACCTATTACTCTCCTTCCTATTTTATCAAAAGTTATGGAATCGGTAATCGCAGATGGACGGACGCGATACTTTGCAACTCAACAGATAATTTCTAATGCCCAGCATGGTTTCCGACGCAGACGATCTTGTCTCACCAATTTGCTGATTACTCGGGACTTATGGACCAGGGCGGCTGATGAAGGAGTGCCCATAGATGTGATATACCTGGATTTTTCTAAAGCATTCGACAGTCAATCACTTCTTTCTCCTCCGAACGCTGGCTGCCTACGGTATCAACGGTTCCCTGCTCACTTGGTTGGAAGACTACTTACACGACAGAGCAATCAAGGTAAGAGTAGCCGACACCAATTCTGGAAGCCTTTACGTCTACAGTGGTGTACAGCAAGGATCGGTCCTCGGTCCGCTACTGTTTTTAGTCTACATTAGTTGCCTTCCAGCAAACATTATATCTCCAATGCAAATGTTTGCAGACGATGCTAAAATATGGAGAGCAATTCGCTCAGCATCCGACCACGTCTAAGCTCAGGAAGATCTGACCAGGATTAAGGAATGGGCAGAAAATAACCAGCTCCCACTAAAACCTGCAAAGTGCCACCTGCTGACGGTGCAAGACAGCTTCGTCACCACATAACTTTTGGGGGCACCACGCCATGCAACACTTGACTAGTGAACGCGACTTAGGTAAAATCGTGCAAGAGAGTCTTGGAAAGTCTCTCCAATGTTCGAAAGCAGCAAGTGTGGCGAACTTGAACTTGCTACTTTTGCGGCCAGCTCTCGGCACTTTTGAGCGGCGGCTAGTACCATTGTTGATTAACTACTACATCCGTCCTCAGGTTGAATATGCAATTCAGGCCTGGTGTCCATGGTTAAAAGGAGACATCCGCCTCTTGAAACAGCGCGAAAGAAGAGCCACAAAGGCAACGCGTAGACTATCCGGTATATGTTACTAAATGCGTCTTCGTGTACTCGGTGTATTCTCATTGGGATACCGACGGCTTCGCGGAGATCTTACTCTCACATACCGGATACTAACCGAAAGCCAGCATCCATGTACGTCACTATTGACTCTAGCCCCATACAAACAAAACCGAGACAACCACCTGAAACTAATGATGCAACACTCGTTCGAATTGTGGAAAGTGTTTTTCTCAGTTAGAAGCTGTTCTCACTGGAATGCATCACCAAAGTATGTGGTGAACGCACCAGACATGACGACATTTGAAAGACTCTTGGATTTTCATCTCAGTGATAAACGATACACAACCCTTTGCTAAAGCGCAATGATTTAACCACTGATACGTTACTTTCCACGCTGGAACATTTAGTTTTTAATTTTCTTTTGCATATCCACCCTGTGGGTCTTGTAAATTTCTGCTTTTTATGCAATCATACACCATTGAACCATTGAATAATAAAAGCGGTAAATCCGAACATACCCATTGTTTGTTGCGACCGCTTGACGTCTCATTCACCCGCTTATCATCTTGGCAGAATTTAAGTGTATGTATCTGCTGGCGAATCAACAGCATGGGCAACGTAGGGGAAACCGAAGGCTGTGAAAAGGTAATGGCGTACTTAGCTGAAGTTGTAGCCGGAAGGTCAAAGATATACTAAATGCTTACCACGGTAAACCTACCAACAGGGCCTAGTTGCTCATTATCTGGCCATCTAACTGGCCTTGAGCTCCCTCGTGAGTGGCTGACAAGTGAAATTAATGCTACCCTGGAGGTACCGACTGATTCGCTCGACTCGTTTGCGTAGGCAGAATGTAAGCCAGCGTCTCCCAAACTGGGGTGAAAGTAGACGGTCAGGGGAGGATATTGCAAGGCGGTGGCTTGCTGAGTGAAGCGGATTCGGGATTTTATTTGTTCGACGGCTGTAGGTTTTCCACATCTTCGCAATCCGCAAACACTTCACCGTTATGGGTGTTGGGTGGTAATGAAAAAATTTCCAATTGCACACCCTCCATGCGTTGTTGTTTTATCCCCGGCTACTGTATTATCCGTTAGGGTTTACGGAGATGAAAACTTGTAGGATCGCTCCCAAAACAGTGGGTGGTCAAAATCCACTAAATGTTGCACATTAATTATTGGAAGTTACTGGTTCTAGATGAGACAGTTACTCCATACAATTTGTCCCCATACAGCCAAAGGTCTCTGCCGCCTCAATGAGTTTACATACCGCTGTGAGCGTATGGATACAACAGTAACAAGCTTCCCTCCTGATTGAAGCCATGTGTTTCCTAAGATCATGGTTTGCCACGCATCTTTTACACGCAAGCTGACAACCCAGTCCATGGTCTCTTCCATGGAAACTGAGAGGGAAAGCTGCGCAAGTGGTTTAGTAAAGCACTTAATTCCGAAACTGGGAAATGGGCGCTACTTGCCGTGCCTCCTGCTATATTTTGCTTAACGGGAACTAGTTAGTACATGTCTTCCGTATTTATACACTGATGTCTCAATTTATTTGGCGCTCGTAGATGTGCCCCATAATGACAACCCTAAGACATCGTTCATGAAATATCTGTTCATGTACCAGTGTGCCGCACGTAATATCGCTGTACCCTGGAACGAGATCCGTTTTGTTTCGCTCCCAATTCGTTAACGCTTTTAAAGGCGGTCGGTGGCTCTAGAGTATATTTTATTGCGGTTTTCACTTATGCTTTTCGTTAAAGTTAGCGTTTCTCTGCCGTTATCTTTACTTATCCATCACTTATTCCTTTCTACATGGTCAGTAAACGTCGTCTGAACGTTTCTATTAAGAGGGGGAGACCAGTAGGATGTGCTCCGGCCAAAAGTAAAGCTATGAGCAGGAAGTTATCTGGTACGATTATACCATGCACAGTTAACTTGACGGATACCTTTTCCATGAGTTCCAGAATGGCTGATCTTCTAAAAATCTTGGTGAAGCTCAAATTGGTCCTCAACCCAGTAGAACCTTTTACTGATAGACTGACAGCCATAGCGACTAGGCTGCACTCCAAAGACTGTACAAAAGCTAAGCAACCGGAGTTGGATGGAAGGTACATTAACACAATTTGCACTGAAGTGCTGGAACTGCTAAAATATTTTAATGGGGTAGTGGTGCGTAGTGTTCTGGGCCGCCTAAACTGCACCCCATTCGCCACATACTGATGAAAATGTGTGTTTTGGAACACAATCTTTTAAGCTGTACAAGGCTGAGAAATACGGTTATGAAAAACCAATGACCCACTTGGCCAAATTCGATAAGTTTAGCCCGGTTCTCAATATTCGCACCTATCAAAGGGAATCCAGAACCGGTACGACGTTACTTGACTTAACGTTAGTACCAGCAAGAGGGGCTTTGCAACGATATTATGATAGTCTAAGAGAGGGTTCCGCACAGAGCAGAGGTGTTCAGGCAAATTGCGACAACTGTCCGAAGTCTGTGAACCCAAGTGGCACACGTATTGTAGAGCTTCACACTTCGTCTGATATGGATACTTGATCGCTTAAATAAATAAATAAATAAATAAATATTTTATTCTCGACAAAGCGAGATACGCCTTTTGGGCATGATCAGCATATTGCATTATTGTACATGATAGCGGAATAAGCATCACCAACAGTGGGAGTATACAGTTGGAGACAGTAGTGGGGGCCCATAGAGCCCAAAGGTTGTATGTAGTCTATGTACACAGAATGCACGAGGTAAAGATAGTAATCAGATCACTTATATAGTATGTTGATGAGGAACTAGTCCAATGAGGTCCCCTAAGCAATGTAGGTCAGTGAGTGAAGTATGAGGAAACGGGTGAAAAATGCTTAAGAATATTGGTATGTCACTAATCAGATATGTAGGCGTGCTCGTGCGAGAGCCGATATATGCACAGAACTTGTAAATGTGGTGTCGGTTAACTTGCCAACGGGTCAGGGGCGGTGACTTTATTGAGTGGAGAGTCACATCCGCCACATCGCAGTGTTGTTAAACAGCGTGATGCTGCTTTTTGTAGGGAAAACGCTTGCCAAACGAAGACCCACCACGTCCTGGAACACTGACGGTTGTTGATATAACATTGGCAAGATTGTATCTGACCGATTACCCTGGCGGATATTCGCAGTCACGTAACGTCAATTTGTTTCCTATGGCTGTGTAGTCGCCTTCGGAGTCCAGTGCAAGTGGTTGGAGCTGTTGAAGTCGGACGACTCAGGTGACTTGTGTTGAATTGATCAATTTCCTGGGTTATTTAGTGTATCAGGATTATGAAGTGCGGGTTTTTTCTTTGTTCTTTATTGAATCCGTGCCATGGGAGCGTCGCAGGTAGGTCTTCAGCGGTGTTCGGTGCAGGTAATGTTATCCTGTAGAACATGGGTGAGAAGAAAATCGGACCGAGCAAACTGCCAACAAAATTGAATAAGAATATGATACTGTATAAATATAAAATTTATGGTAAAGTTGTGCTGGCTGAAATCAATAGAGTGACCGATGAGCTGAGGCTAGTGGTACCTATACCGCCAATGAATAGTTGCGATATAAACGAAGAGAGACACCAAACAAGAGAGGAAGACGTTAAGGTGAGCTGAGATGCATGATAGTGGAGTCGAGAGCTAAACTCAAGCATAGATCGGAAATATGGATTTCAGTAGGCGTTGCCAAGCATAGGGATAATGATTCAGACAAAGCAGAGTATCATAAGATTATAAGTTATACCAATGAGAACTTGAGTCGATGGCGGCCGGTGCTCAAAATAGCAGAGGCCTTGGCTTCAGACCTTTAGGCATTTGGAGCCTCAGAGGACTGACTTGACCGAAATGTTTTGGAATGAGAGGCACAGAAGGAAAGATAATCAAAAGAGACAAGGGATGTTGCGCTAACGCTAGTGATAACTATACCGCCATTGAACTGTTGCGATATAGACCAGAAGAGAGGCAAAACAAGTGAGAAGAACGTAATTGTGTGCTGGGAAGCATGAGAGTGGAGCCGAGAGGCAAACCTCAACCAGGGACCTGAGACTGCAATTTCCGTAGAACGACCAACCATGCAGATAATGTATCAAACGGAGGCAAGCATACACAGTTAATTATACCAATGAGAACCTTAATTGGTGGCAGCCGATCCTCGAAAAAGAGAGGCCTTGGTTTGACGCCTATTAGCATTTGGGGCCTGAGAGGCTGGACTAGTCGAAAAGGTTTAACGATGAGTGCCACATTAGCAAAGTGAATCAAACGGGAGGTAGTAAGTTGTGTTGACGTTAGAGGCACCTATACCGATATTGAACGGATGTGATATAAAAAAAAGAGAGGCCAAACAAGAGAGCGGAACGTAATTGTAAGCTAAGATGCATGGTAGTGGAGCTGGGAGGCAAAAGTCAATCAGAGACCTGAAATTGCAATTTGCAGGAGTCCAAGCATATTATAATGTATCAGACGGAGGGGAGTACATGCGGCTGTTACCTGTGTCAATGTGAATTTAATCGGTGCTCAAAAAAAGAGAAGCCTTGGTTTGAGACCTATAGGCATTTGGAGC
The DNA here is from genome assembly GCA_944474145.2 of Dicrocoelium dendriticum. Lineage (NCBI taxonomy): Eukaryota > Metazoa > Platyhelminthes > Trematoda > Plagiorchiida > Dicrocoeliidae > Dicrocoelium > Dicrocoelium dendriticum. Next base: position 527,654 of record OX104063.1, on the reverse strand, counting down.
CTGAGAGGCCGGAGTAGTCCAAAGGTTTAGGAATGATAGTCACAGTAGCAAGAACATATACTGACGCCTGGGATTAGGCATAGAGATAATGAATCGGGCGGAGACGAGAATCATGAGGCCGTTGCTTATACCATTAACAACCTTAATCGATGGCAGCCGATCCTCAGAGGAAAAGAGGCCATGGCTTGAGACCTATAGGCATTTGGAGCCAGAGTGGCCGGAGTAGTCCAATGAGTTAAATGATGAGCGCCATAGTAGCAAAAAGAATCAAACAGGTGCTAGCAGGTTGCGCTGACGTTAGAGGCTCCTATACCGCCATTGAACCGATGCGATATGTAACAAACGAGAGGCCAAACAAGAAAGCGGAACGTATTTGTAAGCTAAGATGCATGATAGTGGAGCCGAGAGGCAAAAGTAAATCAGAGACCTGAAATTGCAATTTGCAGGGGTCCAAGCATATTGTAATGTACCAGACGGAGGCGAGTGCATGAGGCTGTTACTTGTGTCAATGAGAATTTAATTGAGGTTGAAAGGAAGAGAAGTCTTGGTTCCTTTGAAGAACTTGCAAACCCTGGGGCCAGTACTTTTCATAAAGCCACCTCATCCATAGTTCAAATCAGCCAACCCAATAACAAAATAGGAAAATCCTCGATTAATACTAAGTGCGCAGCTACTGATACAACTGGATCAGCTAAGCCGAAAGGGCCAGTGGTTAACGAAACGTTCGGGCAACCTTTAATCTACTCAGTTAGGTCGGACGTTAGGAAAATTCTACGGCGAGCGTAGCAGGCCCAGCATAACCTACACTCAGAAAATAGAGCAGCCGGCGCCTCCAGCCAAAAGACCCCTATTTGGACCGCACCACCGAGTTCACCTGAGCCGCTGGGATCAACCACACCAACTTTGAAACTAAGAAAAGCGGAGACCCTGGTACCATATAATGCTGTGTGCGGGAATGGATTACGCAGCGCACTAGTGTTTAATGTTCCAGATGGTATATCGGTGGACGCATTTAGGCGTGCAATCATTGCGGTTAATGGCATTGCATAGAATGCACCGCAGCCTCAAAGACGGACTAAACTTTTAGCCCAATTTGCGGCTCCCATCAAACTGAACGCAAAGGATAGGGCAGGATGGCGTACGCACAAAGTTAACCGTGAACAACCTCGAAGTGCAACATTGCCAAGCCAGCTTAGGTTTGGGCCGCTGAAAATTAGCTTAAGTTGGGCAGCGACAAAACCTAACCTCAAAACAATTTTTAGACGGCGGGCGCTCAGCACATCCAGCAAGAAACAACGAGCGACACCTAACCGTTTAGACAGCATTGTGTCTCCCATTACGAAGGTTACCGGTGTCAAACCGGCTTGCAGAGGGAACACTCCTAGTCACTCATATACGGCATCTAGGTCACCTGCATAAGTCTTAAATATATCAAGATCAGTAGACAAGCAGTCGCCGCAGCCTGGTTGTGACAACGTGTAGTTCAGCGTACTTGCATTTAATGTGCCGGATGGCATATAGACGGGCTAGCTTAAGAGCACGACCGTTGAGCTTAACGGTGTTGCGGAAAATTCGGTACAAGTTGTGAGGATGGCCAAAGGGAACAGTAAACTCGCAGCCCCAATCAAACTGAGAACCGACAGTAGTACACTCTTGCCCACTACAATATTGAATCGTTAACAACTTTGCCATGATACCAAGTTAAGGCAACTGTATTTCGGTCCACAAAATGGACTCTACCGAATCATAACCCAGATACTTGTGAAGCGTCAAGGCTTACCACCACAGCAACCAGTTCACCCACGGCGAGCACTACGTTTGCTAATCTACGTAGCCCCGTTCAGCTTCATGCGTATCCAGGTTGTTGTGCACCTGCTACATACGTCAGGCTTATGCTGCCGGTCCAGATACAAAAGCCAAATAGTCCACTGCTTCCTACCCCGCAACCTGCGCATTGTTTGGACCAGGTGGAAATGAGTTTTGAGTGTTTCATCCCGGCACCAAACTCCTCGTCGTCCAACTACCCACTGCACTGTCCTCTCACTCATTTCCTACAACTATTGAAGGTAGCGAAGTAATTATCAACAGCTGCATCTCGTCATCCTTAAGGCTAGGAAACCCCAAGTGTCCTTTCTCACTTCTAATTTTAAGTACTATGTCCCTAAGCAACAAAATGCATATCTTGCGTCTCCTCTCTTTCCTCGCCGACCCTGATGCAACATTTGTCAAGGAAACATGGTTCTCCCTTATGCTTCAGAGGGGGTCTATTCAAGTCCTTACTATCAGCTGTTTAGGCAATCTCGTGTACCTAAACGAAGGTGCGGGTGCGCCACTTCTGTTAAACCTTCTTAACCGGCAAAAATTTTCGAACTCATGGACGCGGCTGAGGCGACGGATTCAGCATGGATAAAGGCTGATATCCTGGAATCGACAATATTATTTGGGTATGTTTATAGACCACCTTATACCGCAGTTTAGAGTGACAACGCGCTTTTGGATACTGTTGCGCACGCATCAAATTTTTCTTGCGAATAAAATTTGGTTGCAGGAGATTCCAACCTGCCTGAGACAATCTGCTTCCCAACTGCTGTAACAATGAAGTATGCTTGCCTACTAGCACGTATCAATTTAGGCGGCTGGACGCAACATATATCCGCTCCAACCAGGGCGAAATTATCCTTGACTTAATATTTGCGCTCGGCATCCCAGCAACGTGAGTGTCAATCGGCGGGGAGTTCCAGGAAGTGATCACAGGTTAGTGCATTTCTCGGTTTACTTAAGGCAACGTAATGCCTACTCAACAGAAACAGACCCAGTCGTGGTATACCGCCCGATGCAACTCGTTAACTGGACTACCATGGCTGTACTCGTCCGATCAAGAAATTAAGATGACATTTTTATGTCTGATTATGTGGATCGCTCGGCTGAGCTGTTTTATGCAGAAATACTTCACTGTCTCGACTCGCTAGCTCTCATGTCACATTTATTGAGACAATTATCTAAACGTTTGACACAGACCAGAATGCATAACATACTGCGACAGCTTCGACGAGCCTATAACAAAACCTTCAATGTTGCCGACATCAAGTGAGCGAACGAAATTACACATCAGCATTTTGCCAGATCTAAGCAGCAGCGAACCAAGCAAGAAATAGCCGCACTAAATAGTACAAACAAAGCTACGAATCTCAGCTGGCTGCTGCGCTCTCGGCCCCCTAACTATGGACAAGAGATCTCTACCCTATAGATTATTCCCAAGGATGCTGCTAGGGAAGCAAGAATTGTATGTCAAATCCACAGGGCCTATTTTAAAGAATCACAGTGTTTAGCAATAGGTGCAACCTTTCAGATCCTGCAGGTACTTGGTTGCCAGTCCCTGTCCCCTGTACAGTTTAAATTAAATAGGGTACGCTCTGCGATTTCAAATATTATATTCTCCTGGAAGCCGGGTACAGACACAATACCGCCCAGTCTACTTAAGAATGGTGTTGAAGATATCCCTATTATTCCTTTGAAACTCTTTACGTTATTAATGCAGAGAGGTCAATTCCCGACCGTTTGGAAATATTCCATTATTATGTCAAGGCATAAAGGGCGGAAACCTAAAGGAAGTTGGTAAATATCGCCATATTGACCACACTACTATTATCTGGTGCGAGTTGGAGAAGTTAATTAAAAAGCCCTCATGACTCGTTATTATTTAGGCCAGCACGTAAACGAATCTCGGCACGGATTTCTAAGTGCACGCTCTTGTGCAACCGGTCAGCCGGACTTCCTTAATTTAGTCACCGAGGCCATTGCCTCTAATTTTTCGATTGTCATTCTTTAACTTAGTATGCAAAAGGCTTTTGACAGAGTACCACACACGCGCCTGGTACATAAGCTAAAGGCTTACATGGTTACAGTACTCTAGTAGACTCGCTGGGTACATGTCTAATAGGAAGTATTCAGCCTGTTAAGGTTTAGCAAACTATATCCACCCCAACCTCCGTCCTCAGTGGCGTGGTGCAGAGGAGCGCCCTTGGTCTTACACTGTTTTTGATTTACAACAATGACCACTGCAGGCGTTTGAGCACGGTCGCTCCGTTATCTTCGCTGACGACCTAAAACCTGTCTACGTCTTTCCCCCTGGTAATGAATTATCCGCAATTAATGGTGTCTGTGAGGACCTTAAAGCCCTTGAAAAGTAAATAACTAAATAAGTAATTTATTCACAAAAATATGTAGACACAACAAACCAGGCATGTTCTAAGATTACAGGCAGTTGTGTGTCACAACGTTACATTGGGTTCAATCGTGCGTATTGTAAACGGTCAAGTCACTATAAGTGCGGTGAAACGGTACATGTAGACGGCGATGATCATATTCTGGCCAATGGTGTTCTCGGCTGAAAAATCTAAGGTCATGACCCACAAATGTTCTATACCTACTGGGTCCCTAACAATAAACGGCATCATTATCAAACCGAATACAATGACAACAGACCTGGACCAGCGCTACTCCATGAGCCCCAACACTGCAGAGTACGTTCATTATCAAGTGGCACGGGTAAGGGGATTATCGTTCCACATACGCCGTCAAATAAAAATTGCAGATGCTAGGCTAGAACTTTACAAGAGCCGCGTTAGACCCCAGCTGGAACATTGCTCGTTTAGATTCAGCAAACTACGGAAGTCCTCCGCTTGAAAAAGCTCAGCGGCGCTTTACGAAGATGATGACTGCATCACAGCAAGCACTGAGTTACCGACAAAGGTGCGAACACCTTAAAATTCAGCCCCTATGGCAAAGGCGCATTATCCTTAACCTGTACTTCGTACATAAGCTAATTCATAGAAAGCTGCATTGTAATATCACTTGCATTAAACTAAGGGGCACATCTGAATCTACACTTTGAGCCAAGGGCCATTCCTTTACCACGCTAAAGGCAAAGAAGATAATGCGCTCTAAATAAATAAACATTTTATTCTCAAATTCATCGAGCAATATTACATCAGGCATGATCATAATTTACAAGCGATAATGCTACGCAACCGATACATTACAAATAGTGTAATTGGCTGTGGACGAATGTAGCACAATTTGTAGAAGCAGTCGAAACACACTTGAGGAGCAAAGTCATCAGTGTAGTGCCAATGATCTGGTTTCAAGTGTGCGTAGAGTAAATAAAAGAGCACGGTAAGTGGATTGGGGACATTAGATGAATGCGGCTAGTATCTTTGTTGTACGTTACAGTAAACTTTTGAACAACGACTGGTCGGTATTAGAGTATGTAACCGTGGGTAGTGCCTTTATTCAGTGGCGATTCACGTCCGCCACGTCACAGCGTTGATAAATGGACTATTGTGGTTTTTACAGGGAGAAGGCTCGCCAGGCGAAAACCCACCACGTCCTAGAACGCTGTCGTCGATTGCTGTGAACTGCCACGCACAGCTATCAAAGCTTCTTATAGAGCCTTTGTTCATGCAGTTATTCGCAGTTATCCGGCAAAATCCCGTGTTGGAACCTATTTATGAGATTGCGCTGCAGCAGGAAATGAAGCATTCCCTCCTTGACTATCCTGTCCATAACTCTGGACGCAAAGGGTGTGTGGCTTATAGGTCGATAGTTGTCGAGATTTTGGCGACAACCTTGTTTTGACGTGGAATGACTAGGAGTGTTTCCATATGATTGGTAGCTTCCGCTCTTCATGGAGAGGGTGAAAACGTTGAGAAGGATTGGAATATCCTGGCCTCCAAGTAATAGTAAGGAGGATGGGACTCCGTCAGGGCCGGGGTTGTGTGTCAGCTTCAGTGAGCGTACAGCCCGACTGATATGGTTCAATTTGAAATCAATGGTGTAAATGCGATCGTCTGTAAACTTTGAAATCATATTTGGCAGTAACACGTTAGTGCTAGTGAAGGCATCAACAAAGTGTGCGTTAATTAACTCGCATAATTCTGCTGCGGCTGTAATAACCCTATTAGCAGGAAGCACGAATGCGTTAATGGGCAAGTCGTTGCGGCCACTGCAATGCTCATACGTCATACAAGTGACTTATCCTTGTTCGTACTGCGCAGCGCAGTGCGCTCAGCTAAAGTATATACATGAGTTTTCGAGTTTCCCTATTCCACTAGTATTTCGTTTATACGAATTATGAGGTGAAAATCTCCAGTATTCTTGCAGTGAGAGCGCATTTTCTTAAACTTAGTGGTAATTTTACGCGTGAAGGCGTCATCAGGATTTTGAAGTCGCCTAATCGAGCGCTCCAGTGGGACTAAGATATCGAGGCAAATCGTGAAGTTATTATAAAGTTCACAAGTCGCAGCGTCAGAACTAGTTGTCAGGAAGAACCTCTCCCGAGGAGCGGCATGGAGAAGTAAAGAGAAGGCCACCAAATTTATATACTGAAGAGGCCTAAAAGCAGCGTAGACCGGACCAACCTGATGACGAAATTTGGGTAGCTTGAAGTGTAGCCTCACAACCTTGTGGTTGCTGCCCGGAAGGTTATCTAACACGCTGGCAGTTGCATGCGGGACACCGTTGGTAAATATTAGACCCAATAAGTTAGACTCTCCTGTAGGTGCTCGCACATGCTGAGTCCAGTCATATGTGAAGACGGCGTCTACGAAGGCCCTATACCTGGATGGTGCTCACTGTGTAAGCCACGAGATGTGGGGCATATTGAAGTCCCCGCCGATTATTTTATGACGGGTGGGAAGGAATGAAACCACGTGAAAGGGCTTAGCGAATTCGTCAGCCCTGGTACTATTCGGCTGTGGAGGGTTGTAGATGCAACGTATCAGAATGTCAACTTGGCCTCCTATGGCCTGAATCCAGACAGAATCTTCGAGATTTCCAAGTTGTATGATCTGGAAAGAAGATGCGTGAACTTCATTGCTGACGTATATAAGACAACGGCCGCCTCCCTGATTTATGAGCCCGCTGCAGAAACTCCTGTACCCAGGAATGTGTAGCGGAGCATCAGGCATATCAGCTGCGTGCCACGTTACAGTTAGCAGCACCACATGCGGACTGGACAGAAGCATGAGAGGGGCAAGAGGGTGCATTTTATTTTTGATAGATGGAGCATTAAATAGTAGGATTGTATACGAATCGGTCGGATCAGTCTGGATGTGGGGTTCGGCCAACGGCGCACTTGGCGAACCGCGTTGGGGTGATAGGCTTATTTGGAAACATGCGTTTAGGTACGTGAACGATGGGCCTGTGGAAGCTAAGGTCAGAGGTCGGCGGTGGTCAGGGACAGTAGGTTGTAGGGGAGGGTAAGAGGCATTCGGGTCTGTATAAGTTTGAGTTGTGAGGTCAGGCACGTGGTCAGGTGTAGTGAAGTGGGTCAAAGACGTAGTCTAAGTGGCTGGAGCATACTGGACGGTGTTAGTTGCACCATTTCCAGTAGTCGGGTTAGGTGATAAAGCACCGTACCTTGAGTTAGGCACGCTTGGATCGGGGGTCCGTAACTTGCAGCGTTCCATAAAAAGGGGATAAGAGAGAGTTTTGTGCGACTCGCGGAGTGATCCAATGTGATGGCCGAGGTACAGATTCGCTGGGTTGAGAAGGCCGAGGTGGTGTGGTGTTGGTGACACTCCTAACGTTAAGGTACCTATGTGGTCGCTGTCTGTGGGGCATTGTAGCTTGACCAGCAGGGAAACCTGACTTGCTTGGAATTGACATACGAAGTACGGTGTTTGGTGTGTTGAGTAGATACTCCTGGCGACCGGGCTGTTCCAGTTTGTTAGTCGCATAAGTAGGCTTTGGCCCAGAATTGGGGGCAAGAGTTTCGATTTGTCTGTGCGAACCGACTGGGGGTTTTGATTAACCGGTACCCAGGGGGTTTTGCTTGGCCATGTTGGAACTTTCGCGTGTTATACCTTTACTGCATTGTTGTGGCTTCGATGGAAACCGAGGAGTCTTAGCGATCAAACACCGTCGTTGAGGGTCGCTAGGCGTTAGAGTCGAACAAGTAGGAGATTGCGCGGAGTCATTCAAGACGCTGGTAAGGGGCGTTTAAGATGACAAAAAGTCAGTGCTCTTAGTTTCTGATTCCTTGTCACACCTGTCTGACAGGTGTGTTGTGTCCACGGCTGCACTGGTTGCTCCCGTCATTGAAACAGTCCCAGTTCCGAGGTTATTGATGCGTCCTTTATTCCCAGACGGCTCTAGTAAGGCGGGATCTACTAGGCGCTCTTGTGGCATGTCCATAACTCATTATATATCATAGAAGAGCAAGCAGTAGTAGTTGAAGTTAGATGAGTATTAGGCGTTCGTGCTCCCGAAATTGGTGTTGTTTGCGTTGTCCCTTTGGTTAATTTCGAATTAGATTAAATAGACCACTGCAGCGGTATTTTGTTCGGTTTTATCAAGAATGGCCCGTGATTAGGCAGATGTCTTAGGCGAAATCGGGCGCCCATAAACCTTTTAGCAAAGACGGGGTTGCAAAACTCGATCACTATTGGGCAAGATTGGCCAGGGATCTTACGCAAATGAGTGGCTTGCACCAACCATGTGGCATTTGACAAGCATCTAAATGTGTCTGCAGTACTTTCTTGAGAGGCAATTTGTTATGTACATTGAGTACAATAGCGCTGTTCGCGCGGCGCATGCGTTCACTGACTTCGTGTGCAATATTGCTCATAAATAATAAATAAATAAATAAGTGGCATATTCTCTGCAAAACGAGACACGCCTCTAAAGGCATGATCAAATATGCATACAAGCATCGCTTCTTTGGAATATGGAAACATTTCGTTTTAATGAAAGGAATAAACGAAAAGATGTAGTCCATATGAGGCAGCATATTGTCAGGTAATAGTCAGACCGAGGGACATTATGGCGCTGTGGCGCGACAGAAACTGTTGCGTCAAGATACAAGTGATCCATGAGCACAAGAGCCCAAACAAGGTTTTGGTGCAATCAGTGACCATTACGAAGCCGGGATGATCTGTACTCCATTAAAGCATTCTTCATAGTGAAATCAGTTGCACAGGTTGGATGTTGCAGGCTGAGGACTGCGTCAGTGTGAAATGTGTAGCTGTGACATTATGTTGTGTCGAGTCACATCCGCCAAATTGCAGTGTTGATAAGCGGGCATTTGTGGCTTTTTATAGGGAGAACGCTTACCCGGCGAGAACCTACCACGTCCTGGAACACTGTCGTAGCTTCCGTTGAACTGTAGTGCTAGTCGGCTCTGCATCGTATAGACCGAGTTTGCATTCTATTAGTCACAGTCGGCTGAAAGCCAAATTTCTTCTTTAGTTGGCCAAATGGCTTAGTAATGGTCCGGCAGTAGTCGCCGAAGCCGGTCAGTGATGTAAAAGCGTCGCAGAGCCGAATGATAAAGATGCAGGTAAGTAAACACATAGTAAATGGCGGCCGGCTTTTTCTATTATATTGTCCGGCTCGCAACCCGTGTCCAGCTAGCCAAGCTTGACTTGTCATAGGGACGGTGAGTGCCGTCATTTCTTGTGTCTGAATATGTCCATAACAGGAAAAAGTGCTATTTTCCGCAACGTGGACTAGTAATTACTTCAAATGTAAGTGTAACTGTCTCCATTACCAAGTGAAAACTCCATGAAAGATCATCGAAAAAGCCGCTTATACTCGCGCAATGCTGTCCGTGAAATGACATCAGAAAAGCTCCAGGTGACTGGAGAATCGGAGTGTTTGAGGCAGTGAAGGTAATCACGCTAGAATTGTCTGTCTTCGGTTGTGGAACAGTGGATCTAGGAAAATATCTTATTCCAGGTGAGTAAATTGTTCTACTGTGAGTACGAGGCGAGCTAAACCCATTTGTTTTGACCCCGTGGTGGTAGCTGCTCCAGAATGGCGGAAAGAGCTCCATTTGGAACGAGGTGTAGATTCTTCATCTCCCGGAGCAGCGTTCAGGCGTTTAAACCATCTGGCTATTAAGAGTGGGTCGATCAGTCCCAGCGGATAAACCTTCTTATTTTGGCGGAGGCAATTTGATATCTCGGGAGAAAACGGGCAATGGACAAGAGGCAGCCAAACAGCAATGAATCAAGAAGCACAAACACAGACTGGTGGCGCGCAACGGTGCGTATGATACATTAAAACTTATATAATTTTGTTTAGTATACATGATTTGCAAGTGCGTTCTTTACACCACGACGCTGGTGTGACTCAGACTACAACTACTAGGTAGAAAGAAGGATCTGCACGCGCAGGGTCAAGAGACGGATATAACAAAGCGTGTTGACAAAGTTAAGCGATTAATACGATGGTTGGAGAGAAACAGGTAAACAGATGACGATGGCAGCAGTTTGAATGCGAGCGCCATCTTAGGTGCAACTAAGGACGACTATGTTGAGATGGAATGCGGGAGCAACGTAGGTAAAGCAACGTTCCAAGAAGCAAAGGATATTTAAAGAATCAGCCATGAGCGGATGAATGCGGACGGCAGTGCGAAGAGTAACTCGTGTGAGTAATTAGGAAACGATAGTCAGGATGAAAAAAGGATTACTGCTAAAGTGTGGTGAAGCAAAGGACGCTCTCGTGCGAAGTATGGATCGTTCAGTTCTGCAAAATCACCGGTAATATCACGGTAGTCTGAGAGAACTCTGAGAGCCGGAGACCGAACAGGCGAGACTTGAGTAGTCGACACATCCGGAGGCCTTGTAGTACTCCCAGTGAATTTCACTGATTAGATGATGACAAAGCAGGGCAAGTCACTAAGTGTTGGTCGTCAGATTGAAGGTTTGAGGGTACAGGTTACTGATGGAAGTGCCTATATTAATAAAGGGTAAACAAGTCTACCGGGCTGACATTGTAAACAAGACATAGTTTTGAGCCTACAGAGATTCGATCGATATATCTCGCTATTCTGGAAAAGGTCTAAGGAGCATACAGGTCAGATGAGACTAGATTACCACAGGGCACGGAGAGTTGCCAGTCCGATTATTGAAGAAATTGTAGTAGAGAGCCCCATAAGGAGAGACGGTCCGGATAGACGGAGGTTTACTTATAAGGTGTGGAAAAGTCCATGGGGTTCGCGAGGTAATGGGGACAGAGCGTTCGGTCTTCTCAGCAAATGCCGGTAACGTCACATCAGTCTGAGTGAATTTTGAGAGCAGGGGATCGATCAGACGTGACTGGATTAGTCGACACTTTGAGAGTAAGTCGAACAGTTAAGGTGGGAAGATAAATAAATAGTCAGCGGAGACGGCTAGGTTTAGGATGCAAGAGGCTACATGAATATAAGGTATGCAAGTCAGGCGGGCTCGCAATTTGAGAGAAGTTGTGTGTTGATGATACAGAGCGCAGAAACTACATTGCGCTAGTTAGGAAGCAGTCAAAGAGGATAATAGGGCAGGGCTCTGAGAGCTCGCTCTCCGGATGAAGAAGAAAGAAATACAGACCGCGATAAGGGGAGGACAGAGTCGAGTGTTTAAGTTTACGGATAAGAATTGCGACCGTTAACATGGCTCTCGAGGTAGTCGTGACAGAGCGTTCAGCCTTCTGAGCATGGCAGGCAGCGTCGCGGAAGTAGGAGAGAAGAAGACCGAGCTGCCGAGAGTGTATTTGGTCGGCGCATTGTGTTTGAGTCCTGTGGTTCATTAGGGAAGGTACGTGGATTTCGTAGGTTTGGACCGGTCAGAGATAGAAGTGGTTATATTAACATAGAGCGAACAAGTTCAGCAGAATATCAGGGTGAGGGAGGTAGTGCTTTGGATCGACGGAGTCTAGACCGCTAACACCCCGGTAGCCTGGTAGCAGTCCCAGAGGATTCGGCTGATCAGCTGAGGCTGAGTTACGGATGACAGATCGTCCGATTGAAGAATGATTAAATACAAACGGCGTCCAGTCATCTGAACGATGGCTAGTAGTGTCACAGGAGTCTGAGAGAAGTTAGAAAGAAGGAGACCGATCAGACGAGGAAGCATTAGTCGGCGAAACGAGATTGTGTCTAACAGCTAAAACTGGAGGGCAAACAGAATGGGTCGAGAGGTGGAGGTGCCTATATAAATAGGGGGAAAACAATCTAGCACGCTGTCAACGTTAGCACGACATAGCTATGAGTCTACAGAGTATGGACCGTTTAAATATTGCTGCTCTGGAAAAGGTCAAAGAAGCAGACCGGTCAGATGTGATAGGTTAATACAAGGCACGGAGCGAATATATCAGTCAGATAATCTAAAATTTCTCTAGAACAAAAGACTATCTGGTGATCAATTGCTTTCAATGATTCATCGTCAGACCATTACAATCATATAGGGGCTAGAAAGAGAAATCGACCCAGTTAGATCAAAACGAATTGAACACGTGAAGGCCAATGTCAGAGTGGAAAAAACGACTTGGGTCTTAGAGGGCTAGATGTTCGCTACCGCGTCTGACCGAAGGCAGTCGACCTGGGCGTCTTCCATCTTCGCTGGCCAGGGAAGCTGGAGAGCCTGGACCGGCTTCTTCTGTGAGCATAAGGATGGCTGGAACAATTGAATGCATATTGCTTCAGCTGTCGCAAGCATACGAAGGCGGTAACCTTTCGTTCGGTGCGGTGGAGCCTTGTAAACTATTCGGAAAGCGTGTTTCCAATCCACTTCATGGCCGGTGTCCACAATGTGGGCCAGAATGGCGCTACTAATGGTTCCGATGCCACTTTGACGAAGCCAGCGAGGGCAATGTTCGTTCACGCGTTTTGATAACTGCCGCGCCATTCGACCGATATACGTCGCGCCACAGGCGCACACGAATTGATAAATCACCATTGATGTGGTCAGCATCGGCAGCTTGTCCTTGTTTTGTGAACGAATGAGTGGTTCCGTTGAGAACACGCAACTCAACGAGGCTGCTGGATAGGTCGACTTTACCGCGGCCGGAAGGCTTCTGGTTAGACGCTCGGTAGCCGCGTCTCCCTTGGATAGTAAGCGAATAAATAACTCTTTCTTTGGCGCTGTTAACACTGCCACTGGTTTCGGTTTTTCTTAAAGGTTCCTTAGGATAAATCTGTCGGGATAACCGTTTTCACGTAGAGTGTTCTGTATGAACATTAACTCCGCGTCTAGGGTGTCTTCCGTACAGATTCGACGTGCTCTTGACGTAAGACAGTGAACCAAGTTGCGCTTGTATCTCATGGGTACAAAACTGTAAAGGTTCATGTATTGACCTATCCAAGTTGCTTTTCTGTAGACCTGACGCTGGATGGATCCGTCTGGTCTCCTAGTTAACAAGACATCGAGATATGGTGGACAGTTATCGCTTTCTTGCTCGTAAGTAAACTGCACTGCTGCATGCACCCGGTTGAAGTGGTCAAGAATTTCCTCCAGATTAACAGGTTTATCCACCACAACAAATATATCGTCCACGTCTCGATGTCTTGTTAACTAGGAGACAAGACGGATCCATCCAGCGTCAGGTCTACAGAAAAGCAACGTGGATAGGTCAATACATGAACCTTTACAGTTTCGTACCCATGAGATACAAGCGCAACTTGGTTCACTGTCTTACGTCAAGAGCACGTCGAATCTGTACGGAAGACACCCTAGACGCGGAGTTAATGCTCATACAGAACACTCTACGTGAAAACGGTTATCCTGACAGATTTATCCTAAGGAACCTCCGATAAAAACCGAAACCAGTGGCAGTGTTAACAGCGCCAAAGAAAGAGTTATTTATTCGCTTACTATCCAAGGGAGACGCGGCTACCGAGCGTCTAACCAGAAGCCTACCGGCCGCGGTAAAGTCGACCTATCCAGCAGCCTCGTTGAGTTGCCTGTTCTCAACGGAACCACTCATTCGTTCACAAAACAAGGACAAGCTGCCGATGCTGACCATTTCAATGGTGATTTATCAATTCGTGTGCGCCTGTGGCGCGACGTATATCGGTCGAATGGCGCGGCAGTTATCAAAACGCGTGAACGAACATTGCCCTCGCTGGCTTCGTCAAAGTGGCATCGGAACCATTAGTAGCGCCATTCTGGCCCACATTGTGGACACCGGCCATGAATTGGATTGGAAACACGCTTTCCGAATAGTTTTCAAGTCTCCACCGCACCGAACGAAAGGTTACCGCCTTCGTATGCTTGCGACAGCTGAAGCAATATGCATTCGATTGTTCCAGCCATCCTTATGCTCACAGAAGAAGCCGGTCCAGGCTCTCCAGCTTCCCTGGCCAGCGAAGATGGAAGACGCCCAGGTCGACTGCCTTCGGTCAGACGCGGTAGCGAACATCTAGCCCTCTAAGACCCAAGTCGTTTTTTCCACTCTGACATTGGCCTTCACGTGTTCAATTCGTTTGGAACTAAGTGGGTCGATTTCTCTTTCTAGCCTCTATATGATTGTAATGGTCTGACGATGAATCATTGAAAGCAATTGATCACCAGATAGTCTTTTGTTCTAGAGACTTAAATGGGAATTTTCAGGTTATCTAGAATTTGGTATTCGGTTACGATGGTAACATGTGTGAGCTTGTCAGGAGTCTCCGTAATAGTCACACTTTGACTTTTTAGTTCGTTCACTTGACTTTTGAGGGCAGAAAATTTTTGCAAAGCGTCAGCTAATGGATCCGAGAGTATAACTTTACACTCCCATATTTGTGGTTTACTAGCCTTGGCGGTGGAAGACGCTAAAGGTTTTCCTGGCTTCTTGACTGATATGGGAGGCACGTAACCTTTGCCAACTATGTTGTAAATAATAGATATAGTAACAGGTAAACACACAGGTATATACGGGAAAAAAATGAAAAACGTGAACCTGACAAACGATAGTGGAAAAATATGTTTGACAAAAGCCCAAGAACTGAACACGCGAGCTGGTATTAGGAATGTGTTGCGTTAAAGTAACACAAAAGGGGCCAAAGTACTACTTTATGCAACTCAGGGTATAGAAAGATGGAACGCAACGAACGGACCGAGACTCTCGCGTCTGAGATTTGCCTGTATGTTTAGCTGCATCCGCTTTCGGATTTGCTTGTCACTGTGGTCAGCCACAGGACGCCCGCGCCTACGTAGAAACCGTAGTTCGTTTGGGTTTCGCCACCCACAGCTTCAACCATAGAACCCATATCCAGCGTAAACACGAAGGAATCTCACCGGAATGCATGTGGAGGGGAGCTACGTTGCATCAAAGGAGCCGGACAACCCTCCTTCACGAGCAAAAAATAGGCACACTGTATCTGGCAATCTAGTGCCCACAAGCCGGTGGCTCTACCGTAGTCAGTTGGATTCCATCGGTAGTGCCATCAACATGCGCGCAAAACCCACTACGCTGAGCCGCACCGCAGACACCCAAACCTTTACACTGTGGTAAGCCTCGACTACTTCGTGTAACGCTACGTTGCGTGGAAGAAACGGAATCCATGCTGCCCACTGCAAGTGGACATAACGGATCACCGAATATTCCGTGGAAAGAACGTTCAAAGGATATGAACAATCAGCAGGTAAGTAGAACCCGCGCTGGAAAACGTTATTATTCATGGCGTTCATGCATCTCAAGCTCCATCTCCCGAAGAATTTCAGGCACGTGCCCTGGAATTATGGCAATACATTCGTGAGGGGCTGTCATTAGAAGTAATCATTGCTAACTGACCAGGATGCCCGTGTCACCACATTACGAAGGTTGTGGTCTTACGTTGCTGAAGTTGGTCTTACCGTCTGGGCTAACTTTAACGACATTTCTAGAGAACTGGGGTAACTTCCGGAACATACTACCAAGAAAAATTCGGCTGAAAACAGCAGGTTTCCGACCAGAGGCTAATGCTTGCTGCATGGAGAGAACCAACTCAATGGGAATAACCATGGTTGCATAGTCCGTCACAAAGACTGATGTGACTGCAGTCATAGCATCCGGTGAGACACTGCCGGTGAGTGACCACCAGGAGCGTCATGAAACTGATCACACGGTGCAAAGAGTTATTCCAAGTCATTCTTGCGAGCCTAAGACAATTCAAAAACTAGTAGCAGCCGACCTCGAGAGGGTCGGCCAAGTCTCAAACCTGTGGCCTACATGCACAAATAACCTTCTAACCTAGGAATCACTCTCTTGTCGTTATACCAACGCATATGTTCTTTTAAGCATACTGACGGAGCGTCACCTGTTTCCGGCCTCGATATTAAAAGACTTCGTTATGATAACCGAGATCTGGTTGAATGCGGCGAAGGCTAATGCGGAAATCGCACTACCTGGGATGTCTATTCTACTCAGCGATCGACCAAGTAGAGGGGGTGGAGTACTACTACTTATCACAGTGAACTACACCTTAACCTCATCGACGACCCAGAGGTTCCGATTGTTGATGTGTTCTGGTGTCGCTTTTACCTATGCTGTGGGGACGCAGGTTCCTTGGGTGCGGCGTAGCGCCCTTCTTCGGCTAATTTGGAAATGGACAACCGCCTTTACTCCACAATGAAAACCATTCTCCCGAAGTCTTAGAGCCCAATTCTCCTGGCTGGTGCCTTCAATATTCATACCATAGAAACCCCAGCATGTAGCAACAAACACTTCAAAATAAAAGTACATGAGATAATTAGTGGACTACCACTGTATAATCACATCAACTCTCCCAAAAGATGCAGGGCGGGAAGCAAACCGTGGTCCTGGATCTCGTATCTACCAAGGAAGAGCTTAGTATCGAAACGGTATCGATAGAGAGTCCTTTAGGCCGTAGCGACCATGCAGCCCTCATATTCAAGTGCACCTGGTATGGATTATTCCACAGAAAACGCCAAGCATTGTCAGCTTATTAAGGATTACGGCGCACTACTCAAACTTATAAATACTACAAACTGGAGAGTGCTAGCAAAAGGTTCCCGTGATGTCGCCTGGTCTGAAATTGTACACCATTTCAACAAGTTAGGGACTAGTGATTCTAGAAAAATACCTTCGCCAGCGAAGACAGTAAATGCATCCGTACGCAGCAGAACACGCCAGTGTATCGTTACATGGAATTTACTCTGGTGAATATACAAGGAGCCACTGAGCGCCGAAACATGGGAAGCCTACACTGTCCAAAGGAACCATTGCGTATACCTGGTACACAAAGAGAAAATACAGCACCAACAGAAGCTAGCTAATAAAATCCTTTCTAACCCCTAGCTCCTGTAAAGACACAAAAATGTACGCAAATTGCAGCGAGGAATTCATGCCTTAAACCGGTTATGTGTACTCACACGAACAGCAACCGAGGCGGCCAACCCCTGGGTCAACGATTTGCCCCGAACTTCCAGAGCACGACATCGCTGCATACACCGTCTCGATCACTGTACCACCACCAGCAAATAGCAACATTGTTTTAATGAGTATGGATGTTAGGAAAAGGCTCATTGCTCTGTGCCAGCATACTTCTCCCGACAATGATAATATTCGTCCAACATCGTTGAAATTGGCTGCAGTTAACTCTGAAAGACCTCCCAACGATGCGTCGATGCGATGCGGGTGCCAGCAATGCGGTAGCAAAGCATCGTCACTTCCATCCAATAGGGAGGAAGTCGTACTGATCCGGCCAACTATCGCCCGATAACACTACTTCCGGTTCTCTCCAAAATCATGGAAGCGATTGTTGTCGAAGCAATGATGCACTTCTTGTAGGAACGCAAAATTACAACACAAGAACAAAATAGATTTCGCAAGAACCGATCTTGGACTTTAAACTTGCCATTTGCTAGATCCAGTTAGACTGAGACCGATGACAGCATCTTGGGGGTTGTCGCAGTATGCCTAGACTTCTCAAAGTTTTTGGACCTTCTTAACCACGGTATCCCCCTTCGCAAGCTGCATTGTTGTGCAATTGGTGACCCAATCCTTGATTGGACAGGTAACTACTTGCTTCAACGACGGCTGAGTGTAAGAGTTCGCGGCGTCATCTCTAAACCAGTGGACGTTAAGTGGATTGTGCCCCAGGGCTCAGTACTTGGTCCACGCCTATTCCTGATTTACCTAAACGCCCCGGCGACAGTACTCGCCTCCAACTCCCTTCCCTTCGCTAATGGTCCCAAGATACGGCGGGCCATTAGAACAACTGGCAATAATACAGCATTTCTGGAAGATCTTGACAGGGTCTACCAATGGTTGACTCAGAACCTTTTTCAGTTCAAACCTATAAAATGCAATGTGTTGAGCAAAAGCCGTAAAACTATTTGCGAATACCGACTGGGGGATCAAATATTGCAGTGCACTTCAACTAAATGCAACCTAGGTGTGATAGTGTAGGAAGATTTTGGCTGTTCCCGTCATGCCGAGAAAGCCTCCAGAAATGCTAACCAACACCGATTTTTTGCGAAAGGTATTCGGGCGCTTTGATCCTTCCGTCTTTTCTCAGATGCTCAATGCCTACGTTCGGTCTCATTCTGAGTAGGCCGTCCACGCCAGGCAGCTATGGAAAAAGCAAGGCATTACTTCTCTTGAACTGCCGCAACCAAGGGCGACCAAGAAGGTTAAGGGCTTTTTTCATCTCATTTACCGATTGAGGCTGTAAACCCTCGGGGTCTATAGGGGACAATATCGACGCCTGCGTGGCGACTTGATAATGACGTATATATTCCTGAGGAGTCCAAAATATTCTTGTCGTCACCAACTAAACCTGAATAGCAATACCACACTCAAAGTACGCCATCTAAAGCTGACCACACAATACAGCCGTTCGGAAGGCCGCCGGAATTTCTTTTCCCTTCCTGTGTGTCAATGCTGGTAGGCTCTTCCCACGTAGGTTGTTTCTTTCCCCACGCTAACGGTATTCAACCGATATTTGGATGATTCGCTTAGCCACTTATATTACGCTATATAACCGGAGATGTCTGCGTCAACCAAAAGCGAACAAACAGTACTCACTCGCAACTTTTGTACTTCACTACTTACACACTGTCGTTGTGGAATACAGTATCTGATATAACACAACAGATTTCATTAACTAAATTAGCCAAAGAAAGCGGTGCAAAAGTTAGCGTTGTCGTTTTTTGTTATTAAGATGCCTTCCCCATATTACTTCCTATCTTACTCTAAAGTAACAATTCAGTACACATCCTAAAATGTTTATATAAATATGGGGCACCTGAATCGGTATACGATTAAATTGACTATTTTACAATTATATTTACTTCCCTTTCAACCATCCTACAGGACTTGTAAAGACATCGCCTGTTTACCTGTAATACATATCATTGTTCATTGTTCACACTGGGTGCATGGAACCACACTTCTAACCGAAAGCTGCCACAAGTTTGTGCATCCCGTCCTCATTAGCAACGAGCGTCTCCTGGAGCCAGTATGGACGGGCTACATAAATAACTAATTTAATTTACGCTCGTGCAATGCAAGACACGTCTATGTAGGCGCGGTCATGATAAAGGTACAACTAAATGAAAGGGAAGGTATAAAACCTGGTGCAAGTTAGCCATGGACATTAAAGCTGTGACTTCATGCATGTCTGTGGGAGTGCAACCGGCAACCTGTTATACTAGTTTGCGCATGTGCAACTGCAATTGCGATTGAACACGTTGGGTATTTGAGGAGGGTGGTTTGTGACTTTCGTGACGGGAACGCGGTGGTTTGGCATATCATGGGGCCGTGATTTAGTTAGAGGCGAGTCACATCCGTTTCGTCGCGGTGCTGGTAAGCGGTTATCAGTGGCGTTTATTAGGGAGAAGGCTTGCCAGGCGAAAAGCCACCACGTCCCGGAGCACTGCCGCTAAGCATACGCTGGAACGGTGTAGGCCCGAACCACTCAGCTGGTATACCAGGTAAACCATATTTTGGTTGTCGGTTGAGCAGCCTTAAATTTCTGACTAACCACAAGCAAGTGACTAAAAGCTTGATAGGATGGACCATAGGTTAGGCACTTATCGATTGCTGCAGGTAGGTTGTGTAATTAATTGTTTTGAAGGCTTTTTGTAGGCAAGACATGGCTGATCCAATCCACTGGAGAAGAGCCATTAGAGCAATTTGTCCAATGTTAGTAGACCAGGAGGGAGTTAAATGGCTTGGAGGTCTGAACTGATCCACCTTTGTCTTTGTAGGTTTATTAGCTTGCAGACCAACAGGCCAGCTGAGGTCCTTGATGAGTTTCTGATGATATATTCAGACCTAAGGGAAGAACAGGGAGAAGAAAGTAAAGTGGGGCAGCGAAGTCAATCAAGGACATTTGTGTAAGCATATTGGGTGAATGTAAAGTCAACTAGGTTACAACATTTTGAAAATGATACATTAAAAGCAAAGAAAGTATTCAGTATTTTGTGTTCTGCGACCAAGTAAAACTCTGTTCGGGAGAAGATTGCTTAATAACTAGAATCAGGAATAAGGTGATGATTGAAGACAACGAGAAGGCGGTGGCAAGCAAAAGTAAATTGAACAACTAAATAGCGAAGACCCGGACTGGGATAAATTTATGTTTACTTGTCGCCCTGAAATTACGTTTCAAGTTGGTTGGCGTCTATAGCAAATATACGAAAACCCCGCAGCCTACCACATTAAGTTAGACGTGAAAGGAAAAGGTTACAGAAATTGCTTAGAAATTCAAAGGCAGCAACAACGTTCTGCGGATGAGCACCAGATATAGGAAAGGTAGGTGTGAAGTGTTAAGTAGTTAGGGACAGAGCAGCACTTGGAGCTCAGTTGTCTCAAAGCAGTCATAAAGTAAGAGAAACTGGTCGCACGGAATTAATCCAAGGCAGCATGCATAGATATTTAAGGCCAGGAAGAGGCTGATTTAGGAAAGGGGTAAGCAAGCGGGTTAGCGTAGCCTCAAGCTGATAGGGCTCAGAAAGGTAGTGGAAAGGCGAATTAGACTGGTTAAGGCTAGCAAAAGTTTCCACGGGTAAAACTGCTGTAAAACAGTCTTTTAAACCTCAGTGGCATAAACAAGGTAAGCAAAGAGCAGAGGTTGGTTTGGCAATGCGTGACGAACGCAACCAGCGGACAACAAGCAGGCCAGCAAGGGTGAGCTTCGGCTAAGTAGCTCAAACAAATAAGCGTATTGTCGCATTTAAATAGCTTTATAAGAAAAGTGAGAAAATAAGCAAGCAAAGCAGGGCAGTGGAAGTGCCAAAGTTGAGTCAGTATACAACATTCGCCTAGCAGCTGTCATAAAGTTGGCGCGCGAGCTCCAGCGAGACGGGATTAAGCAAATAGCAGAGGCTAATCAGCCCAGCGGCTATGAGGGTAAGATTTAAAGTGGGTATTAGAGATACAGGCAGCTTGTCGATGCCCACAGCAAGCGCAGTTACACTGGGAATAATAAGCAACAGTAATTCACTTGAAATGACACCGCAACTAAAGTATTTACCTTAAAGCGTACGGCCACGCCGGCATGACGATGTGCTGGAGTAGCATAGGAAGTAAGTTGATTTTCAACGAAGCCACGATAAGCAAAATTGTTCACGGTATGTTCCTAGAAAGTGCCACGAACGCCACAAAGTAACAAAGCTAACCGCCAAAAGCGAAGACCACGAGTACAATTTTATACTTGCTTCAGGTAGGAAGGAAAACGAAATAAAGTGGCATAACATTTATCCCTATTAAGAAGACCAAACTACACAGCTACGTACACCCAAAATTACATAGGTTTATGCCCCGTTGTAGCACACCTATCAGCGTTTCGGCAGTTTTGGTCTTGCCTTGTTAATTTAACCGCTTCATGTCTGTAAATGCTTGCCTCGCCAAGTGATAATAAATACTGAAAGAATACTGTTGAGTTAAGTGCTTCGATTCCGCAGCATCCTCATGAAGTAAGTTAAGGTGTTTACTGGAATACTGGGATGCCATGCAATTACCAATAATTTCGCTCCTATGCGGATACGTAAAGTTCATTTTGGGGATCACCTGGAGTGCACAGCCACTTGAAGCTCTTAATTTTGGTGAGTATCAAGCTTCTTCAGGATACATAGCTTTTAAGCATTTTGTATTGAATCGGTCCCTATATTAGTGCCCGTTATACTTCAGAGCTCGCAACTGTTGGTCGGTCCAAGGAGGACCTATTGTAAATCTGAGTCTCTTGGCACCGGGAACAGCGTGGTTGATTAGGGACATCATGCTGGAGTAAAAGTGAGTCAAAGCTTTTTTAGCATCAACAAGGTTGGAATGGCCCAGATCACGTTACAAGCAGCCTCCCGCAGACGGTGCGGATCAGTTGTCAAAACTTACGCCGGAAGGCCCTTTGAGTAGTAATGGAAAGTCGACATACCCATAGGAGGGAAATAGCAAAGAGAGCACTCTAACCAACAAGTTGGATAACAACCAGACCAGGGACATATGACGGCGTTGGAGTGAGTAACAGATCAGGAACGTGCGACTTGTGGCCTGCGAACAAACAAGTGGGTGAAAACACGTGCTTTACCAAGTTATACTAGAGAACCGTCTGAAGAAACGGAGCCTCATAAGAGTCAAAAAGAAGCCCAACAGGAAGCAGTCCGCAGTGAATGCCAGGCGCATTGCGATCTCCAACTATTAACCAGCCCTAA
This sequence comes from Dicrocoelium dendriticum, assembly GCA_944474145.2. Taxonomy (NCBI): domain Eukaryota; kingdom Metazoa; phylum Platyhelminthes; class Trematoda; order Plagiorchiida; family Dicrocoeliidae; genus Dicrocoelium; species Dicrocoelium dendriticum. Next base: position 505,260 of record OX104063.1, on the reverse strand, counting down.
CCTTTGGCGCCCAATTTAATGGAATCCATCAAAAGTGCTTCTGGGCCCAAGTTTGGTCTATAGGGGACGAAAACTAGGCAAGCTCTGCACCATCATGAAGGCGACACCCTAGAGCTTCCAACTCACCAATTATACCACAGGTGTCATTGAGTAAGTATGCCTTAAGGTCAGCCAACCAAGAGTATCACGCCACCACCTGACCCCCTAGGTAGCGATCAGCACGGGAGCAGTAATATCAAGTGATCTACGCCTCGTAGTCTCGGATGTCCGCCGACAGCCACATTTCAATAAGAGCCAACAAGGCAGGGTGGTTGTTGGTGGCAAGAAGTTGCCCGTTGCTCGTTTCCCTGAGGTTTGCATCCACATGCTTTGGCACCTTCTGGTCCGATGGGTTGCTCCATCTGATCCATACTCGACGTTTCTAGCCCTTGCTTACACTGACACGCAGTTCGCTTATCTGGAAATGGATAGAAAAGTATGCTGTGATTTTGCTAGCCTGTCTTTCTGACTAAATATTCACTAGCCGTGACAGTTGTCGCTCCACAGAGACCCCACACTGTCATAAAGACGGCTTAAAATATCAGACACCTGGAAAAAGATAAGGAAATGGTTTACTGGTACAGATAGCTTACCTTAGGAACGCAAGAGCATCAAACCTACCTATGCGATACCTCCAATACCCTTCCGCCATGCTTAAAATATTCCATTTGTTTATATCAAATAACAATGCTTATTTTTCAAGGGAAACAATTATTCTAAATTGTTACAGCCAACCTGTGCTCATAATTCGGCAGATCAAACTGGCTTCGTCAACACATGTATGACTTTTACGCATTCACCATCGCCGATGTTGATGTCATGACGAAGCGACAATTGTCCCTACATAAAACCGGATGCCATCTTCATTCTTACTTCTATCAATAATTCACCTGAACCATTTTTAGACGCCTTTACCTATTGTAAAAATTTGATCATACCTTCACAGATGTTGCTCGTCCAGTCGAGCAAAAACTATTTATTTATATACTTAAGCTCTCCCATTTTTTACTCATACTGCGCACATTAGCAAACCACACACACAAACCGTTCTTTAATCTGACACGGCAGGTCGGAGCCGCATTGGTCTCCAGCAAATAATCGGGGTTGGCAGAACCAACAAATATTGCAAGGTATAAAGATCCGTTTCACCCATTCCCAGGCGGGTTCGGAGTGCCTCAAACGCCCTTTTTATTTTTATGTGATCAGCTGGAGACAAAACTCACGGAAAGTAAAAAGATTTTCCTTTAAGGCGTGAAATGCGTCGGGGGTGGTGCTTGCATTCAGCTTCATTTTGACATATGATCTTTACGCTGCGAGTATTTGTACTGTGCTACTGCTTCCTGCCAATACGGCAAGCAGAAGCAGCATTTAGCACCTGTTCGCTTCCATCCAGCAGCAGTGATACCCTGCTTTTTAGAAACGCGCCAGCTTGTACGGTCCCTTTCCATGGCCTAGCTAGGGAAGATGCCGTTGCATGCAAAACTATAAGGCAGCGGTCACGAGACTTTTGACAGTAGTCCCTAGCTAACTGCCACTTAGGAGAGGTCGCTTTCTCCTTAAACAAATTCTCCAGTTGCGTGCATCTGTCAGGAATCTGCTTAACCTGCGCTTGCGAAATGGGTTTGAAGTTTACATTAGACTTTTCCCTTGGGGCCGCTGCTAGCACAGCTGAGTTGAGAGGGACTTGCGGCACGGCGAGTTCCTGAATCACAAATCAAAGGTCCTGATTGGGGATCAACCTGTTTATCAGGAACATGTAATAAGTTGAAGGTGGCAATGCTTGACTCACTAGTAGAACTACTGAATCCAGAGAATGGGAAGGAGGACCTGGATGTAAGACTGAGTCCGGAGAAGCAAACAATGCAGTTTAAAGAGGAGAGGGCGTGAACTTGACTTGGGTAACCCGGAGAGCGGACGTGTATCCCTGTTTGCTACTCCGCAGGAGTCACAACAGAAGGATATAGCTTGAGGCGTTTTTCGTTAAAGGTAGCCATATAGGCCCGGGTAATTACCACAGCAAAGAACGGAAAGCGACTCATCACACAAGGAGCACCGTAAGTCTTCGATCGGTACCTGACACACTTTACTAGAGGAAGCAATCTAAGAAGGCATGTGGAAATGCTAGGCAGCGTACACCACCTGAACTTATAAAAGCGTCGTTCAGAGCAGAGAAACAGTACAAATCACGAGGTTCGAGTAACCTGTCGCTACGAAGGTGTAGCGCACCATACGAAAGTAGATATTAATAATGAAAATAACCATGAATAGTGCCTTCTGTTGGACTTTGAATACCGAAAAAGTTTTCCACAAGATATTGAACGCTGAAGGCTAAACGGGAAACAAAAATCTCAGCACTTCGAAAGGTGCTTGTTCTATTACCATCCTGCGTGGAAGATTCCCCGGTTATGCTGTGTAACATAGTAATAAAGTATGGTAATATTTTAAATACAAACACCTTAGGACGCTTACCTGTTTGACCAATTCCTGCGTGTGTTTGAGTGAACTGAACGTATGGCATTCAGCCGGCTTCAGTCTTTTCCCCCTCGAAGAGAGTTTGTTGCGTCTCGGCTGCCGACTATACCTTTACCCTGGCTAGAATCCGCGTACGGTGTCTGTAGCTAGCTGGATTGCGTGGTTCTGCAACAATCGCTTATCTTGCCCATATCTAATCGCAAGTTTCCGGTTATTCACATGGACAGGGGCTAACCTGAATTTATAGCGGCCGAATGATGCAGCAATACCTGGTCACTCAGGTACCCTAGCATGTTTACCTCATGCGCAACGTTTGTCCCAGTGCGCGAGACACGATACCTTGCCATCCTGCCAGGAACGAGGCAGCAGGGAAAAGCCTGTACACAGTATTCCAAGTGCGGCCTTACAAACGTTGCAACTAACCTACCGAATAATTCAGCTCTCATGAGATTGCGTAGATTCTGACCCTCCAAAACAAGCTGATGGCTATGCAAGCAGTTTCAGACTAATGTGCACTGGACTTAAATTCGAGTAAACAATTTCGTGTACCAGTACAGAGTCAACAAGAGCAGCTGTTTAAGCGAAATTACAACGTTAAGAAGTTCAGCCGAAATGGTTAGGTTGCCCACCTTTGTGTTGAAAATAACAAGTTCGGTTGTCACCTAAAATAGCAAGCTGTCTCCGTCTTCCTGTTGGGGAAGCGGAATATGCAGCTTGCTTATTGTTAATGTGCTTGGTGTAATATCGTTGAAGAAATGTGAGCGCGCGATTACTGCAGCCAACGGAATTGCAGAAAATTTGTTTAAGCACAGCGGTTTTACAGCTGCTACCCCAAGTACCCGGCTCCAGTTAAACGGAGTACTGATGACGAAACGGTATTACGATCAGTAGTGTAGCAGGGCGAAGAACTGAGCAATGCAACCAAGCCACAGCAGTTGTATTTCGGAAAGGCAGCGCATGACGTAACGATGCTTGCCTTAATTAAGAGCAAAAAGCAGCTTACCAAGCCAGCAGATATTACGCCTGAGACGAGAACTCCTCGTAATAACATAGCCGCCCATTATCAACCTCAGGCACGTCAAAACTGCTACGAACTTAACCCAACTGCCAGCTCGATGCAACTGAGTGCTGGTTTTGGCAATGGAGGGTACGGTGCGTTGGTGTGCAGCCTTCCGTACGCCAGCTCGGTGGGTGAGTTCAACCGAGCAGTAACCGCGGTCAGCGGCTCCGCTACTAACTCTGTACGGATTGAGAGGATCGCCAAACATTTCACTAACTGCGGCTCTAATCCAGGTCACTGTTAAGGATGCAGCTGATCTGAAGAGCCTTTTGACAAACTGCGAACAACTACGCAACGCAGACGTGCTTAAAGAGCTGTATCTGAAACTGCCAAATTGCTGCATGCTACAGCCTGCCGTTGTAAATGGGAAAGTGGGCAGACGTTCAATGAAAGTATAAAGGCAACCAAGCTTTGCACTTTGGCCGGTAGCGCTATATGCGCTAGAAACGGGCTCTCATGTGTTGAGACTTCAGTGCAATGGCTTCATTCTGCAGCAAAACGCAACTTGGGCAGATGTCTGGGCCAAACAACGCAGTTGGTAAAACCCCGCAACAGGTGCCTTTGTAGATCAGGTGGGGATGAGTCTGGACAATTACCTTCCGAAGTCTGACCAGTCATTATCGCCTAACCCGCACCAAAGTCTGCTCATCCAGTTCTTGCAGCCTCTTCAGATGGCTTAGTGGCAGTCAGTGATATCTTGGCGTCATTTGTAAAACCAGGAAACCCCGACAATCCCTTCTCCTTCATACTAAGCAATGACAGATCACTTAGTAATAAGATGCAAGTTCTACATCCCTTTGCCGTCCTTATCGCAGCAGACGCAATTTCCGTCACTGAAAGGTGGTTTACGCTATGTAGCGTCGAGGATTTTCAATCCTTCCTTAATATCGGCTGTACCTAAAACCTTGAACAGAAAACGAGGTGGAATTACCTATATCAAAGGGAAATCAGCGCCACTGCGAAGCTCGGTGATTGCGCATGGAAGATAAACGATGCTTTTGGCTCCACAGTATTATTAGGATGCTTTTATAAAGCCTCTGACGCATTACAAGTGGGTTATAATGCTTTCAATGCACCTATCGCGCATACATGGAGCCAACCATGATAATACAAATTTGTGGTAAACTGTTGCAACTTGCCTGACCTGGAATGGTTCCAACCCACCGCTCCTAGGAAGTATGCAAGTTTGCAAGCCTGCATCAACCAGTGCGATTGGGAGCAACCTGTTTCCGCCACTATTAGGGGAAGCTTATACTAAACTTGGTATTACTATAGGCAACCCAAAACTGAGAGCATCAGTATGCCAGGAGTTCCATGTCAGCGAGCATAGATTACTAGCCTACTCGTTGTACATAACATGGTTCGTCAATAAACCTACTCGAGCACATGCAATCCAGCTTCACCGGCAGGTTAAACCCTTAAATTGACTACCTGTGCTATGATTGTTAAGTCGAGAAATTAGAAGACATTCTTTGTAGGCAAAGCTATAGAGCAACCTGCCGAAAGCTTTTGTAGGGAAGTTATTGTATATCTGGATGATATGACTCCCTTTTCCCGTTTAACAATTCGTCCATCAAGGTGCACCAACCAAAGGAAGTTGCTCACTAGAATGTGTCAGCTGTGGCGCTTCTACTGTAAAGCTTCAAATTTGACTATGCCATGAGGGCGACTGCAACGGCCATTGAATTGTCAGCCAGATTAGCACAAAAAAACTATTGAGAACAAACGAAAGTGTTAATAGAGCAAGGCAACTCAACTGGCTTTTGCGCTCTCGCACCTCATACTAATTGCAAAAGCTATCCATCATGCGAGCAAGCACTAATGAGCCTACCGATGATCCGCTACTTATCCGCGATGCATTTCGCTCCTATTTTAAGAAGCTTCAAGGTTTAGAAACCGAGCCAGTCAGTGATGGGGTGGAAGTGACAGCTACCCATCCACTGGCGCGGTACGTTTGCTATCATAGGTATCCGCTCTGCGACTGCCACTATTAAGCTATCAGCGAACTTTGGTCAACATGGCATTCCGCCTACTCTAATTAAGAACGGCGGTTAGGACATTCCTATACTCATTCTGAAGATTTTTACTACCTCCACGTTGTATGAACCATACCCTTCTGCTTGGAAACCTGCTACAGTTAAGCAATGTTACAAAGTTGGCTCTTTGCGGTAGGTTGCCCATTTATGCCCGATATATTATACATCTATCATTTCAAGACTATTGGAAAGGGCTGTTAGAGGAACTCTCATGAAGTTATTGTATGAATAAACCACGTGAATAAGTCACGCTATGGATTTCTGAGTGCTCGATCATGCGCGAACTGCCAGCTGGATTGCCTTACCACGATCACCGAAACGATGGACTCAGATCGGGCAGTACTCAGGCTCTACCTCGATAGGCAAAAGGCATTTGACTGCTTCACACAAACTTTTACTACACAAGGACAAGGCTTCTGGCATAGGAGACTTTCGTTGGACTGGTTGAGACCATGCATATGCGGACGCACGCAGGCAGTGAAAATATCACGTGTCGTATCATCCCGGAGCCACTCACTCGAGCGGCGCCATACAGGAAAGTGTTTTAGGTCCAACACCCTAACTTATTCAAATCGATGATATCTGCACCAGCGTAAAACTCGGTTGCCCATTACTATTTGCTGATTATATCAAACTCGTTTGCATCTTCCTCTAGGTACAAGCGCAGCCGCGATCGAGAGAATAGGAGAAGACCTAAGGGCCATAGAAACCTGATATCAGCAGTGGTAAAGGACTTTCGCCGCTGGAAAGCCGGGGGCCAGGACATACAAATGCTCAAAATTAAGTGAATCCTATTCAGCTACATACAGCAGCAAAATTCCTGATCCCACGTCACTCCGTGCGTTTTAATGTTTCTGAGCAAGTGCACTTTTAGGTCTCAGAGGCTGAACAAGTAGACATCTACGTAAGTCGCCACAGAAACACTGTTGAAGCACGTCTAGAACTTTACCGGTCACGTCCGCCCGATCCCGCCATGCTGTGCTTTTATATATATATATAGCAGGTTGCCAAAGTCGGACTGCAGTTTGCATAAAAAGCCCAACGGCGGTTCAGTAACATGCTTGCCCTGCAATACCAGGCGCTAAGTTACAGACAACGGTATGGTCAGCTCAGGCTTCAACCTGTCTGGCTGCGGTGTATTGTTCTGCAGTTATGCTTCTTGCACAAGTTAATACCTTACTATGTGCACAGTGACCTCTCCAGCCATAATCTAAGAGATGAAACAGAACGTAACCTTAGAAACCGGAGTATTACTATTAATCCGATAAGAGCGAAGCAGAAACTACGCTCTCGTTTCTTCTTAGTTGCTCAAATAAATAGTTGAAACAAAGATCCATCAAGGCTGCAAAGAATCCAGAACTTGCAGGCTCTCAAGCTGGAGGTGCACAATTCCTGTTCCTGGATAATGCAACATGGCGCATTAAGGCCTTGGCCTTGGGCGATCGCTTTTCTGAGACAGAACAGGGATGTAGCGTGAACCACCCAGGTGCACCCTAGTGTAACATCGTGCGTTAGCCAGTCGAAGCAACAGGTACATTGGCGCTAGGCACTTGTGTCATCCTTTAGATTTTATCAGTCCTCTCTAGCTTTGGGATCTCGCTTGGATCAACTTCATCATAAGTCTAGGAGCTAAGGCTGCAACTCCGAGTATATGGTTTGCTTTACCTATTTTCATGCTCTCCTGACCCATTTCTAGCTCATCTGCAGTCAAGCATGTGTTAAGTACCTATGCGGCAGTGGTAAGTGCAGCTGCAAGGACGGCCTAATACGCCTAATTAGTATCTTCACCTCTACGCCCGCCTACCTCCCTTGCCAACTTACTAAGGCGCAACTAGTGTGATTCACGGCACAACACTCGAACAGAGTGGCAAATTCGCATGTCCGGTACTTGTGCCATTTCCACTTACAGCGGTTCATTACTCAGCCAAAGCTTATTTCACCCATCTTCACATTGCTCTAAGAAGTTTTGTGCACAAAAGGGAACGTTAAAATGTGAAACTTACATGCACTCCATGCCCTATGTTTAACGTCTGGCTTTCAACTGAGCTCAGCTGTGAACTGGAGGAGTAAGCAGCAGTCTGTTTTAAACTGGACGGTCGTACATCTCCGGCAAGGAACAAAGTGAGCCACGAACCTATTTTCCTTATCCTTTCGTGCCATATTTAGATGGCTACCTTCAGATTTATCTCCATCAATTTCTACACCTTCCGTTTCTTTATTATTCGTGAAGCCACAGCATGTTGGCGGCCATGATAGTTCCTAAGTCATAAAGTTATTATCGACATACTTAGGACCCACACTTGCTTATTTAATCTTCCGTTTTGCTATAAATGTTATTGAGCGCAATGGCGAACATCGTAAGTTGACGGAATATATGCCTTCATCATACCATCACCACCCTTTCCTTACCTTATCTACATAACTATTAATACGCCACAAACAGTTGGTCTTGCGACCACGCGTAAGTAGACCAAACTTGGTACCTTGTTATTTTGTGATAGTTTCTCCCAAATGAGACTTGTGGGGGCGCACGTACGTGCTGCTAGTCAGTAGAGTCCATCACACATCTGCTTTTATTAATTTCCAAATGAACCCATTGGTATTATTCAAAACAACTCTGCTCTTTTAAGCGTTAAATTATTTGCATATAAGGGCCTGTTTATTAATAAAGGGGAACCCCGTAGCCCTTATCCACGTGGTGTTTGTTACCCGTGCAATGGCGCCGTTACTAGAATGCTACGTATTTTTAATCTAAGTACTAGGAAAAATGGACAAAACTTGTTTGTTACGAAGTTACTGATTCCAATATAGTAGCATACCTATTGTCAGTTAGGTAACCGTTGCTTAAACCGGATACTTTGCACTCCAATTGCTCTTGTCTCCATAGCGCTTGGCTTTTAGGTGCGTTGTACAAACGCCATTCACTAGAGATTACCATGGTAGACTGGCGGTCTAATGAACCAGAGGCATGTTTCATCGCTCTTCATGCCACCCTAACCTCTACTATTTCCAGTTTATAGACACTGGCACAAATGCTAGCCATGGGCCAGAGACCCCTGTCACACCGGCTAGCAGGATATTCAGCTATTTAGAGCCACTGCTATCCTTGGTCAAAAGTTCAGGGTTTATTTTTTAACTGGCTTCATTGTCCAACCTGTGTCATGCGTAGAGGTGGTTAAAAAACCAGCCTCCCTTTTCGCCGCACTTTGCTGTTTCTGATTAATGCTACCATTCGATTTTGCTGTCCGGCGAACTAGAGTAGCTCTCACCAGATCATACACCGCCGTGCAAGCTTGTGTGAAGTTACAACGTTTTTTGCATCGGACTCTCGCATAATGAACCACTAAACTTGGAGAGCGAGCGCTAATAAAGTGCAAACCGCTGCACAGTAGAGCATCCCAAAACATGGGGCAGAACAATGCTTCATAGTTGGAAAAGCCTACCAATAGAAATGAAGGTCATTGAAGCTGCCCATGCAGGATATAACGAACTGCACGTTTAGAAGCGGTTTGCCATTTGTCGGACATTCATTTCATTTTTTTGACGATAGACGCATGTAGCTTATTTGCAGTGCGGATCTATGTATAGATAGTATAAAATGAGCTAAAAGTGATAAATCGCGAGAGTTTTGTCTAATAACTTTATGGGGTTTATAGATTCCTTCCGGGTCAAATGGTCATTGAGCTGTCCTGGCTTATCCATGTAGACCAGACACCTGTAGTTTTGGGACAACATTCGCAACCGCTTAACGTTAACTACCTTTTAAGGTTTTATTTATACAGTGGACTCTCCGACAAACTAGCCTCTGTAAACCACCTAATGTGGCATTTGGACCATTATCTAATTACGGAGGGTTACATAATTACGCGCAGGCAACTTATTCTATAGTGTTTTACTAACGGTTTCCTGTAGGTTTTCCACATATCATTATTTCTTATGCTTGGAAAGTGTGTGTTGCAGCCACTGCGGCTTTGAAGGTACTGATACCCTGAAGCTATACTGTACATTGCTAGATATACATCGCTATCAGGAGCCCATAGCAAAGAGCAAACGTTGCTAATTTTTCTTATTTTCACCATATATGCTTGAAAAGTTAAACGGTATTGGGAGCAAGATTTTAGCTGCAGTATTGGCAGTCGCTTCCAACCTAGGGTAACACCACAAGTGTCGCGGAAATGTTTCTCTTATCGTAAGGTGCGATCAAGCTGTGTGCTGACTAAGTTATCTAAATTTCATTTTCAGCGTTGTTTACATTACAAAACTGATTTTTAATAGTGGTTGCGAGTAAAGCCATTTGCGTTTGGCGCTCAAGGGCAACGGTTAATCAGATAAATTTGTCTTATGCTACGTTTATGATTTTCAGCTAATTACGACGAAGTGCCGTCCGATTTCAGAAGATATTTAGGTTAACTTTCTTTATTTATGTTTACTAGAGATCATTGGGCAGCGCTTTCATGACATTTATGATGCCAGCGCTTTTCTTCTCACTTTCCATGAGCCCACCATTTTTCGCGAGCCGCAATTTACCCAAACCACCTAATGGAGGTAGAACGCCTAGCGTTGAGAAAACGTTGCTACAGCGTTAGTGCAGCACTCACGCTCAAGAACTACATAAAGTTACCTCCATTATTACTCATTCAAGAGCAGGTGGTTATTGTGCATTTTGACTTAACTCCGCTAGGGCACTGCTTCTGGCCCAGTCTAGAAATATACGTTTATTTATTTATTTAACTATAAAGTTAGCTTTAAAACCGCACCGCCAGTACCACCACTAACCGCGCTTAAGTTTCTAGCAGCTTGTTGCTGCATATGTGTTAACCAGTTTCAAACTTCCTATCCTTCCTTATGGTACCCTATGCAACAATGTTTGCCGATCTAAACCTATTATGTGAGCACTTAAACAAACGCTTTTGCGGCTCTTTTGTCTTTAAGGACCAAATACTACCATCCAGTATCTGTCAACAAAGCTCTGTCTAATTAAAAACGCAGTCCATTAAGCATAAAATCAGAACTCTTAAATTGTACTACAACACTGGACCAGGCAGCTTTTCATCAGCGGTGGCACTTCTAGTTGGACCTGACATAGCAGTCCTACTTCTCAACGTATTTACTCCCTCCACGTAGTGCGGGTTATCCGCAGAAGCTTAAAATCAAGCAGTCGACATGCCAAGAAATAAAAGAGCGTGGGGCCTAAACATTGTACCTCATCGTCCAAAGAGCCGTAAAAATGTGACCCACAATCTTTGGATAGAACTGGCAAATCAGAAATACTTCAGTTCGGACAAACCGTAATATCACTAATAACTCCCATCCTTTGTACCTTTCTCTCATTATGTCGCAAACATGCCGGTTTAAAATTCCGAATCATGTTACATACCGGCTTGTCTGTAAGAGAACTTATCGTCATCCTTTTAGACACGAAAAAGCGCTTCACTTTTTCGATCATTATAAACTAACGTTCAAGCCATCCATTGCTGTCAATTTTCTTATATTTCTTAAACCGAACAAGGTCCGTGAGAGTAGCTTAATATGTGCTTAAGAAAAGCACATGGAAGTACAAAACGAGCGAGTGAGCTTTTGGAAGCCTGGTACTCTACAACGCATTCAGACAATCGACAAATCGAACTGGAAACAGTGTACCTCCACTACCGCTTACTGACGATGAGCGACATCGGTTGAATCTGGTGTAACATGTTACTAAAAACCAGAACTGACGGCAGGCTAGCGCACAAGGACAATCAGACAAAGGCCAAGAAACCCAAAGGGACGCGGTCAAAAATCATCTTTCCATCAGACATGATGAACGCGGATCGAATTCCCAACCAATAGGAATGCTCGGCTCCAAGGCCAACCACGGCGTTATAAAAGGGTACGCACACCACGCTCAGCGCACTCTCACCGAGGCTGCGCTACGCTACTCTACGCTACTACAGGCACTCAAATACTCACTGATGGTGTCATCTCGAGTAGGGACGAAACGTTTGCGACACAATTGCTAACAGCACTCAGTTCAACCGCCAAAGCTGTGAAAAGTGCCGTAGTTCAGCCTAGCGTCGTGAATCCTCTGCTGTTCTTGCTAAAAGGCAATGACAGATTTCTATTCCATAAACCTGGAAACCCTTAAGTAGTCACGTACGACCTTACTGTAGTCTTTTACTTCAGCCCGAAAGACCCCAGCAGGCACTTCGTGCACCTTTAATATAACATTAAGGTTTTAGGATCGGTGCAGTGTACAGAACTTGAACTTCTCTGCCAAATGCGGCATACTTTCGTATGGATGCTCCACCCCACCCAATGTGATAACCACGAATGGTACGCCACTAGCTAACTGTCTTACTTTGTGACAACTAGGAGTACACCAATCTAGTTCCCTTAATTTTTCAGAGCGAGTTGGCTACTGTGCAGCTAAAATCCGCTGGTTTAGGGGTAACAACTGCCGAGAGAGGTTAAACACGGAATCCTAACAAGCTCCCCAAAACCTTTGCGCAAGATCTATTTCATGTTATTTTTCTATGATTTTCACCCATTCTATGACATGCTGGACTCGAATTTGCAGTGTCCATTAACCGAACGTTTTCTTACCTCCCCACCCTTAACTATCATGCAACCAAGTTGGTCTTTTGCTCATGTGGTTGCGGAGACGTAAATTCACTCTTGTTTTCCTCTATCATATGATCAGCCAATTGGCCGCCAACGTAGCACACGTGCTACAAACATTGGATGACCCACGTATCCGCTCCGCAATAGGCATATCGTTATTTTCTTACCATCCGCGTGCAACACCATGAGCAATAGCTTGTACAGCTACGCCTACGCATGGAACAGGCAACCGCCATCAGGCAGTGTAGCTAAAACTGCAACACAGTTCCAAATCATTTTACATAACTTTTGTAGTGCTAATACAATGTCCCGATTCTTACAAGTTTCCAAACTTGAAGACGAGTTTTGGCAACGGGGACGCGATCGCTTCTGAGCCCAACGTTCGGAAATATTACTGTGAATGCAATAACGGCTGCTTCAATTTGGATATTTTACTCATAATAAAGGCACACTGATGCTAACGGGCGAGACGACGTGAGTTACTCGCACCTCGGTTGCATTTTTGGTCATCAATCCAGCTTTCGGTACTGCATACATTCCGATTTCTTAGACTCCGGTTAAACTCCGTTTTTTCTCACGCTGTGCTTTGGCCTCGCAGCCATCACATATCACCAGCAACATATAGGATTTAGTAAACTTTCAGCGTGTATGGGATAACCGTGGCTCCTGAAGCGTAGGGCTTTCTACACCCCCACCAAGTTCATTGCCTTCAGTATTCGCATGTCTTTTAAACACTAGTCCCCAGGAAACATAATGGCCCTTACAGCAAATGCTCGCTCACTCCGCACTTATAAGGCTTATGAAGTAGCCACCTCATGTTACCTACCAAACAAGGTTCTGCTAGTCTAGTTTAGCAATACACTTTCAATTTTGCCCCTCTGCTAGTCTAGCTAGACAGCAAAATTACTGGACGACCCCATCTACCGAGGTGGGTATAGCCTTCGACTTACTGGGTCCCCATGCAGCGGCGTATCAGCATCTACATGGATCATTTTCACTACATATATAGTGCCCTGGCTGTTTGCATTACGCACGGTAACACCCAACGTTTCGTCATTTATTGACGGCTGTATTCCTCATGATTACGTTTACAAGTTCCGCAGCCTGTAAAACTTGGTTTACTGCTGAGTAAATAGCAAATTGTGTTGCGAAACATCCTTGCATGTTAAGGTTGCTCACGCCTGGTTTGATGTGTCTCGATAAAACTGCGAAAAAGCTATTTATTTGTTTATTGATTAAGTTACTGATCACTTATACCTTACCCGCTGCACTGCTCTTGACCATTTAACTTGTACGAGTATCCAGCCGTATCACCGATCTGCTGTAGCTAAACTAGCCTTACAGCTATTTTAGTAGCTAGGTAGCAATACATACTAATTTGCAAGCTGGTGGTATTTACTCTATAAGCCATGACCTCTTCATTAACTTCACTGAATACTTACCTAAGACCATTTCACCGCCTCACCATTGCTATTGCTATCCAGGTTTGCACAACCTGTCCGCACTCAGCCACCCATAAGCCGCACACATGCCAAGGTTCAATTGCTCCATACAAGCTGCAACCACGTTTACCCAACGCGTTTTGTTAAACTTCAGTTCCAGGTGGCATTCCTTAGATCGAAGTGCAATATCCCTTTGCACCAAACATGCGAAGATTGCTTAACTGGCTATGAACCTAAGCGCTTTACCTTCATGTGCTCTGGCTTCTTCAAGCGTTTAACGGTAAGCGCCTTCTAGGTTCATGTGCGCACAACTATCGAGACTGCTGCAAGCAGCTTTCTCTGGAACCACCTTGGCTTCGACGACTCAAGACCGAGCTTGTTCTATATAAGCTGAGCAAGACATTGGACTCAACAGTTACTAGTTTGTTCATCCGTTCGGCAATACAGGTTATCTACTGCGCAAAAAGGCAAACTTATTCTCACTTCCCACAGCCAGCTGCTTCACAAGTTCTAACTTCTTCCTCTATAGGTGCGCGCACATACGGCATAAGCTACCAGAAGCCGTCAGAGCATCTGATAGCATCACCCAATTCTCCACGACCATAAATAGGCTACCGTGTGAATCCAACGTAGCGAAACTTTTAAGCACCTGCATCCCCGAGAACGAGCTCCAGGAGAACGGCTCTGATCATATACGGACTTTTATACAAAGCCATCTTAATGTTCAAAAGAACCTCATCCTGCGTACAGGCTTGTCAGATTCTTCAACCAGCAACCATAGTGTTCTCTTCGTCCCGATAATATCTTCTCTTTATTGCGCACTTTTCTTGCTTTTTCTGCAATCAGAAATTAAACTAGGTGCGCTGCATGGCCTAGTCTCATGTGACCAGTCTCCTTCCCTATGACTGCACGCACGGCTACCGAGAGGCAAACAGTCTGGGATTTGTAGACTAAATGCTAATTTTCCCGCACCTTAACAGCCTTCTGGAATTGCTTACACTTTAATACTGTAGTCTCATCCTTCACATTTCTGCTGAAGCGCCCTATTTCGCTTCCCACCTTAACTATCCCACTCAACTACGACGCGCCGACTAACTTAGTCTCGTTTGCTCGACCTCCTGCTCTCTTAATTCTACAAGACTTTGGTAACTTTAACGGCTAATATTCTGAATCCGGAACGCTCTATACCCTATAACACGAGCGCCTTGTTGTCTTCACCACATTTAATAAGTAAATCACTTGCTATACCTACTCGGTCATTTCCTTGCTGCGCTCTATGTTTTCAAGCCTTATTCAAGCGGCCAGCCTGCTCTCTGTGCCCTGGCCTAATCTAGTCATATCTGACCAGTCTGCTTCCATGACTGCCTCCAGACTACTGTGAAGTAAACCTTCTATGTCTTCTGTAACCTGTTGAACCCTTTTTAAAAGAGCTTCTTCCATCACCAAGCTGTCCATTTCGGCTGACGCACTCCATTTGTCTTCCCGCCTTAGCCGTGCGACGCAACTTCAATGCGCCGACCACGCCAGTCTCGTCTGTTCGGTATCATGCTCACCGACTACTCACAGGCCATTGAGACGTTATCGGCCAATGTTCAGGAGACTGGCCACATTAGAGCTTGAGCCACGCTGACCGTTGCGCTATTTATCGCCATACATGTTCCTTTCTCGAACAAGTCAGTTTCCTATGGCACTCTATTTTAATTTACCGCTCAACCGAAAAGACACCTTCAAATGACCCGATCTCGTCTCATCCGACCAATATCCTCGCTGTCTGTTTCCAAATTACGGAGCGGTAACGTTCTAGGTTGCACATAGCAGCATACATTTTCCACCACATCGCGCGCCATCAGCCCTTGTACGCAATATTTAATATAGTCTCTCCTATCCACAAGCTTTCCATTTATGCCGTTTTCCCTAGTTGTCATCCCGTCGTACTTGTACGACTCAATCTCAATGCGCTTACCAGCCTCCCCTTATAGGTCGGCCGCTCGCAGAGTATTGTGACGTTATCGACCCTCGTTCAGCTACCTAATCGCTCTGTCTCCGTTGCCTCGAAAGCTACACAGATATTTGTGTTCTTTGACTAAAAAGCGCTTCCGATCTGACGCAGTCATTTCCTGGATGTGCTCACTGCCTTTATTTCTTCCTCAACCGGACAGCCAGCTCTGCGTGTCCTACCACAGTCTCCCTCTCTTAGACTGCTCCCAGACGCTCAAAATGCAAACGTCTTAAGCCCTGCATAACCATCACCCTACTTTCATCACGTAGCAATCCTGATGGACTTGCTTACCCTGTATTAACATAGTCTCATCCATATCTAATTTGTCCATTTGTGCTGACCCACTCTATTTGTCATTCCAGCTCATCAGCCCGCGTCAACCTCAATGCTCCTAGCATTTTGACCTTATTTGATTGGGTTCCAGCTCCCCGACTATTGTGACCTTACCCGCCATTGCCCAGAAGACCGAACACTCTGCCTTCATGAATACGTGAGGAACCTTGATTTTCTCGCACTGTATTAACAAACCCATGCTATCCTGACACTCTTCCTCACCTTATTGCATCATTTTCTCTTAAACACGAGAGCTCTGTTGGCTTTTCCACACATTAGCAGTATATCGTCCATCCCGACCCTGTCATTTACACGCTGCGTTCTATGTTTTCCATCCTACTTCCATCGGAAAGCTAACCCTTACTACCCTGCCCTAATCCAGTCTTCTCAGACCAGCCTGCTTCTTGTTAACGTCAGTTTATTTAGCTATTAACGGCCTAGGCTTACAGCTTCATAGTAAGGTCTCCTAAGCCTCGAAAAATGGCTGACCTTTTAACGCGTTATTATTAACATCATCCATTTCTAACCCGTCCATCACCTCACCCACTCCACTGGTCTTCCAACATTAACCGTGGTACCCAATCTCAGGAAACTGACTAATCCAGACTTGTCGGATTCGTCTCCTTCTCCCCGACTACTGTGGGCTTACCAACTATTGTTCAGAAGACTGAACGCCCTCACTCCTACACACAAAGCCTCGTTGGCTTCTCTACTCCTTGGAAGTACACCATTTGCCTTCCCAACCCGGTCAGTACCTTGTTGCGCTGTTTCATTTTAATCCTTCTTCAAGCGGCCAGACAACTCTTAGTGCCGTGCTCTAACCTAGCCTTACCTGACCAGTCTGCCGCTCGTCGGCTTCGTCCAGACTACCGGGTTGTTGACGGTCTAGGCTCTGTAGATTCAAGACAACGTCACCCACATCCCAACAGCCTGCTGGACCTATTCACCCTACGTCAACACAGCGACATCTATCTTTGACCTTTTTAATTCTGCAGACTCACTCTATTTACCTTCCCAAAGTAACTGTACGACACATTCTCAGCGCGGCGACTAATCGGTTCTGGTCTGATAGGTCTCCTTCTTTCCGACTTATCTGAAGTTGCCTGCCGTTGCTCGGAAGGCTATACGCCCCGTCCAATTTACCTGGGGAGCCACGATAACGTTCCTATTTATTATCTGTAAAGCGCGTTTATCAACTCTATTCTTTCCTTAGCGTGCTCTCTGTCTTTATTTCTTCCTATACCACTGAGCAAGCTCTCCATGCCTGGCCCTTTGCTCCTCATTGACCGACTGCTGTCTATGAACTTGTAAAAGATATCGGCTCTGCAGAACCAACACGCCACAGCTCTCAAATCAAGAGCCTGCCTGACTTGCATACCCTAAATAAATATGGTCTCCTCTTTGCATAACCAGTCCATTTTGCGGATCTCTTTATATGTCTTCCTATCATAACTGTAAGAAATAACTTTAATGAGCCGACTAAGCCAAACTCGTTTGCTTGGTAGGTTGCTTTCCCAATTCCAGCAGACAGTTGTTACGTTACCGGCAGTACTTCGGAAGACCGAACGGTATGTCATTACTACCACATGAGCCTCAATGACTATTCCACACCTTATCGGTAAACATCATCATCATACACGTTAGCTAGATTTGGGAACACCAAAGCTACTGTGCCGCAATACACAGAAAAATGAGAATAAAAGCAACTGGTGTAAGCCGTCCGAACTATCGGTAACGGATGGGCACCATTCCGGTAAGCTACCAGCCCGCTGCTGTGCATCAAAAAACTTATTATTCAAAATTATATAAGGTTGAATAATGAGCTCGTGGTTGAAGCGGAGGCTAGGAGGGATGGGGAAGGACAAAAAAACTCACAACACGAACGCCACTCAGGTCGGCTCCTAGCCATAGCAGCAAGTGTGTCTAACCAAACTTGGTCATCGTCTTTCGGACCCCAACCAGGCAGACGAGACGCTCCAACCGAGGCCACCTCAGAAGTGAGGGCCTTCATTCCTCTCGACCAAGTCACCGCATTGCCACTCCTCCGCTTCTTCCATCCACACCCCCGGCGCGCAAAAAACGCTTGTCGCGTGAGTCGGTGGGCTGGCATGCGTAACACGTGGCCGAGCCATCGGAGCCTAGTGCGTAAAATAACGGTACGGTGCGGTTCATTTACTTTTCCTTTGCCGTAAACAAGGCGTCGAACACGCTGGTTGCTCACGCGAGGTTCCCACAAGGTTTGAGCTAAATTGCGAAGGCACCGATGATCGAACGTAACTAGCCTCTTCAGGTTCGCTGCTTTAAGCGGCCAGGTTTCACAACCGTACAGTAGGGTCCAACGTGCTGCTGCATTGTACACTCTACCCTTCAGGGCAAGAGTGATGTCGCGCCGACGCCATAAGTGGCGAAGGTTAGCAAAAGCGCTCCTGGCTTTTGCTCTGCCGTTCGTGATCTCATCCTCAATAGCACAAACGCTGATTCAACATTCCAGGTAGTTGAATTTTTGAACGACTTCTAGCTGAACCCCAACAACGGTCAGCGTAGGGGGCGGTCCAAACCAACCTTGGCGGAACCCTTTGCACTTCGATGGTGCAAAGCAAAACCCGAAGTGACGGACAGCTAGTGCTTGTCTGTCCAGTGCCGCTTGGCGCATTTGTGAGCTGTCACAGATTAGGGCAATATCATCAGCATACTCTAAGTCAAGAAGTCGTTCTCCTGGGAGCAGGTACACACCTTCTAAGTCGGGTCCCGTGAACTCGATTTCCATGACTTCGTCAACAGCAAAGTTGTAGAGGTAAGGTGACAGCGGGCATCCTTATCTCACGCCGCTGGAGATATTAAAAGGCTACGAAAACTTGCCGTAAGCCCTCACCCTAACCGAGCTACGCGCGTTTAATGCTCGGATAATATTTACATATTTCTCAGGTACACCATTGCTGAACAGACAGTTCCAAAGTGCATGTATATCCACCGAATCGAATGCACCTATGAAATCGAGGAACACGACAATGGTGGACTGTTAATATATGTGACGGTGCTCCAACAACTGACGCAAAGTGAAGATGTGGCCAGTGAAGCCACGACCTCGACGAAATGCATCTTGCTCTTCACGAATCCGGCTTTCACGCCTGCCAGTCAGTATGTGATGGAGGACAGAGACAAGCAACTCGGAGGCGATGGAGATCAGACTGATTTCTCTATGGCTGCCGCATTCCGGTTATGAGCCACTTATGAAAATTAGGACTATGGCGGAGCGGTTGCAACAAGTTGGAACAGTTTCCTGCTCCCACAGTTTGATTAAGAACTCGTGTAAGTCATCCACAATAGCAAGTCCCCCGAATTTGAAGAGGGCTGGAGGAAGATAATCAGGTCTTGCGGCTTTATGTATTTTCAATAGTTCGATCTCAAGTCCGGCTTCTGCGCGAGAGGGTGGATCCAAAGGGACAGCCCACGGAGCCGGGCGGTCAGTGGCCGGCGAGAAATCTAACTATTCCGACCGATTAAATTTACTTTCAGCGTGCTCAGCCTAACGTTCTAAGCGTTTTCACGAGTTGCTGATAGGCCGTCCACGCTCGTCGCAAATTGGTTCACTAACATCAGGTCTCCTGCTCCCCGTTTCCCGTACCAGACGGTTTAACTTACGATGGTTACCAGTGGCGGCGACCATTTCCATTTCTGATGCACGAGGTTACCACCAGCTTTCGCGGTCTCTCTTCAGCCTAGCTTGGAGTTCGCCCGGAGCTCTTTGCGAGCTACGTGGTGTTGGCTTACAGTCGCAATATGCCGGCGTGCATCTATATGTTCCAGAGACTGTGAGGAGACCCAATGTCCATGTTGGCGATTAGACATACCACATGAGGATTTGCCTGCTGCTTGTATGGTCTGGTGAATATGAGACCAGTGACCTTCAGTTGCATCCGTTGCGTGTTTATCCAACTCGAAGGGCAGCGTACTTCGATACGCATTCAGAACAGCTGGCTCCGCCAGTTGACTGGTGTCGATGCGTTCACAGCGTCGTCGTGGGAGTCCGCCTAAATACATCTGCAGGTCAGCACATACAATGCATGGTCGGTGTCCACACTTGTACTCCAAATCGAGCGACAGTGGTGGACGCAGCCTCTCCATCGGTAGCTTATCGCCATATGGTCGATTTGCGTCCAACGCGGTTCGAGGCTGATGGGCCCCAAGTCACTCTCCGGCGGGTGCTGTGTTGGAAATAAGTGCTCGCAAGGAATAACCGAGCATCCTCACACAAATGAAGTAACCGCTCACGGTTATTATTACGGGAGCCTACACCATGTTGGTCGCCCAAAGGCAGCTCATCTGTTGATAATTTTCCAACTTGAGCGCTCCGAGCTCCAGCCAGCACAACAAGGTCCGAGCTTCTTCTGTGGCGATGGAGCTCGTTCAGTTGACGATAGAAGTCGTCTTTTACCGAGTCATCGCTACAGTTTGTCGGTGCATAAGTAGCGATAATAAATAGACACCTGTTAGTCTTATGCAACTTCAAAGTTTTTAACAAGCCAGGCAAACGGACCGCACACATCCGACTACTGAATGGAATCCCATCAACCGGAGCAGCTTCAGCCAGGGTAGTCAGGGCAATACCAACACCGGCTTGGCCGGTGCTCGAAGCTGCATGGTCACCGCATACGCGTAATGAGCAAATGTTACTAGTGCCGCCTGAATGGGATCGTACAGTGAGTACAGAGCTCGGGTCTTGCAGGCGAGTCTCCGATAAGCAGCAGATATCGATGGAGAGGGTCTCTAATGTTCGGACAAGTGCTGCCTGTTAACCGAGATGAAGTAATGTGCGAACATCGAAGCATGCCAATCTGAAGAAGGATCGAGGGCTCCAAATGGAAGCCGATGAACTGGAATGGACCGCTTGCTTGGACATGGGCCTGTTGACAGGGCAGGAATGACGCACTGCTTTCGCATGTGAGTTGAAACTAAAAGACAAGCGACTATTGAAGCAAGGTGGGGGAGAGCCGAGAATTGAGGCTGAACACAGGGGGGATAAAGGCGAAGCTGGAACAGGACGACAAAGGTGAAAAAGCGCAACAAAGAAACTAAGGAGACGGGGAGGCTTGAGCAGTAGCATCCAAACCCCTATCTACCCTGCCTGATGCAGCAGATAGGGCACCGTTGATTATCCTCTGCGGTGGCCAGAGCATCAGAAATTTGTTTGAAGTGAAATTCATTGTATTGCGTGGGCAGAATACTGTCAGGTTGCCCAGGCCTAGACAGGAGAACGATTAGGGTTCGCAACCAAAGCCTTTGGTTCAAAAACCTGTCCGCAAGGCAGCGGACTACAAGGAGTCCGTTTTAAGGAATAAGGAGCCACCCTCATTCCAACACCCAACCTGGAGGACCAGGAGGCTGAGTTTGTCTGGCCTCTAACCATTGACCAATCTGATATGAGTGATCTGAAGGTGCAAAAATGCACCACCCAGTATAGCTCAATGGATCACTGAGGCACGCAAACCATCGCACCACGATAAGTTCCAGCCTCAGTGCGATGGTTATCGATAAACACCATTCTAGCGTTACCCTTTTCCCCTCCTTGCAGCATTCTCTGCTTTCATTTCTCCTTTGGTCGGCTTGCCGTATCCCAGTGCACTGCAATAAACTAGTCGCATCTGATCAGTCTGCTTCTTTGACCACTTCCAGGCCCGAGCAATATAAATGGCCCAGGCATGGTAGACCCAAAGATTTGCATCCCTCAACTCGACAGCATGCGGAACTTGTTCGCCCTTTATTACTATAGCCACTTACAACGTTAAGCTGTCAATCGCTTGAGTTCCTTCCTTTATCTTCCGAAATTAGCTGTACGACTCAATTTCATTTAGCCGACTAAACCAATCTCGTGTGATCTGTCTCATAATCTCCGACTAAACTTAGACTGTTGTAACCCACCCGGCAACTTTTCAGATGACTGAATGCATTCTGTTTTTGATTCTGCTTTAAGCAGATGGGCAAACCACCGGGCCCTGCCCTAACGTAATCTCCCAGGACCAGGCTGCTTCTCTCTAACTTCTTCCACACCACCAAGATGTTAATTGTCTAGGCTATGTAGATGCAATGCAATGTCTCCCTTACCATGACAGCCTGCTGGACCTGTAAGGTAATATAGCCACCGCTATCTCCAAACTGTCCAATTCTAATGAATCACCCAACTTGTCTTCTAAACTTAACTGTACGACTCAGTCTTATTGCGCCGGTTAATCCAGTCTCACTTGATCCGTCCCATACACACCGACTTCGCTCATACTAGTATGACATTAACGGCCATTGTTCGGAAGACTGAATGCTCTATACCCCTTCAACCGCGAGAATATCTGGCTTTTGCACGCTTTAGCAGTCAACTCTTTTCCATCCGAACCCTGTCCTTTACATGCTGCTCTCTGCTTTCAATCCGATTTCAATTGGACAGCGAACTCTCCGTGCCCACAGCTAAAGCAGTTTTGTCGAACCAGTCATTTTCTCTGACTTTCTCCAGCATTCTGAGATGTCAACGACTTTTAATCTGCCAACTCAATGCTGTCTTTATCACCTAGACATTCCACTGGATTTGCTCATCCTTTAGTAATACAACATATACCAGCTTTCCGGTCTGTTTCTCCTGATGCATTCTTTATCTTCTTAGTATCTGTACGACTCAATCACAATGCAGCGACTCCTCAATTGTGGTCTGAACGACCGCACACGCTTCGGGGAATTTGCCGGAATTATCCACTCCTATATACCATATCTTCCAATATCTAGCTTGTCTACTTCCTCTGAACCTCTCCACATTTGTTTTTCTTACCATTGTACGACATAATCTCCCTGCGCCAAACAAACTATTGTTAGCGGAACGGGCTTCTGCCCACCTACAAATCCTAGACTTCCGGGTGAGTTCCGATCATGCTTTTGCAGCGGCTTCGCTCTCTTTTACTTACTTCGAGATGCCCGTTGCTTTTAATTTTTGCTTGTTCCTATCGTTATCAGTTGTGGCGCTGTATTGCTTTTACCAACTCTATTTTTCAGCTCATCATCATTGTGTCACACTAAGTCATCCTGGTCCCTATACTCTCCTTGGTTCCAAACTCGCTTCTGCTTTCTCGCGGTACTCTAACCCATGCTAAGCGTGTTTTGCCTATCGCGTCTTTTAACATGCTTTCCGTACCTCTTTTTTATGCAACTGCTGTTTGGCGCATGTTCGCGTTTAACTATCAGCCTGCTTGTACCCTGGTTAAAGCTTTCTAAGGTACGGCAGTTTTAGTCCTCTTTGACTCGTTTCTTTAGGTCCAGATTATGGAATTATAAGTGCTTCGGCGTAATTATTCTCTCTGACTACTCTTCGCACTGCAGTCCGCATTTAACTGCTTCTCGCTGATGCTTTGCATTTGCATTTCTCTTTGGAACGTTGCTTTTCGAACCGTCTGCTCCGCTTTTGGTCTCAGGCTAGTGGGCTGCAGTTTCGCCAAACCTGCCCCTCGCGTTTAGTCGGCTGTCATCAATATCAGTTTATCTATGTTTCCCTCCAACTACCGTAGTATTTGCTCAACCTTGTAAATGCGATTTGTTATGTCGGTATATTGTTCCTACGCGTGAAGAGCTTCCTTCCTAAATAGTACTTGCAGTCTGAGCCACACCAGAGACTAGAATTAACGAACGCTCTTGCAACTTATGTATACCAAGCAAACTTCTATAGGTTTCACAGTAGTATAGGCACTGTTGCATGCCAACCGTCTTTCGATAGTGCTTGTTGGTTAATTGCTGTCTGTTTGGCTGCCTCTTCTCCGTTGCCCGTTTTTCACGCGCTTTCCGCAGCCACGTTGGCCGACAAAAGGAGGTTATCCCTTGGGACTGGCTGACACGTTCTGAATAGCCGGCTGACTTAAACACGCTCTTCTCTCCGGGGTAGGATAAACCCACTCATGGTTCCAACTAGAGTTTTTTCACCGTTACGTAGAGGCCACGTTTACGCAGTCTAAACAATGTGTTTACCTCGCCTCGTACGCAGAGTATCAAAACCTACTCACCTGGAATAATAGGTTGACGTGTATCCCCTATGCCCCAGCGGAAGACAGATTATGCTGTCGGGATTACCTTCACTGCCACGGACAGCTTTGCTTATTTTCAGTGGAGTACAAACAAATGGTTTCGGTGCCTTACGTATCCGGAAGAACTTTGTACTTCTCCAGTCGACTAGAGCTATTCGATGTTATTTTGTGGGCAGCGTTGCTGCTCCTTAATAACGTAAACAGATGAGCCATTTCATTTCTACGCGAACATCTTTGTATCTAGTTAGATGCAGATTTTCCGTCGGATTTCCCTGGAGTTTTCACCTGACCGTGGATATAAGTACACCTAAATCTTACTTGCGCTTGAATAAATTCGAATCCAAATTTGAAGACTAATAAATTCGGACATAGGACAAAGGAATAAGATCTTAGCTTGTTATGGAACTACACTGCGGTACTGCACTCACCAACTCCATAACAAGTCCAGCTTGGCTAGCTGGACACCAACTGCACAACCGGGCCAAGAAGACTACAGAAGGAGGCAGCCTCTATGAATAATATGCTTTTACCTGCGCCATTTGTCACTCGAAACTAGGAATCTGTTGCACGTTTGTCCGGTATCAATGACTACTGCGGGATCATAACTAAGCCAATAGGTCAACCAGCAAAGATGTTCCGCCGTCAATCGACTGCGATTAACCTAGTGTTAAAAAGAACTTTACGATGCATCGACGACTTGCTCTATGGTACAATATACTCAACAGCGGTTTTCCAGAACATGGTAGCTTTCCGCCTGGCTGACGTTCTCCCAGTAAAGAGCCACCAACGTCCAGGTAGTAACAATTCGACATGGTGGACGTGACTCTCCACCGAATAAAGTCGCAGCCGAACAGTTCACACCGACGCAGTCAGCAGACTTCTACATCTCGCCTACACAACCGCTTTTGGTGTAAAGAACACCGAACCTTCCAAGTTTTCAGCGAACAGTGGTGGCACCGAAAGCATATTTTGTCTCTGTGCTCATGGATTACTACATTTAGAATTTACTCCGAACTTAAATCTTGATACAACAGTTAAGTCTGCTTTTTCCGCTTCACAGCACCATCAAGCTTTTGGGTCCGACTATTACCTGACCAACTGCTTACCCGTATGAAAAACGGACCTTTAGGATTTACCTTCCATTGAAATGAACTGCTTTACCTTTTCCACGAAGATATGCCTGTGGGCATATATGATGGCGTCTTCGCCGACGTACCTCGTTTGGCCGAGGATATATCATTTATCTATTTATTTAATCATAGATACAGCCATTGACCTGCATCAACCTTAACGTGCAATTTTAAGCATTTTCTGGACAGCCGGTTTCAAGTACTGCATCCGCGCGCCCCTGCGCCACAGCCACTGACACGCTAATATTTAAGTATCCCTTACTAGCTGGGCCGTTCCTAACCCTGTGCTGGCCAGCCGGATGCTCTGCTTATGTTGCCAACTAAGTGGAGCGGGTATTAATACCGTTCCAGCAAAGTGCTCGGCGGCATTGTTCCCGAACGTGGGACGATTTTGCCTCGCAAGCCTTCTTCCTATGACATGTCACAAATTTCCATAAACTAACACTGTGACTTGGAATATGTGGCCCGTTCCTACGTAAAAATATCGTTTATTATTTATTAATAAAAAAGCCAACCCTACTAACGATAGTCATCTAATAAGAAGATTTCTTTTACACATTTTACGACTGACTGAAACCAACCATAAATAGAGCGTCACATTCAAAAACTCAAGTAACGCAATGACACGCGTTCTTACCGACATAAAACCATACACACGTAACACGTAACGCCATAGGTTACTTAAAAACCTGTGCCGCGCGCACATATACCTGTAGTTGCGGCATAATCGTGATCATGCATATGCAGGCAGCTTGTGGAGAACGATACATCTATTTATGTATGTTTATGTGTCAAGCACTCTAACCTGCTTTTGCTAGCGCAGTTAGCCATAGACCTATCTTTCTAGTCCGTTAAAGAGACATTACCACTGGCACGCTTCTATGCGTTGGTTACACCTGCTGTGAGCTTTATATTGAGTATACTGTTTGCCTATATGCAGCCATGGCATTGCCTTTTTGTTTTATACTATCCTATGCTCCTTGTTACCTAAAAGGTGGACTACTGCGTCCGCGGTCAGCAAAAAGGCATCCTATTCTAACGTGATAGTGTCCAGTAAGCACTTACTCGCTGCATTCTTCTCGACCCGTTAGTTTATACAAAATTTTCACTCGGTTCCTGGCTGATCGTAGCCCATATTGCTTTAGGTCTGTTACGCAATCCTGCGTTCCAGACTGGGCTGTATCAGCACTGCCTCGATATAACGCCATAGGCCCTGACGTCTTCGTAAATTTTATTGCGGCCACATACACCACCGTGCGCCGCAGCTTCACTAAGTTATTCTCTATAGCCCTTTTCTTGCAATCAAGTTTGCCTCACTACCTTCGCCTGCCGCTGCGCAGGTACAACTTACGTGTATTTTCCACTAGTCCGTAGCTCGCTCCACAGCTCTTGACTCTTTAAATTATATTAAGGCGTAGCTGGTCATTGGCTTTTCCTAGTTCAAGTAGTTTGAGAATTACTCTCCTAACTGGTTATAAAGTTCTCACTGTCAGTATCCCGCTGCAACTTTGCTCTACCGTCTGACTTATTCATTAAACAATCTTTAGACCTATATACAGTCATTACACTGTCTCTCCATTCATTTACTTCCCTTAGCTTGTTCTTGTTATGTTAGGTTTACTCATGGTGTCCTCGCGCTGCATGGCATCAGCTGCTTTTGGCTCATATTCTGCCATTCCATTACAATTTCTTCAACCGCGTTTGCACTTATCAAACAAGCCAGGTTAACACAATCGACGTGCAGGCTGCTGCTTGTTGGCCTTGGTAGCCTGGGTGTTTACTAAACTCAAACGCGTTGCAAGGTCATTTGCTGTTAAATTTTTACTGGTGCCTACCACTATTACTTGCCTTCTCTAGCTCAGTTATTCTTAGAATATTTCTTTTGGCACGCTACAACGTAGTAACAATTTGCGCGCCACTGCGCTGTAGCATGATATACTGGACCCACTTAAACAATTTCCGTTTAAGCTTATATGCGTCACATAGCTTTTTACTGCTAAATTGCTCTATTTGGCTTTCAACTAGCAGGCTAGCGTTAGTAAATATCCCCTCGCGCGGCTGCGATTTTTTCCCACACGTAGTCCACTTTGCTTATCCTTTATCGGCTGCAGCCTAAATGACTCTCGTTTTGTGTGGGAGTCCAGCATTAGCACTGGCTTCCCAGCTCAGGTTGCTTTTGCACACTACACCTAGCTCGATATGAAGCCTAACGTTTCTACTCGTCTCCCCACCGTTGTTTGTTATCCAATGGTTTTTCAATACATGTAGGCCTGCATTCTGCCACTTCCCTATCGTGCATCAATAACCCCCATTTGCTACCAACGCACGCTGGTAAACTTTTTTCTGCGCACGGTCGTGTTTCTTTTGTAGGTCTCCTAATGCCCAGTTTCCAATTATACTTATCAAAGTCAGCATGTGTTACACACTGACATAAAGCCTTTATCATAGCGTCTTACAATTTGCATTCCAATTTAGCACTCGTCACCTAGCAAGTCAGAAAAACCTTATAAGTTTCGCAGTGCTGCGCCAGAGCTTCTTACTTCCGTTGCTCAACTACTGCAGTCACTGCAGTCATAAAAGCTTTCAAGCTTAACCTCAGCGAATCATACGGCGTACCAACGAATAATATACCCGTTTATGTTAGCGGACGCCCCGATTATCGGACAGCTGTCCAGAGATTAACTCTGCGAAAAATTTCCAAAAGACATGTTTAATTAATTGTCAGTACCATGTCACTTAAGTTGTAGATGTTTATCCGGTTGCCCAAATCCTTACAGACGTGCTTTATTACGTCCAAATTAAACCATATACTTATATATGTACCAGCTGCTTGGCGATTTTGCCCTAAACCTCAGGTGCATCGGCATTCAGACCCACCACGGGTATTCTCACTTCTACAACCTTCCTATGCCTTACATCATTGCATGACAGGGTGCTTGTCTTTTATACCAAGCGCCGTGCAATGCCGCCACAGTTGAAGACCTAGGGAGCAACTTCGCTTTACGCGGAAGTTCCAAACAACCGTTGCCATTACACTAAGGAACTTTGGTGAACTCTTCTATCTCCCAAAGATTTTTTCTTCTGCGTGCCGTAGCAACTAGACTATTATATTCTGGTAATAATTCACTATTTCTTTGCCACCGCGGCGTTGACCACCTACATATCTCTCAATCCACATCTATATTGCATTTTCATAAAAAGAATTTCGCAGCTGGCTTTCAGCAGCTATGCTCTGTTCCTCTCCACCTGGGAGAGTAATTTACCCGTTCGGCCATTATCGCTTGTACCATGACCTAAAGGAACCTTTTGACGTACCATTTGCTACACATTTCGCAGCGGCTTATCTCTGGCCAAGCTATACTTTACTTGGAGCTGTTGCATTGTTTTATTGTTACAACCGTTGCGTTATTATCCTGTTCGCCCCATCATTTGCTTATTCTAGTAGTCCGGAAAGGTTTTCCAGCACTTACGTTGGTCCCCGTACTGGCCCGACGCTGAAACGAGGATACAAACTAACAAAGCTTCTGAATGCACGTCTAGCTTAAAAGCTACACATCGGGTTCTCGCAATCTTGAGTAGTATAGCACGACAGGTGAAACCAAAAGTACATTAAATCGAAGGCTTTGATTACCTTCGCAAACCTTCACTCGACTCACTGTCTTTGTCTTCGACCAGTTTTAGCCAATGTATGATATATTTTGAGGCAGCTGCACTTAGAATAGAAGAGCAAACAATCGGTCAATAAGATGCATTAACAGTTACACATTACCGTTCAAGGGGACGGACGGCAGCGTTGCGTTACATTACATGTTTTCGCTTTGCAAGCCTTTTTCCTATAAAATCTAACAAATGTCCGTCTAACGAAGGTACAAACCAACGGATATGGTTCACGAATAATAAAGGCACAGGCCAAAGCATCACACAGGCAAGTTACTTAGCGTCATATTTTGCTGATTTGATAGTACAAAAGCAGCTAATACCCAATCCGCATATTCCATCAATTCTACTCCTTATACCTGTTTAAGGTAGAGGTTGAACCACACACATGCTCACCAATCCTTGCTCCACTATATGGTTTGATGGTGAGCCTGTAATATTCTTATTACTGCTACCTCTTGACTTCTTTGCCACCCCACTATTACATGCAAGGCAACATACCTTCTGCTGCACATATTTGTGAAGCTTTGCTTGTGCCAAATGTAGTGTGCTTTGTTGAAATTGAAATTGAAATATGTATTCATTTATTAGCGGAAGCCTAAGCTCAAACTAAACCCAAACAAGTTAGAAACAGCTACTATGTTTGAACATATGGAACAACCGTAACTTTGACTCAGTGGCGAGATTGCCTACTTTCACCAATCTTGACGAACAGAAGTTTGCTTGTTGCATTAGGCATGGTAAGGGTTGCGGTTGCGACAGTCATGCAGCGCACAAGAGGCTAAATGTTCTTCAACTGACATGCCTGCATACTACTTGAAGCAATAGCGCGTCACCTATTCATTATAAACAGTAAATCGCTAAACAGTTATTTTCGGCAGCGTTTATACTAACGACTCGCTGGTCGCTACCAACACATATTTTACGCTTCCGCGGCAGGCAGCTGGAAAACCTAACAATTCAAAATTTGCTATCAGACATATTTCGGCCTATTTTCTTGTCCCAAGCAAGCCTTCTTACATACCATTTTTATTATTCCGGATGTTTTCGTGTGCGTCACCAGCTAAAAGAACTTATAGCAGTGGCACTACTGGTATGCAGCCCTGCGTTACCAGCAATAATGTCTTGCGTGGCGTCCGATTCTTTTTAAAATGGAGCAATAAGGGCCAGAAAGGTAGCGGCATCGACGGTTCGTTAAAGTATCCTTCAAGCCATGCAGTTGATAGTAAATCCTAATAAATCTGCACCGGTTACACCCCCGGATATGCAAATTGTGTTCTTTTGCGCCTTTGCAATGATTAGCTGGGACGCGAAAATCTATGCGTAACTGCGCCGTACAGATCTGTGGTTAGTTGACACCCAACCACGTTGCCAAGTTGCCAAGTTTAGCTCGTTGACCTTAAGTAGTCTAACAAGTTTCCATTTTTAATGACTGCATAGCACAGCAAAGATAAGAGCACTACCTGCGATAGCTATACGGTTCAGGCCAGTTGTCATGAAGAGTGCAAAGCAGGGTAGACACTTGTCAAAGGCTAGCCACATTTCGCTTGCCGTTTGCTACACCCTCTGTCTGTCTCAAGTACACCTCTTTGGGTAATGCTGCCATGACTTTTCCTTGTGCCAGCAGTGCCGATACCAGATACGAATTGTGCTGTTTTCAGCCACAATGCAATAAAACGGCTGGAGTTTATAGGCTTAACCGCCTCATGAGAGCCGAAATAATTGCTTACTAGCGCAAGTAAAGCGTCATGCAATAATAGAACAGATCGTCTGCTTGCTGCTGTGTATCGGGTTTATTGCATTATTCCCTTATTGGCAAGGTAACGGCAGTGAGCGTCGAAACTATGAACACAAAAGGCACTCGAAAAGTTGTTAAAACTTCATGAAGCTTAGGACCTTTAATTGCTACATACGGGAAGCGCACGGTGCACCTGGAGCCAAATCTCCGCAGCGCAATGCACCGTGGTTGCTTTGTTACGACAACATATTTTGGAGCAAGCCAGATCGATCACCCCGAACGGTTAGACAGGTAGTTACCGCCCGCCGCCTCAGAGTTTAAAAGGTTGTACTAAGGCAGGGGTGAAGTAATGCTTTTGGATGTCTCAACAACATGTTGTTTTTGTAGTGTGGACTCACCTGCAGTCTACCTGAACCTACTCTCGGAATAACCGCAACTGGTGTACCTGGCTGCAATGGTTTCAAGAGGCTTGACCTAGACCGCCCATTGAAGACCCAAACCTGCTCAACACATGAGTGGCCGACAAAGCTGACCTGCTCCAAACAATTTAGGTGCTTTGCAAGCTGCTTTGGAACACATGGTTTACCCAAGTATCGTCGGGCCATTCAACGACCCATAGGTGTTAACAATTTGCATGTACCAACGAAAGTCTTGGGGTACCGGCGTTCCTGTGGAGTCTACTATGCATCGTATACTGTAACCATGCGCAATAACCTTCTGACGTTACGATTAGGGGACTTTAGTGCTAGCCTAGTAGGTAAGACAGTTTCAGTAAGCTGGACTGGGTTCGCAGAACTATCTACGTTCAGCAGCGGAGGCGGCTATGGCTAGAATATCGCAGCTAATCCGTTTATTTTAATCAACGGTTGCGTATGTCATGTAGTTTGGGTACACAGTGTAAAAGGTTCAAAACTTTGTAATCAGCTTTGTCGTGGCTAAGCGTAACTCGCGTATATCAAGAGATTATGCGCGCGAGCTTTACACGCGGCGTTGTTTCACAATAAACGGATATTTTTGACTAGTTGTCCCCGCACTAAGTGAAGGTTAACGGCTAAAATACTCAGTTGTTGTTGATTTGGTTTGTTTTTTTAAGCTTTAGCTTGCAGGAGCCGCACCAGTAAAGGATATCTTTGCGGCCCTGATTAAATACGACGTGAGGTTTTGTCAAGTTGGTAACATGTATTTCATTATTTATGACTAATGTTGTTAGCCTATGCAACCAACAAGGACGTTCTCCGAGGAAAGCAAATGCAGTTCTACTTGTTGGCACCGCTTATGAAGCTTTAAAAGGTCTAGCGCTAACATAATTTCTAAAGCGCACTAGGTACCAACAGTATTATTACCGGTCAGCAACTGGAATGCTGTTGCTCCAGTGTGTAAAATTGTAAAGGTGTTAATGTATACAGGTAGCTCATAAGACACGTTTCCATTGGCAGACGAACCTTTTACCGGTATGCATTGCAGCCTGAAAGTTATCTGCCGCTATGTAGTGGGTCGGTGCGCTTACCTCCGCGGACCGATGGGTCCCCACTGCGGCCAAAACCTACCTCCGCTTCTAAATGCAACTGGTCGCAGAAGCAAAGGTTTCTGAGAGCGCTAGTTAAGTGTAACCATCGGTGCCTCACCATCGTGGATCATATATGGTGAGGACCTCGCGTGAGCAGTTAGTGTGTTCGACGCCTTGGTTACTTGCAAAACAAAGGACAGTATCACTCAGAATCATTATTTCATGCACCAGGCCGACGGCTAAGCCACGTGTTACCCATGTCAACCCACCGTCCTCCATGACATGCGTTGTACGTGTGCTAGGTACGTGACTGTAGGTAGTCAAGCTAGTCAAGCGACGAATCCGTCAAGCAAAATATAGGCCCATACTTAGAATTTGGCCTCGATTGACGCCTCACTATTCTCTGCTTGGAGACCGAAAGCCGATTACCATACCTGGTTGGATACACTTGTCAACAAGACTAGGAGCATATCTCAATGTTGTTTGTGTTGTGAGTTCCTTTGTCCATCCGTCACGCTTTGCCCCCCTCCACATACAATACCTTAAAGGCATTAACTTACTTTTGCGGCACAATGGCCGGCGGTAAGCTCACCGGAACGATGTACTACCCTTACTGCTGACTCAGCCGGTGTGAAGCAGCTTCGCAGGTTTCCCAGCTTTTGTATTACGGTGCAATAGCTGAGGTGCTTTGCACCTACCTCTAGCGCGCATAAGGATGCTAACTTTGAGAGCTTTGCGTAGCAGCGTAGGCTGCGCTGCGGATTTAAGTAATGCCTGTGACTCACTTCTCTAGTTTACGTTTGTCATGTCTATTGGACGGTGTTTCAGCCTGCCGCTGACGACAGGGTGGAGTAAATTTACCGCTAGTAGTAAGCAGTGCTGTGAGCGCATGTAGGCGCTTTATATCACAAAACCATTTTACTACGTTTGTAACCTTAAGGAGTAGAGTAAAACAGCTTGTAACTTAAAGCACACGCTGATGGTCTATGGCTGCACGCTTGTTAAGCCAGGTGTCTGGTAGCACCCTCACTAGCTACGTCCTGCTTCTATTATGCAAATTAGGCCAAGCCGTTATCTTACCAGAGTGGTACGCTGCGCCACGATGCTGCAAGTTGCAGAAGGCCACCGTTTAAGAGCCGAAGCACAACCACTGCTTGTGCAGAACGACCTAATATGGCGCCAATTGGATGGCACGGATTAATCCTGTTCCTACGCATTGTTCAATAGCGGCGTTTCGCGAAATAGTGCGTTTCCGCATGGAAAGACTTCACCTGACAAGAGCCCACAAAGTTCTAGTTACCAACACCGCGACGTGGTGGCTGAGATTTTCAATACATAAGCTCACCGACCTACACAATCTGTGGACGCTGGTCTTCTAGTACAAATTTTCTATTCATTCTTTAACAAAGAGATACGTTGACAGAACACAACATCGAATACAGCGTCATAGCTTTAATTTGAATAACACAGCTGCAGGCATTCATAACAACATACACACAAATTCACATCACTGATTCAATTTGCTATCGCTGACCTTGCAAAATGATTGTACCTTTGCCAATCATTAGTGTGTGTATTTCTTCGAGCACGGCTATTTAAACGTGCTTTGCTAGGGCATGAGTACACTATAGTTCACTGTATACTATACCCTCACGTTTCGCGCTTCATAGTGGTCAATCCTGTAAATAAAGCACATGCAATCTACCGCAGTCGCGGCCATGAGATTTTGGCCATTAACCGCCCAATACCAGCTATCGTGGGGTAAACACCACACCGTTGTCTTCTAGCAATGACTCGTGTGACCTTAAACTAACCGGGCCAATATATTTCTCGCTAACCTTTTCCAAGCAAACAAATACTTCGATTTGCAAGCATCATCCATTTTGGCAGCTGCCAAACCTGACCTGTTGCCCCAAACATGCAGTCGTCTCTGTGAGGAGGTAGACAGGCCAGTTTGCTTTACAGATAAAGACAACTAAATTGGCTAACGTTTTGTTAAGGTAGTATTCATTTGCGGTTGTTGGTCAACTAACCTTCTACAGAAACTAATAAAACAACCGATCTACCTTCAGCAATAAAAGGGAAACAAAAGTATATAAAGTTTGCATGGAATCCACCCTTTGTTAATTTTTGCTGTTAATGTGCGTGCGCTTTATATTTTCCCTACAGGCAAGAACCTTCCTCTACGTCACGGTTGCCTTCACGTGCGTTCCTTTCAAAATTGCTGCAATCAAAGACGATGTATACGTGCCTCTGGACGTCTTCATGGAGCGTAGGTCATTTGCCTCGGGCCTCGGGTGCGCAGAATAAGAGGCACATCCAATCTCATTGTCTGGCAGCAGTGAAGTATGGGTCATCAAGCCGTTGTTATTCAACTAGCATGTATTAATTGTAGTACCAGCAAGCTCGCTCCAACGGCTTGAGATAAAGCGCCCCGTGTTGCCATCAGGTAAATAACAAAGTGCAAGCGGCGCAGTTGATCTGCATTCCGAAAAATATCTTCTTACACGCTTCACACAAATTTGCTGGGAAATGTTTTGCTTTAAAAACCTCAAGTCACCCATCATTTTGAGTAAAGGTGTCTTGGTTTTCTTAACATTTTCGTATACAGGTCTAGAGTGCTGCAGAAGCCGAGGCTTGCTTTTGCGTTCTAATTCATTGTAGATGCATCGTGCAATGTTTGCCCTTGGTTTACTGTACATCCCTTCCGGCTTTAAAACCTGGCAATTTTCTGCACTTTGAGTCAGTGTGCTGCCGTTCCTTATAGTTTCATCAGCCTATAACGCCTCCTTGCATCTTCTAGGTTATCTTACGCTGTGCTCGAGTTCAAGTACGCTAGGTTATGCCTTGGGGAATCACAGTTACACTTTTACCTTTTACTGACGCTAATTACCCTGAAGGGATGTACCTCGTACCTACCAAACCAGGATTCATATTTTAAGTTAGCGACAGCTTCTTACTCGCTAATCCCATCGTGACCCATTTCCTGTTTTCACAAACATTTATAAACCCCAGTGATTACCTTGACCTATGAAGTGCTCCTGTCAGAAAGCATTTCTACCATTTCGTTTTACTTGCAGCCGCTTCCGTCTATTTATCGCTAGACGCGTGATTTTCCTTTACCTCCTATTTCACCTATACTAATTATGCTGCCAAACTGGGGGTTTTGCTCGAAGTTGACTTGTTAACCAAGACCTTCATTTAGGTGTTGGTAAAAGCCACTTGCACTTCTGTGATTTTTCAAGCGGTTTTCTATAAAGTTAGCCTTCCATTCTATTTCGCTTATTCCGGGTTCGAATGTACATTATCTACGAATTCTATAACAGCACATTTCTATTTTTACTTGTCTGGAAAAAGTAATTTCTTGCCTGACTTATTCAAAACACTGCATAAATATATGATTTCTATTAACTTATTAGAGCCAAAATGGCGATTATGAACTTCGACTTTTAGGCCAAGTTGGCTATATTCTCCATGTGTTAGCCTCTCATAACTTCTGACGTGCCTGAGTTATTTCATCGCTATTATCCCACCTATTTTCTGTCCATTACTGCAGCTTCTGC
Organism: Dicrocoelium dendriticum; assembly: GCA_944474145.2. Lineage (NCBI taxonomy): Eukaryota > Metazoa > Platyhelminthes > Trematoda > Plagiorchiida > Dicrocoeliidae > Dicrocoelium > Dicrocoelium dendriticum. The sequence goes on along the minus strand of OX104063.1, from coordinate 469,633 downwards.
AATGGTCCAGTATTTATCCCATAACCAACAAGGTCTTATTTTTCCAATAGAAAGTGTCGTAATACCCACTCTAGCAAACCAGCAAAGCTGTGACCCATGCTTGTTCCACCTTAGCAGGCTTTCTATTAAATTTCAAAGCCGTATAACTCAACCATTCCACCAACTGAGGTTTCGATCCCACCCACCTTATGCTTGAAGTCCCTTTGCTCTTATGTTTTTATTATTATCTACTTTCGGGTTCTAAATGTCACCATCTGCTGCTTCCAGATTTTGGCTGTGCCCCTCAGTCATGACTGCTAGCCTCCATGGACTACCGAGCCAGTGACTCATTTCCATTTCACCTTTATAGGCCACTACTTTGCTTGTGATGCGGCAACGCTCACAACGTTTAGAATTCCCACTAGCTTCCTCACTTCACTTTATGCTTGAGGTCTCTGTGGCCTTACATTCATATTAGCCTCAACTCCCGGCTTCCACATGCTGATGCCAGTCGCTTTCTAGCTCAGTCTGTTTAACCTTACTGCGACTTAAGGCCCCGAAGAACCACCTTGACAGTCGCTTATTTGCCTTTCACCTTAACAGGCTTTCCGCTGCGTTCTGGTGCAGCGTAACACAAACGTCCGACTTGCTGACCTTTTCAGCTTTTCAGCTCAGACTTGTTGGTTTCTTGACAGTACGTTCCTCTCATTAGCCCAAACCGGATTATCGTTGTCCATTACTTTTCATCTATAGTTAATTATCGCTAATCTCTGATATGCCCCGAAAGCCACCCAGACTATGGCTCATTCACATTTTAACCATACAGGCTACCAGTTCACTTTAGGTGTCACTCCTGGGGTTGAACACTTAGCATCTGTTGGCGCTGCTGCCCAGCTTAAGCCACTACCACTAGTCCCCATCAGAACCTGCACTGCAATCCTGTTCTGGATCCACAGTTAATCAGACTCCCTCCTTCCTGTTCCCTGCCCTCTATTTTACTTGCATTTTAATCTGTTGAAGTCCACCTTGGAGCGGAACACTTAGGTCTTCTGGCAATGCAATCCATATCATCCTGATACTTTTCGACCGCAACAGTGCTAGCTATACAACCTTTTTCTCACTGCAGATGTAGTAGGCCATCCCAACTCTTCTGGCTCCTGTACTTAACATTAAACGACTATGAGCATGTGCCTTATATTACGATAGCCAGCCACTTTTGTTCCAAAAATCACCCGGCAAGCATCAGTATCATTCTCAAACGTCTAGCTGAGGTGACTGTTACACGGTAGACGTCCAGCTTGACGGGGAACAATTGGTATAGTTTGGCAATACTGCCTATCACATCCTGCTACCTCTGGTCCTCATTAGATGTGGGACTGCAACAGTCCCTTCACTACAGCTGTTGTATGCGATCGCTTTCATTCATACCCCGGTTCTTAACTTTGTTAGTCTATTAGTCCACGCCTCATCATACCCTAACGTTTGGCTCCTGCCTACAACACTTCGGGCTTCCACTACCACCCTTCTATGCCGCCTGCTAGACTTATATGTTACGATGTAGAGGCCCACTTTGCGGTGGAGCACTAGGTATGGTTTAGCGCTGCAGCCCTTGTCACCGCCAGTCTACGTCCATTTCGGCGCTGGCACTGCCACGGTCTTTTAGCTACTGCTGTAGCATGTACTCCAATCTCTTCTCTCCCCTGTTTTCAAAATTGTATCACTAGTTGTCCGTGCCTTATATTATGATAGTAAGCGGCTCCTTTCTTGCAGCTAATTCGGCTCTGATCCCCATTCTTTTCTGCTGCCCGTTTGATTTGTATATTTTCCTCTAGTAGCCCACCTTGGAGTAGAACACCTAGTAACTTTTGCCATACAGCCCATATCATTCTGCTACCCATCGTTTGCTACAGAGCTAGCCCTTATACCGCTTTGGTGACAAAACTTTATTATGTATTTGTCTCTTCTCACTTCAGCGTTTAACACTGATTGCTTATTCGTATGTGCCTCATCTTAAAGTAACGATCGAATCCCAATTTACAATTAACCAGGCAAGCGACCTAACTTTTAGCTGCGGTCTATTTTACCTGCTTACTTCACTGTAGAAGTCCACCTTAGAGTGGAGCAATTAGTATATTTTGGCGCTGGTGCGCAGTTTCATCCGGCACTCCTATTCACTTTCAGAGATGGTTCTGCAACCCTTCAAGCCGTAGAAGATCCTCTTTTCTGTTCTCCCTACGGTTCTTAACATTGAACAGCCATTACTCCGTGCCTTACATTACGATGTATAGCGGCTGCTGTTTTGCAGTCGCCACGGCCCCTCCACCCAGTTCTCCGTCCTCCAGTTGACCAGTATTTTTCCCTTTAGAAATTGATCTTGGGTTGGTAAACTTAGGGTATTTTGGGGCCCATGCCCATCTTATCCGGCCAACTTAGTCCCGTTTACAGAGGCGACTGCAACTGTTTTCGCAATGAAGCGTTAGGATGCGCTTGCTTCCATTCCTGCTTTACTTCGTAACTATGAAGTTTTATTAATCTACTCCATATCTTAGTATAGTCTCTGGCTCCTGGTTTGCAAGAAATCCGGCTTCCACCACCACTATTTTCTATCGTGTTAGACATGTAACTTTCACTATTTTAACTCATCTGTTTTGCAACACTTATTATAATTTGGCGATGCAGCCTATAGCGTACTGTTTTCTCACTACCATTTCAGAGCTGCACTGCAACCGGTTCGCCGCTATAGCTATATTATGTAGCACCTGCTCCTCCCACCCCAGCTTTCAACTTTGAATGCCTATCAGTATATGCCGCTTCTTCAAAAAGAGAGCGGCCCCTGCTTCTTCATTAACCCAGCACCACATACTCTTCTCCCCAGTCTGTCTGATTTATACTCTCCAGTGTAGAAGTCCACCCCAAGGTGCAACATTGTATTCTTTGATTCTGCTGCCCAAATTATTCCACTGCCCCAGGCCCGCTTCAGATCTGGCTCTGCAAATGTTTTCTCGCCATAGCTATAGTACGTAGTCCTGTCTATTTTCGTTCCTGGTTCCAACGTTGAATGCCTGCTAGTACGTGTCATATCCCTAGGTAACGCGCTGCTCCAGCTTCACAACCAATCCGGCAGGCACGTTCCTTTACTCTTCACTGTCGACCTTAGAGTCATAAATCCTACTGTAGAAGCGAAACTTGGAGTGCAACACTTAGCGCATTAGGGCGGTGCTGTCTGTATTATTACCTCACCCCTGTGTACTTCAAGAACTGGCTCGGAAACTGTTTTCGCAATACAGCCGTTGCAAGTAGTGCTGGCTGTTCTCCCGCCAGGTTCCAACACGGTATACCTATTAGTCTATGTGTGAGCCTAAGCTAGCTTGCGGCTCCTGCTACTTAAATAACCAGGCAGGCAGCTACCCTCCATAGACGTCTACTTGACATTTACTTTCCACCAACGATGTCGATCGTAGAGTGGTACACCAGTCTCTTTTGGTACAGCCGCACAAACTATGTTTACTTTTCTCTCTCTTCCCCGACAGCTGAAGCTATCAACAGAAAATTACCAAGGACCATACCTGGCCTGGGAGTCTGCGACTTCATTAACCTACAAAATAAAAGGGGAGCATAGAAAGCGTGTAACACACTTACTCCCTTTCTGATTTACTTAAGCTGGTCAATTAGAGCCGGGGGCATGTATTCAGAAGATTGGATCAGCCACAGCCTGCATGCAAAAAGCCTCCAAAACAATTATTTACCACAACATACCTGAATCGAACCCCAAATACCTGCCTGCGGTCCCTCTTGTCAATCATCTATTTCCTTGCTTACGGCTTGTCAGCCATCACAGGCTGCTCAACGGACAACAAAAATATGACTCCCTCGGGGTACCAACGGTTTAGCGACAGTGCTTCAGGACGTGGTGAGTTTTCGCTTCCCAAGCCTTTTCCCTGTAAAGTGACACCTAAGTCTGGTTAACAGCAGTGTGACTAGGCGGATGTGATTCGCCTCTAAATATAGTCACTTCCCAAGTTTATCCAACCAAACACTCCCACTATGGACGTCAACCAACCTTTCTCACGTTATCCAGGTGAGCAAGCGCAATTGCATTGGCATATATACAAACTCGTACAACAGCTAGACGCATGCACACCCACATACATGTACGAACTTGCAGCTCCAAAGTTCATGGCTAAATTGCACAAGTTTGCACCTTTCCCGAAATTCATTTGCAGATTTAGCATAAGCTGGCCTAACTAAGCGTGTCCCGCATTGCACGAAAATAAAAAGATTATTTATTTAGTTATTTATCTTACTGGTCCCTTTCAGTGCGGGCGCTGAAACAGCTTGTTGCTGCAGCAGTATTATGTAATCCCGTATCCTTTTGCTTGCTATGAACGTTTAATGCCTAGCAGTCCGCGCCTCTTTGTACGACAGCGGGCAGTTTCTTCCCCTCAATTAATTTAACTCCCAGTACGGCACTTTCCCGCCATCTATTTGACTTGTACGCTGCACTGTAAAAGTCCCTATTGTTTCCACTTTTCAAATGTCCCTTTCAAAGCTGGCTTTGCGACCGTATTCTTGCTAAAGCTGTAATATAAAATTTCTCCTACCTTGTCGCAACGACTCTGACACTCCGTCTCGCACAAGCACACAGCTGTTTCTCTAGCGTCCGATTACTGAACGTGTTACGTTATTATTTTCATAGGTCTCTAACCCGCGTAGCAACTCTACCGGCTCTCACACATAGTCGAACGATAAGTTTTACCACTGTTGGCCGAGTGCTTAATCTACACCTTAGTCGCAGATTTTGCTACTAACTAGGTTCTTCTGATCCCTTCACTTCACTCGCCGTTTGAAAACACCTGATAATCCCGGCTTCCACAAGGAAAATGTTTGCGTAGACCAGGCCAATTCCCATGACATTCATTGCTCAAGTTCGACAAAATAGGGTATCTTACATGCCTGCAAAACAACAAATCTGGTAAGTAACATATTCGGCCATTCCACTGCTTTCAAACAGCATGACGTTGCCAAACGTAGACAGTTACCCATTAGCGTATTCCTGTTTAATTTGCTTAGCAGTTTGCTCGGTCCAATTTTCTTTTCCATTGTTCTAAAGGATAACATTATCTCAACGAACAACTTTGAGAACCTATAAGTACCGTTCTCCTGGCCGAGGAATTAACACAGAAAAAGGAAATCATCCGCACTTTGCAAGCATGGCAAACAAAAGGAACTGGCAAGCATATCAAATCTATACACGTCACCTAAGTCGTCCGACTTCAACAGCTCCAACCACTTGCGGTCGACTTTGAAGGAGACGACTACACAATAACAGCGTCAACGGACGAGTTCCTCGTCAACATACTTGAAGTTAACAATTTAATTCCTATCTTTATATCTCGCCTTCCGTAAAGATAGACTGCATACAATCTTTGGATCACATGGGTCCACACTACTAACCATACCTGTACTAGTCCCGCGTTTGGTCCCGCTAATCATGTACAATATTGCAATATGTTGATTATGCCCAAAAGGCCTGTCTCCCTTTGTCAGGAATAGAATAATTATTTACGAATTTATAATATTTTTAGTAGAACCTGCCCAGGGCTGAACGTTTAGTCTGATAACTAAGGTGGTTTTGCGCCCGACACTTGATAGAATGTGTTAAAAGTCAAATGCTTGTAGGCGGAAACACTATTTTTTATCCCAACCGCTTTTCCTTTAGCTTAAACCCCCAAACATCTTGTGTTACCTAGGTTTTTAAAATGGGATCTAACCGCGACCTACTCAAGCCCTATCGCAGTTTAGGTATTCGCCAAGCCGGGTAAATCCAAACCTATTGGCTAAACAGTTAACATATTTTAGGTTAAAATAGTTACAGCGGTGCTCCTCCCTATAGCCATGCCTTTATTGCCTTCATTTTCGGCTTTCACAGCCTCATTCAACGTATCTTTGTTGAATTTTTTAGGATTTGTTTAGCAGGCTTCTAGGTTCTCTGGTCTCTGATTTGGCCCAAACTTTCTACCAGTCAATATAACCACCGTTAATAATTTTGCAACTGCCAAAATTCTTCGGTCCTTGCCTGAAAAGATTTTAGTTAGTACAGTTTACTGCAGGCTCTGAATTGCTCCAATTTCTATACTTTCCTATTAAGCCATCTATTTTCTAGTAGACACAGGCTTTTAATTTTTATCCTCCACTGACTCATTTTATCTTTGGCTAACGCCGCATATATACTTTGGGTACCCAGGTATACTGGAGTGTCTTTCTAGACTTGAATGCCTAGCACAGTCCTTTTTATATTTTTTCAACCGTTTTACTTAATTGTTCTTTTGGCTGATTAGTAACCATTTTCCTTTACTCTTCCTAAATATGTTAACTTTCGCCGGGCTTTAACCTGGTCCTTTCGAAAGACGTTTCTATCAGCTTCCATCATTTAATATATCCTACAACAGTCACTTTCTTTACGCTAGTTTAATTTTCTCTTGCTAAACGATGTTGTTCTTTTAGATTATTACCGAGTTAAACTTATCCACATTTACCTACTCAATAAGGTACCCGTTTATTTATATGTACTTACGCGTCGCATTATCGAAATAAATATTGTTTGTTAGCCGACTTTTTTCTCAACCGTTAAACTCACGTTCATCGTTTGACGGATCTCCGAATAGTACGACTCTCTTTTGCATTTTTTACAGTGGACAGTGAATGGATATCGAAAATGCGTCTGTTTCCAACCTTAATACTTAAGCCGGCGTTTGCTTACTTTGCCTTTAAGCACTTACCGGTTTTAGAAAACCACAGCCTCTGAAGTGATCGTTGCTCCCGACCAGCTCCTTACCTGTTCTAATTTTCGATGTCAGCGATAGCATCAGTCATCTATGTTTTTCACTTAACTTAGTCGCTTTTTTATACCATGTTTGCATGCAGCGGTTTCAGGTCTTTATATAACGTTGTATCCACCAAACGGTCATTGCTGTGTGCTACGTGCCATAGGTTATATGCGATGTAGCTCCGTTACTGTACGTTATATGACCATTATATTATTAAGCTGGAATGCATACAACCGCATAATGTTTATACAATTTCATTCTCATCACGCCTTATACATGATGTGTACAACACCTCAGCTACTGAGGCGCAATATATTTATTCAATTTACTACATTAAGCATTGGGATTTAATAATATGCAAACGGTTAATTCCACTTTTTCTTACCTCTCAACGCTCCCATTGAATAAATGTCCAGTAACTTTACTGTGGTATCGCTTTACTGCGGTCGCTGCGGATTTAATGCATTCCAAATTTTTGCGTCCATCATAAACTATATGGCACAACGACGGTTGCATCCACTGCATTGTTAGCTGTCAGCTCCTAACTGGATTCACCTAGTAGTATAAAAATATACGTTTAAAATCACTTAACATTATGTAAGCATATAAGTAACCCCTCTACTTACCTGGAGTCATTTGACGAATGGCTAACCACTTTTTTGGCTGCTGGGAGCCTTTTGATATAAAAACCGATTACCTCATCACTGCAACCTTAACAGAAATGCTTTATGGTAAAAACATGTAAGGCATTTTATCTGCATTCTACTAAGCTAGAATGTGTTTAGTAAATTCCACAGAAAATAATAGGTACCCTACAAGTAGTATCTCGTATTAGCGAACACCTTTACCTTTGTTAGCTTTGGGTAAATGTAATCCTGTAACAAAGGAACTAAGTAACTAAGTCTCAACTAATAATACATTCTGAGTTTCCGCGCATTGAGTCTACAGTACCTACAAACATCACGTACAAGGCTTCAAGCTACCATTTCTGTTCTTCCAGCAGTATTTTGCTTTCCACTATGTTGAACTTGCTATAATTCCACACTTTAAATATTTAACAGCTGTCTCCTCCTACTTGTAATTATAATTTTATTCTAGTTTTCAACAAAACCAACCTCCATCCCACAAGTGTAAATGATTATACCACTTTAAATTTTCCGCCTCATCCTTGATTTCCTGGTCAAAATCACGGCATATTATTACAAAAGTATGGCTGCTCCACGCATTAAAGGCAGCAAAAGTATATTACAACTACTTGCTAAATATTGCTGCAATATACATTTTGCACTTACCATTTTTATAATGACAAAACTTTTGGAATTTCTTAGCCTGACCAGAAAAATTTATTAATTTTCGTTTTTAATATGCGCACTTGGTTATCATCGGCGGCATCCGCAGAAAATCCTGAAGAGCCAAATTTAAGCCATTCCGCAGTCAAAATGATAAGCAAATTACACAAAATGCTAGCTATAAAATTAGCAAACTAAGCTACGAAGATAACGCATCGTGACTATTAAACTTACTTACAGGCACCTTAATATATCAAACTGATTGTCGCCGCGTTATTTATGGCTGAAACCTGAGTTACAGCTATTCGAGTTGAAGCACGTGAAAACTAGTTTAGGATTAGCGTCAAGCTCAATGAAAATCCCTAAGCAGCCTAGTGAGTGGCTGCATTTTCCTGCAAAATGGTGAGCGTAATTTTGACTACTTAGTTAAGCGTATGCAATGTGTGCTTCATCCTAACATTTATATGCGAAATAGATGAAGAGCAAGTTTATGTTTACTGACGTAAACATTTAAAGGCAGGTTCTAAACGATGCAAAAGCATAACAAAAACAAGAAATTGGCAGAAATGCAAAATAATTACTTACCGTGGTCCGAACATATAGTTTTATCACTTGAAGTCGCTTCCACCGAGGGAAAAATAAAGCAAGACGAGCGTATGTGTTGAACTGAGCTAGCCCTCCGTAATGGGTTAGGTTACAAGCAAACCTAAAATGTAAAGCCATATAAGAGGGTTAGTTGTCTTTTACTACGTTCATTATGTTGCATGGCACTGCTACCTGAGGGTCGAAAGCAAGCAAGCTATTAAGATGTCAATCACTAAATAGAATAGTAAGTAGTAGTACATGTTTTTTGATGTGAACATTTTATTATTCACGGGCAAGTACCTACTTACTGGCAATAAAATTTATGGGACATGCAGGAGTTTCGCAAAAACTTCTTCAAATACTTTTCCTATACACTATCATTGTTAACATATTTTTGTTCAAGTTTTTCAAGGACTTGAACGCCAAGGGAGTTTGGTAAGTGTTAATTGTAGGGCACATTATTGAGCCAGGATATTCTGTGGTGCAACAACGTCCTGATGAAGTCTAAGTAAAAGCCAGTACACACACCCTTGTTTGCTAATTACTGACCACCATTCAGGCGTTGGCGGCCTATTCTTCACCAACTACGAAAATTCAATAACATAAAGCAAAAAATAAAAAAGCAGCAAGCCTAACTGAACGAATGGGATGAAGGTTTGGTCAAGTAAAGGAAAGCTGACAGCTTCTACATAGGAAGATGTAACTTGTCAAATGTTGGTGATTTATTTCATGAAAGCAGCAGACCAGAACAGCACCTGAACGTATACATGGAGCACATTGCTAGCACAGACGTGTAGTACAGTTTACTTGACATACTATCGAATTGCGGCTAAGCATGTGCAAGCGTACTTGATAAGCCAACGAGTGTTTAATAGCAGTGGGAGTAGGTTTAGCGTACCGAGGGCAAAGCAGCGAAAATATTTGAACACTATGTTCTGCTCTCATCTGCCCGTAAACGTATAGGCAATAAACGTGCATGAAGGATCTAAATTAACGTCAGAGCCCTGGAGAATTGTCAGTTGGTGTTATCCGTTAAAAAGTAACCGTGGGCAAGGCCGTGTATCCGACCGGCCCGTAGTAAGTTTGTATTAACCTTAATGAGCGCTGTGTTGTAGGTGGGTTAGTATAGTAAGGCAAGTAAGAGCTGTATGCAGCCGTCTTGCACTCAACTTTGTCCCAACAGCTAACTCGTAGTTTCCTGGCCTGTATACCTATTCCACACGGCTCGGGGATCCGAACAGATTACCTCCTCTCCGGGAATAGGGCAGCAACACACGACCAAATGTCCCTAGATACTGCAATCACCTAGCGCGTCTATATTTAGACCGTTAACCGGCTAGCCTTCCGTATTCTCCGTACTCGGCTGCCTCTTCTGACCTAAAGGCTGCGTTTACTGGAGTTGGAATTGTTAACCCTAGCATTGGCACCTAGCGTGCTGTTGCCGTTGCAGGATGTGGTGTGGCTCTGTATAGCTCCAATGCAGACACCAAAGCATTATTCCATGATTATCCGGGACGCCAAAGGATATGTAGAGAGTCTTTCGAAGGGCGGTTAAGGAACTTGATGGGTCTATTCGCTACAGGACTATAAGGTACAGGCCTCGGGTGTCTGATACGCTTGCGCCTTACAAATTCAACATATTCGATACTTCAATAGTGTGGGCCGCTTTCGTTGACCATCTCATCTGGCAAACCGTACAATGCAAACAAACAACAAAGGTACTTTGTGAGGACGGCTATAGTTACATCCTTGCATAGAATAGCCTCCGGCCTTTTGCTGTGGTAACATGAGGCCACTAGCACTTTTCCCTTCTGCAGAGGTGCATTGACAAACGGCTAATAATATCGATGGCAATTTTGGCCCATGGCTTCGTTGGGTACAAGTTAGTTTGGACTGGATCATTCAAAGCCCACGCACACTTATCGGATTGCGGACTGGGGCAACATTCCCGCATAACCACTTGGAAGTTGAAATTCAACTTTTTCTACCAGTACTATTGTCGAGTCCGAGCGTTTGTTTGCGCAATTCCTGAAAGAACTTCATGCGCACGTGCAACCACCATAGTAATATGGGTTGCAGGGACAACAAACTTCTCTCCCCTCATAAGGCAATTGCTCACAGTCGAAGCCTCGCGCTGTAAGGCATAGTATAGAAGCAAATTAAATTGGATCTTGCTAGACGGAGCCGTGGAGCGGACAGGTTATTCCGGAGCTTGGCTAGGGCGACAGCTTTGTCAGTGTGCTCTCGTACGTGGTTATATGTCATTGCAGATGTTCCGGTTGAGAGCTAAAGTATCATCTTTACCTCCTCCAAGTCTTTGTTTTCCGCTTGGTTAGACTGTAGGCGTCTCAACATGACATCTGAAAGTTGATTAAAGCACGCTGGCACGTATTATATTTCATAACCATAGTTCCATAAACGTGCGTACCTGCGACTCGAACGTACCGGTTTTTGGCGTTTGTTACCTCGACAAAGCGGCGTTGTAAGAGCCGATTGCTCAGTGGGTAAAGTGAATCGACTTCCAAATAAGCAAATATAACATTTCTCCTTTGTCCAGACACACGTTAAGCACTACTTCTCGCTGGCTGCAAAATTCCTTTCAGTAGCATACGAGGTAAGCGGTGCGTACACACTCACTTTATCCTCGCCGTCGCGCAACTTGGACAGAAATGCATCAAAGCCAACAGTTGAAGCATCTGTTAAAACAAACGTTGGACAGGGCCCATTAAAGAGCGCTACCGCTGGAGGGGATTCAATCGTCGCTCGTATGGTCAAGTAAGCACTGCCTAGTTCAGCGAGCCAACGAAACCCCTGGTGCTGGCGCGTCTACCTCCGTAACTGCTTGGTAATAGTTGCAGAATTTGGTAAATGTCGGTTAAATGCACCGAAACCAAAGAACTTTTACATCTGTGTACAGTTGCATAGTTTGAGACAATCGAGCATGGCCCTGGTGTTCTGCATATTGGACTAAATACCCGTAGTAGAAATAGCATGTCCAATATACTTGACCTGTTACAGTGAATTGACACTTTTTGTGTGTCGGCGAAGGTTTAGCCCATTCAGTCTATGCAGCACGTTATGGAGGCTCTCCTAATTTTCTGGGGGTCACCACCAAAGAAAGTAATAGCCTCCACATATAAAACACATCACTTGAGATCTGATAACAATAGAGTAATAAATTTCCGCCAAGCTGTTGTGGCACTACTATGGCACACTGGTAGCACTTTTTATGGATGCAAACAACCTTGCGTGAGAAAATAACTCAAATACCAGGAACTTGGAGACAGTTGCTTGTAGTATTATGCACTGCGCAGATGCAGCTTTGCGAAAAGTTTGGTCCTTGATAGTTTAAAAATCAACACGTCGATCGAAGGCAGAAGAAACTTGTTCCCATATATAAATGTCGATTAATGGTTTGTGCACAGACGCATGGAGCCATCTTCCTTTTAAACGGCAACCCGTTGATGAACACATTCAGAACACTGTATGGGTACTATCGTCTTCCGTGAGCGTATTCTTCACAGCTCGTGACCACACCTCTGGCTTGGCCAGAAGTAAAAGATTAGGTTAGGAACTGCTGAAGAACTTGTAATCCGCGCTCCTATGAATATGGTGCATTACTTTTGGGACTCTACCAATATCTGTAAGAAAGAGATTTGGGTAACTGAAACTTAACGAATAAAGTTTGAAGACGGCAGTGGACATCTAGCTGAAGCATGGTGGTACGCTTAATAGGATCATGGCCTTAAGTCCGAATTGAGGCTTGCTGTCAGTTACAGGGAGGTAAACTTCAACTATACGCTTAATGCCGTTCAGAAGAATCATTGAAACCATAACAAAACCGAGAATGTAGGCATTATCATAGAAGTAGCTGCCAAAGTGGAAGCGGAATTACGTACAATTAAATGACAAAAATGCTGTTTGTGTAAAACAATTTGGCACCGAGGGCTTGGTGACGCAGCATCTAATTCTACGTGAACCTGCCTGCGCTTGTTGCTAACTTCAAAAATACACTATGAATATCTGGTGAAAGCCGTTTGGGTTAAAGAGTTGCAAAAGCAAATGGATGTTCGCAATCCTTGTGAACATATATAGATTGTTCAGTGGTGATCGGAGAAGTTCGGACGTTAGTTGCAGAACCAACTAAAGAAAGGGGGCAGAAACGATAAACCCGGGCAAAATGACTGACCTTACCGCAAAACCGGCAGATTTCACTCTTTGCAGGACACGACTTATCACTTGCAACTTGTTCAGAAATTCCACAACAGTAATATTTGTTGCCTACTGCAGGTAGGGTTATAAAGCGCGCTCTGTCCAAACGGTTAATTTCAGTAGCCTCTGTATTAGTGAGTGAAATACTCCTTTGCTTCGCGACTGTGACCATCGCGCGAGTCGCGTCACAAACGCTGCCCTATGTGTGCTTTTCTACATACTCCACCAAGATCCCCTCTGATCCAAGGATCTGTGAGCTCAAAAACGGTTGTTATATTAGTATAGATTCTTCTACATTTTGCTTGGGAATATGGTGGCAGTCATAATTTCGAACAAACAATCAATACGGGTAGTGAATACCTTAACGGTTTCACCAAATTTTTGTTTCGGCTGCAGAAGGTGGTACCAAGAGCTATAGATGTTCACCTAAACACCCCAATGTTTAACAGGGACCGCCAAGGCCTATGCCAACGCGGATTTGTCCTGCGGGCTTAGGGTCTCAAATAAACGTCGACCGTCTGAGCCGAGGTGCCAGCGCAAAAGCGTTAAAATACCCTCCAGTTTCAGCATTTCGGATGCAGTGAGGCCTGACAGCACTGAAATGTAACATGAAAAGCTAGACATCCAGTCTTACCAGCACGCAGCACCTAGAGTATCCGCAGCGTCAGTCTAGGACGGCGTAGGCACAGTAAATTGTAATGATATGGTAACACAAGAAGGCAATTAGATGTAGCACGATAAAGCAGCGGACCGGGTCAGGCCCGGGAAGTATTTATGAAGAAAACTGGCAGCACACACGCGCAGTAGGACTAAAAGGATAGTGGTTAAAATTGCAACGAATCGAATGTAAGGAACATGATAAACCAATCAGTGCCAAACATAAGTGTAAGTAAGCTAAGCGAATGGAGGCAAAAGCAGAGCATATGTTTTAACACGACAGTAGGGAAGCAGTTTGTGTTGCCAATAACTGGGGCAAACGCGCCGTCAGGAAACCTGAGAGCAGGACAACGGACTACAAATTGTAGAAGCGTGTTCCATCACTTAATAACTTCACGCCATAACAGTGTTTACGCAGACGCTGTAAGAACACTGCTTTTGATCGTCGTTGTCTGACTTCAAAAACCAGGAAACTTGTCCCGGATAGTTGGCCCCGACAATGCTTGAACAGCTTTCTTAACTAAAAGGTGGCACGCGTTGTTTAATTCCATTTAATACAACTGGTAATACCGCAAATATAGAATAAAAACTAAGTAGACCTAATTGGTAACCTTGCTCCCATAAACTGCAACCAACGTATTTTACCTTCGAAATCTCCCGAGCAACATACGGTACCGGATGAAGCATGGCTGGCAACGACGGAGGCAAAAGTGCCGTTACAGCCAACATAAAAGGTAACATGTTTACTAAATATTGGGAAGTTAACCATTTGCTAGCGCACTTTATTGAACACAGCATTTAGTATCTAAATTGCCGTCTTAACCTACCGGTCGCCCTAATGCAAATTCAACGAGATGCTGACGCTTATGCAGGCGTTGACGCAGCCAAGGATGATATCCACTCTGCAGAGTACTATCTTGAAATTAAGAAATTGCTCTTTTAGAAAGATGCAAGGGGTAATTATTAGGCACTAGCAACAAACTCAATCAGCCAAGAAGCTTAAGCGATAGGTGTATAAGGGCTAGTAGTAGACAAAAAGAAAACCAAACTTAAATTATTCTGGCACGTCCTTGCTTCGCTTCAATTGTTTACATATAAAAGATGCAAAGTGTAATTTAATAGTATTTTGTTGGTGTTCAAGAATAAGCCTTTATTAACGAAGAACGAAACATATTTCGGCCCAAGTTTTCTACAACCACATGGTATTCAGCGTCTGCAATATTGACTACGTGTTAGGCCACTACGTCTCTGTGCTAGCCAACTGTATAATTACCGTGCGTTTTAGATATTATGCCTTATTACCATACTAGGGAACCGACTAGTTAATAGATCAACTAAACCTTTATCAAACTTAAACAAGGCCCCACGCTAAGCTTAGCGTTGAGATAGTCACGACAATATCAGTGCTTCGTTTTGGCGTACGGAATTTGATACCAACAATTTTAACCTCTAACGCATTCTGTGTCAATTAATCAGCTCACCGTTTGCGTTGTATTGTTGCGTTACTTACAAATTCATCAATACTGGTTATGTGCTAATAATGCTTATAAAAGTCGTTCCTTTATCAAGTAATTTACATGCATAAAACATGGTTGTTCGTCTAGTCAGTTTAGTGTATTTCGCTTTCTTGGTTTCAAGTAAAATGTTTAGTAAGTTTCTTCAGCTTACCATACAACTTTTGCTGCTTTTCACCTCTATAAGACGGAGGAATAGTAAATTATCAACCTTGCTTTCTAAACCCTTTTAAGTACCATACGGAGCTTTAAAATATAACGCAGAGAGAAAAATGAGCACATCTGCTGTAAGAACAACAAAGTACAAAGCAAACTGTTTGCACTGACATATTAGGACAGGTTTATATCATATGCTAAACCGTTCAAATGTTAAAAAACTCTCACTTGGCAGAACGCATCACTTAGGTATGCCGGCGTTAGGCTTATCCTGAATAGAGTCGTTACTAACTGTTTATCTTAGTCTGCATCAATCACTGCTGGTTTCATGATAATTGGTAAGTACTATAGAGCTAAAGGTGACGAAATAACCGACAAATGCAGAAGCTTTTGTACTAAAAGGAAACATCTAAGCACCAAATACGCACTGCTGTGTTTTTAAATACCAACTTTTATTGACACACTGTCAGACATTTAAGGACAGACGTTAGCAAACGTTAAAAGTTTAGGTTGTTTAAGCTACCATAAGTACTAACAACCGCCATTTTTTACCGTTTCCCTAACATTCATTAGATTGGCTTTCAGACTAATATTTTGTCTATAGCAAACGGACAAGTCTCGCTGTCCACCTTATATTCCATATGTCATTTAATCTTATACGCTCGTTGTAAAACAGGATTTTCCTTCTAACCTATCTCACGTTCTTGCCATGCTGTTTGTGTATACGTGGCACGTAGAATGCTTAATATTTTGTGCGTTGCCCATATCTTGTCTTGTCTAGCCTCTACCCACTAATAAATGGACGCTCCTAGCTAGACCAGTTACACACAACGGTGTCGACAGGCCTCTATTCGTTCTCTATTTTATATTTGTGTCAATCTTGAATATTATTATGCACGTAAAAACCATTTCGCCTTAGCACTTTCATCTCCATGCACTACTGCGGCTTTCGTAGTCCTCTTTATTTTCGGCGTAATAACAAGGCATCCTTTTGACTATTGGCAACTGCCTCTCAAACTTCCTTCGTTTTCTTATCGCTGTTTTATACAAGATAGCAATTATTAGTTTTGGTCTGCCTCGGGCAACCATAATTGTACTGTTTCTTGAAATCCATACAAGTTCCTCCATTTAAATACTATCAGAATTTCAACACTGGTTTCTCGTCTGATTTATCTGTCTTTAGCCAAAACCACTTACTATTTCCCTAGTTACGTTACGATCTAACTTTGTCCTGTCTTCGTTTACCTACATAGTTTCGCCTCGTGTTTGTTAAAAACTACACAATCCGCCGTATACACTTAATGTTTTCCTTGGTCACATGCACGCTGGTATTACTATATGTGCATCGGAGGGTGCTAATTTATCCATACTTAAATTTATCAACGCGTCCTTCCGCGAGTAAATTATGTTGTAAGCTTTTACTTTCTGCAGTTTTCAAAGGACCGTACGAATATAAAGGGACAGAAATAAAATCTATGAAGTTTAATCAGTAAATTAAAATAAACGTAATAAAAGCCACTTTGCGTTGGACCTATTTCTAGCAAATTTTAAAGGTTTTCGCATTGGGGATCCCTTTCTAATTACAATTGCAATTTTGGAGTTAAACGAATGGAACTCACTCTTTAGGTGCCTTTTCGCTCACGGGAGTTGGCCTAACGCTAGGATATCCGCATATGCCACCTGAATTAACAAAATGATAATCCAATGGCATCATACATTGGCCAAATAAGCACTATAAACTGTACAGCTTTGGACGTAAAGCTAACCATTCGTATCTCTGAAAACAGCGCCTGCATCTTGCCGAAGCCTGGTTACGTGTACTAGTTTGCTTGCAACCTTTGTTTAATCTGTATTTCCTAATTGCAAAGCTATAGACTTAAACTTAGCCAGCACTTTGTGAAGGAGATTGCTTATTTCTGCTTGCTTTAAAACACATTAAAATTGTAAACTACCTGCTTAAATAGGTTTAGGTGTTTTGTTTTAAAATGACGTTACCGCGAAATAGAGCCTAACCGAAAAGTTGAGCGGCGTAGGATATTAAACAGAAGACTTGGAAAATCGCAGAGTAGATATCCGTCTACGTTTGAAGCATATAAGCCTTGAAGGATTCACTATGTTGTTCCTTTACGGTGTATGATTGCACTGGGGATATGTGAAAGGAGATTTATCTAAGTTTGTAAAATATGTCGTTCAGCTTTAATGACCGTGCAAAATCTTACCTCGGGGTGAATTTAAAATCCTTTACAGACGCAAAGGCACTTGCTGCTTGGCAATGTATATGGTGTTTTGAGCAGCGCTTGACAATTTTCCGTTAACCAATTGCTTCTTAAAATAACAGCTGTGTCCCAATTGAGGTAACGAAGCAAGACAAATTTTGTGTGCTGAGTTTGAATTTCGCGTAGGTGGCTCGTGTAACTACAGGCAAAAAGCAACTTCATATTAAATTATTTTACGTTTAACTGTTATGGATAAGTGCTTTACAAGCTGCTACGTTGGTTAATTGTCAAATAAAGGCAGAGTTCGACAGCATTGTGGTGAACGCTGTTGAGGGTGTAAGGCCTGGCATTATGTATGGATGCGCTTAAACACAAGTAAGTGAGTGTTGAATAATTTCCTAACGAACAACCTAGATTGTAACGTGGTTGCTGGGCGCAAGCTGAGCGAAAATTGGGCAGCATAAGGTTTCCGGTGTTTGAGAAGATGCCTCACAGCTTCACACAGCCGTAAAGTTACCCTAAATGCAGCCCAATGCTGGACTGCCGTTTTGTCCCACTGGAACTCTACGTTGGCCCGCAAATGCCTGGTTCTCTTAAAATCGTACCCCTAGCATTACTTGTACTAATCGTCTACAAGGCCATTAAGCCAAGTATAAAGGAAGTAAAGGGCCATTAACGGAACCATTGCAAATTAAAGTGGATAATTTTCCATGGTCATACAGGTTATGAACGGCCAAGGCCTGTTTTGCATCCAGCCCGTTGCCTATCTTGTTTAATCTTTACGCCCTAAGCAAAGGCAATATTTCACGGCTTCCACAAATACAACACAATAAGATCTGTAAATATTTTAACATCACGAATTGTTATTTGGTGTTTCAACTGTGTATCACAGTTGTCACAATCAGTTAAATTTGCTTCTTTAAACGAAAGGTCTAGTACAGTTAGTTGCAGTAAAATTGAACGGATTTTTTCCGTCTGACTCTAAAAGTGAGGTTAAAGAACGTACAATAAAACCAAACTCTCCATGACTTATTTCTGAGCAATTCTTGTAACCCTGCACTGTGTTTATGAAGGGTACTTGGAAGTGTGCGGCACAATAGCAAACGGAATACATTTCTACGTTTATTAATGTTTGACTGTATTCCAGAGCCAACGCCTTGGGAACAGACGTACAGTATGAGGATGCTAAGAAACAAGTAACAAACGGTTAATTTAGTGCTTTCTGATGGTGGAATCAGCGGCAATTTTACGTACTAGACAGCTGAAACGCTACAACCTTAATAACAAACTTTGCGTAAAATGATTACGCTTTGGTAATTATCTGCTGTTAAGTATCCAGTTGAAATTGAGCTATCCCCAGATGTGGTTAGCCGTACGAATAAACACCGTTTGAACGTTCCTTACTATCACACAGCTTGCTTTAAATTTTAGTATAACCATTTTTGTGTGTCTAATTTGCTGATCAAAACTGAGTCATATGCAAGTCTCGATATATGGCATTCTTGCAAAATACTTAATGCTGCTGGAATATTGGACTAATTACTGCATGCCGACAGGGAACACAACGTGGCACGTAGGCTTGTCGCACTTGAGTGACGTTAAGCTAGATGTTTATGCAGTGATGCAGTGTTCACAAGAAAAGTCAATCCCTGTATCCCTTAATAGATGCGGATGATAGCTTAGGCAATAGGTTATTTTTAGTGTGGCAAAAAGGTTGTTAATCCAACCGACATTCAAGGCAGACTTTTCAATTTGGCGAAGGACTCAGCCGTATCGATAGGACACTTTAAAGCTCTCGGCTACTACCTTTGCTCACAACTGGCCGGTAAAGAATAATATGTATTAGGGCACAATAATACGAGCATAAATACTAAAACTAAAACTAAAACGCGTTGTCTGCCTTCGTATACGCGCGCCTCTCTCTACCAAACATGTCAGCGTGATGTGAGAAAAACCTTTCAACAAGGATGGAAGTATTGTCTATCAAGCAAAGCGTTTCCAAACAAATATTAATATATCGACACCTGAAGAGGCTAAGTTAATGGACACAAGCCGATAAAAAATAAAGTCCGTTCTACCGGTCATGCAATGTTTTGGTCATGGAACTGTGGCTGTGTTAATCTTAGCGCATTATAGAAATTGGCATCCTAATGGCTTGTACAACGTGGAAAAGGTAGGGAGGCTTGGCCATCTTATGATGAGCTATGGTACGTGGCGCATATTTGCAAGTGAATCGCCCCAGATAATTAACAAACCTGAACTCAGCGGTAGCCTTGAGCTATGTACAGCAACAACATACCCTCCAAGAAAACAGTATAATTTTGGTCAGCCAATAAGGAATAAATTCAATTTACACCCAATTATAATACCAAAAATTATACTGGACAAACAAACCTTTACGTATTCAGGATGAAATCTTATACACCTATGCCCATAGCGATAATGTACATTTATTATATGAAGCTTGCTTTTCTCTGTATTCAGCAATTCCGGTACGGCTAAACACAAAATATCCTGAAGATAGTAATGGCTCGTGTGAAAACGTACGTTTGGCATTCTAAAATGTTATCCCTTTCAAAATGCTACCGCTCCAATTCTAAAGGAAAATTAAGTTGTTTAATAAAATTGTAATTTTAGTTAGTACGGCTTTCAAAAGCCTTTTGGGATAGTGGCGCATTCAGCAATTGCGTGCCATCATCTGCTGACCAATTTACTTCAGATAAACTTGGAGTATCGTACAAGATTGTTGTGGACATTGAGAAGTTGGAATTAAACAAGGAAAATAGATCGTTCAGCGAAATATTGGCAGTAGTAAACAGATTACTAAATTTTGACTTACAACATTGCGAAACTAGTACTGGGCCAAACTGGGATACACAACCTGATGACAGTAAGCGTTTAGAGCATCCATGCTTCCAGCTACTAAAATGATGCTTGCAGAGTGCCTCAGCACATAACCGTAATTAGTATTTAGGACTGAATGTATTTATCATGCAACTTATCATGAAATTAGTTAACTTTATTAAGCAGTATATTAGTGACAATCTATTGATAATTTTGCGAATCTAGTCATGACAAACTACCTAACAGTATTAGTTGTCCATGGCTGACTGTCGTACATACTAATAAGGAATTTAGGTGTCAAAATTTTTCTTGAATTTATGCCTGAAGCGTGCTTTGAGTGAATGGTCGGCAAATTTAGCTTTTATTTACCATTAGGTTGCAGACTTATGTTATGTAATTGCCGTAATTGAACGAAAGTTGTATCCAGCTGTTGCCTTCTAGTTGGTACTACAATTTTAGGATTGTTCTCTATTGTTTACTTAAGCATGCGTTTATTTTTAACTGCGTTTACTAACATATTCTCTATTGTCGTGGCATATGCAAAGGAAGAGTATTCACACTTTCTGCGGAGGTTATGGTAAAGAAATGGTCCGACCGCAACGTTACTTGTGCTTACGTGAGTATATTTGTTATACTTCGCTGTTTGACCTTTTGCATTGTTCTTCCGAACACTACGCAGTTAGCAGCAGGGCCCTAATTTTGCCTAGATGCTAAACTAAGACCAAGCCAAACCATTATATAAATTACTTCAATAAACGAAGTAGGTTTTAGTAAAATCATTGACACCAAAGCACCGCAGGCTTTAATTCCTGACGAATATCTCTGCATAATCTCAAGTGCGTACTAAAGAGTACTTGAAAATTAATAACATCATGAAGCTTTAAGAAACGTGTGAGGTCAAAGTCGTACACCCACATACACGCGCACAGGTTTTTGACAATTCGTCAATTGTCTATTGGCTTACCAACATGGTTGAGCCAGTGTAACGAACGCTTCCTTACCTGTTGATTGCTTTTCCGAGCTTGATTAAGAAATCGCTTACCTTTCACCACCATGTCAGGTGGCATCTTCAGTGCAGTAATAGGCAGCGTGTATTGCTGCTTAGTGAATTGTTAGTCCGTCATGCACGGGCAGGTGACTTTTGAAGGTGGCGATTTCGATTTGGGCCACGTGATCTTTGTCCATTTGCTTCCACGGCTGAACCAGGTCTTGCGATTCGCCGGAGGTCTTTCTTTCGGAGTTGATGGTGCACGGGGTCCATGTCGATGCGCACGCTGATCGAATTGTTAGAGGAGTACCATGCTTCTAGGAACTCTCTTCCTTTCTGTGTTGTTTGAGCTAAAATCACTGTTTAGTCCCAACTGAAGCTATGTCCCTCCTCATCTACATGCGCTGAGACAAGAGACGATGCATAATGTTTTTAACAAGCCCTCTGATGTTCTTGTATTCTTGTGGATAATTTCCTTCCTGTCTGCCCCACATAGTTCATTACACAATTATTGCAATTTATCGTATACCAGTGTTCCAAATAATTTCGAACGCTTCCTTCTACACAAACAGAATAAGGTCGAGCTGTTTGACTGCGACCGCCTCAGCTCATCGCAGCACGTGAGCGTTGTTTTGATGCGTAGATCACCCTGCACTTAGCTTATGATAAGCGCAGAGTTTGTTGGTAAGGAGATGGCAGGCGATGGATGCTTCTGCTAAAGCTAAACAACACGAAGGGCTATTTCAAATTTTATCCATGATTAACATAGAACAGATAAATAAACGTTTTCTTACGGTTGGCAATGCTGCAAAAGGTCGTAAATATTGGGAAGTATAAAAGAGAGCGTTAGCCGGCAAAACAAGTAAATATTCGACGGAATATTCCTAAATCGCTTTAAGCATTTTTTACACGACTTACCTTCCTAAAGCCTTGTGGAAGGTTACCCAGAAGCTTATAGCCATAGGTGTCTCATAATTGGCATGTTGAGTACGGAAGGAAGGCAGTCTTTCGGACCCATGGTGTACTAACAAATGCTGCAAAGAATGCAGGGTAAATGTGCGTAAGCAGAAGCAGCGTCCAGCGTGCCTACCACGAGTAGCAAGTGTTCGGTAGGTGCCATAAGCTACAAA
This sequence comes from Dicrocoelium dendriticum, assembly GCA_944474145.2. Taxonomy (NCBI): domain Eukaryota; kingdom Metazoa; phylum Platyhelminthes; class Trematoda; order Plagiorchiida; family Dicrocoeliidae; genus Dicrocoelium; species Dicrocoelium dendriticum. Next base: position 447,236 of record OX104063.1, on the reverse strand, counting down.
GCTGAACGGTAGGTCGATGTAAACGAGACCGAAATTTCACGTCTCCAACTACTGAAGACAGAGGCATCCCTACAAAGCTGAATGATAGGAACATGCTAGAAACTTCAGTGGAGAAAACAAAGTGTGAACGACAAAGTAGGTTGGTAGTATTACGTTGCGAAAGCGGATCAAGAGGACGCGCCTAGCGTTCTTTTTGTCTGCGTTTCTGTTATTTGTTGTATATTATTGAGCTGCGGACTGCAGTATGTCATCATTTTGCCATCTGGGCGGGCTAGTCGGGCTGCAGCAACTAGTACTTCCAAGAAAATTTAAGCAGGACATCTTCTCGTCTTCAGCAAGCACGGTAAGCTCGGCTACCTCTTTCCTACCACACATTGGTCCACGAATTTGAGGTCTTCATCTCACGACAAATCCTAGCTGTCGTATTTGAGGATCAATGTCTCGAAATTCGCTAGTTACTATAGCCATCGCCTTATCTATAATAGTGAGTGACAGTCGCGTGGAGCCTGGATGATAGGCCTGGAGCTGTAGGCAAGGAGACAAGAAGGTGCCACAGTTTCTCGTGCAATGAAGTTCCGTTATGCGAAACTCGGGTAAGGGTAGGGCGTGGTCGTCACAGACGGCTGGACGCCGTATGAAAAGGTGGCGCGTATCCGAACTAAATCTAAATAATTTCACCGTGTTAAAGGTTTGTGCATCTTTTCGTTTTGCTTAAGTGTGCTCATTAAAACCTACCATCAAATAGTTGGCAACTGCGCAAGCCAAACAACGTACAAAGAAACTTAAGCGATAGTTGTATAAGGTCTAGTAATAAACAAAAAGAAAACCAAACTTAAATTATCCTTGCACGTCGTTGCTTTGCTTTAATTGTTTGCATTTAAAAAATGCAAAGTGCACCTTAAACAATGTTTTGTTGGTTTTCAAGAATAAGCCTTGTTTAAGGAAGAACGAAACATATTTCTGCTCTAGTTTTCCACAACCCACATGGTATTCAGCGTCTGGAATATTGACTACGTGTTAGGCCACTAAGTCGCTGTGCTAGCCAAATGTATAATTAGTGCGCGTTTTAGATGGTATGCCTTATTACCATACTAGAGAACCGACTAGTTAATAGATCAACTAAACCTTTATCAAACATAAACATGGCCCCACGCTAAGCTTAACGTTGAGGTAGTCACGACAATATCAGTGCTTCGTTTTGGCGTACGGAATTTGATTCCAACCATTTTAACCTCTAACGCAGTCTGTGTCAATTAATCAGCTCACCATTTGCGCCGTATTGTTGCGTTACTTACAAATTCATCAGTACTGGTTATGTGCTAATAATGCCTATAAAAGTCGTTCCTTCATCAGATGATTTACATCCATGAAATATGGTTTATCTTCCAGTCAGTTTAGTGTATTTCGCTTTCTTGGTATCAAGTAAAATGTTTAGTAAGTCTTTTCGGCTTACCATACAACTTTTGCTTCTTTTAAACCTCTATAAGACGGAGGAATAGTAAAATATCAAGCTTGCTTTCTAAACCCTTTTCAATACCATATGGAGCATTAAAATATAACGTAGACAGAGAAATGCACACATCAGCCGTAAGAACAACAAAAGTACAGAGCAAACTGTTTGCACTGACATATTAGGACAGGTTTATATCATATGCTAAACCGCTCAAATGTTGAAGAACTCTCACTTGGCAGAACGCATCAGTCATGTATGCCGGCGTTAGGCTTATCCTGAATAGAGTCGTAATTAACTGTTTATCTTAGTCTGAATCAATCAACGCTGGTTTCATGATAATTGGTAAGTCCTGTAGCGCTAAATGTGACGAAATAACCGACAAATTTCATAGTTTGTGGTACTAAAAGGAAATATCTAGGCACCAACTATGCACTGCTGTGTTTATAAAACCAACTTTCATTGACACACTGTCAGACATTTAAGGACAAACGTTAGCAAAGGTTAAACGTTTAGGTTGTTAAAGCTAACCTAGCTACTAAAAACCACAATGTTTACCGTTTCCTTAACCTCCATTAGATTGGCTCTCAGACTAATATTTTGTCTATGGCAAACGGACAAGTCTCTCTGTCCACCTTATCTCCAAATGTCACTTAATCTTATACACGCGTTGTAAAATATGATTTTTGTTCTAACCTTTCTTATGTTCCTTGCCATACTGTTTATATATACGTAGCACGTAGACTGCTTAATAGTTGTGCGCTGCACTTTGCTTGTCTTGTCTAGCCTATGCCCACTAATAAATGGCCGCTCCTAGCTAGAGCAGTTACATAAAACGGTATCGACAGGCCTCTATTGTTTCAATATTTTAGACTTGTGGCAATCTTGAATATTATTATGCGCGTAAAAACCATTTTGCCTTAGCACTTTCACCTCCATACACTACTGCGGCTTTCGTAGTTCGGCCTAATAACAAAGCATTCTTTTGACTATTAGCAACTGCCTCTCCCACTTCCTACATTTTCTTATCGCTGTTTTATACAAGATAGCAATTATTAGCGTAGGTCTACCTCGTGCAACCATAGTTGTACTGTTTCTTGAAATACATACAAGTTCCTCCATTTAAATACTATCAGCATTTCAACATTGTTTTCTCGTCTGACCTATCTGTATTCAGCCAAAGCTACTTATTATTTCCCTAGTAACGTTACGATCTAACTTTGTCCTGTCTTCATTGACCTACATATTTTCTCCTCGTGTTTGTTAAAAACAACAAAATCCGCAGTATAGACTTGATGTTTTCCTTGGTCACATACACGCTGGTTTTACTATATTTGCATCATAGGGTGCTACTTTATCCATACTTAAATTTGTCAACATATCCTTTCGCAAGTAAACCATTTTGTAAGCTTTTACTTTTTGCGGTTTTTGAAGGACCGTACGACTGTAAAGGGACATTAATAAAATCTATGAAGTTTAAACAGTAAATTAAAATAAACCTACTACTAGCCACTTTTTGTTGGACCTATTTCTAGTAAATTTTATAGGCTTTCGCATTGGTGATCCTTTTCTAATTACAACTGCATTTTTTGGATTAAACGAGTCGAACTTTCTCTATGGTTGCCTTTCCGCTCACCGGAGTTGGCCTAACGCTAGGATATCCGTATATGCTACCTACATTAACAAAATGATAATCCAATGACAGCATACATTGGCAAATAAACACTATTAACTGTACAGCTTTGAACGCAAAGCTAACCAAACATGTCTTTGAAAACAGCGCCTGCGTCTTGCCTAAGCCTGGTTACGTGTACTAGTTTGCTTGCAACCTTTGGTTACTCAGTATTTCCTGATTGAAAAGCTATAGGCTTAAAGTCAACTAGCACTTTGTGAAGGAGATTGCTTATTGCTGCTTGCTTTAAAACATATTAAAATGTTACCCACATGCTTAAATAGGTTCAGGTGTTTTGTTTTAAAATGACGTTGCCGCAACATAGAGCCCAACCGAACGGTTGAGCGGCGTAGAATATTAAGCAGAAGACTTGGAAAATCGCAGAGTAGCTATACCTCTACTTTTGGAGCATATAAGCCTTGAAGAATTCACTATGTTGTTCTTATACGGTGTATGATAGCACTGGATATATGTGAAAGAAGATTTATATACGTTTGTAAAATATATCGTTCATCTTTAATGACCGTGCAAAATCTTACCTCGGGGTGAATTCAAAATCCTTTACAGACGCAAAGGAACTTGCTGCTTGGCAACGTATTTGGTGTTTTGAGCAGCGCGTGACCATTTTCCGTTAACCAATTGCTTCTTAAAATAACATCAGTATCCAAATTGAGGTAATGAAGCAACGCAAAGTGCTAAGTTTGAATTTTGCGGATGTGGCTCATGTAACTACAGGCAAAAAGCAAAGAAAATAAACTAACTTCATATTAAATTATTATACGATTAAATGTTATGGATAAGTGCGTTACAAGCTGCTACGTTGGTTAGTTGTCAAATAAAGGCAGAGTCAGAAAGCATTGTTATGGACGTTGTTGAGAGTGTAATGCCTGGCATTACGTATGGATGCGTTAAAATACAAGTACATGATTCTTTGCCTAATTTCTTAACGAACAACCTAGATTATAACGTGGTTGCAGAGCGCAAGGTAAGCGAAAATTAGGCAGCATAAGATTTCCGGTATTTGAGGAGATGCCTCGCAGCTTCACACAGCCGTAAATTTACCCAAAATGCAGCACAATGCTGCAATGCCGTTTTGTCCCACTGGACCTCTCCGTTGACCCGCAAATGCCCGGTTCCCTCAAAATGGTACTCCTAGATTTACTTATACTAATCGTCTACGAGGCCATTATGCCAAGTATAAAGAAGTAAACAGCCATTAACGGAACCAGTGCAAATTAAAGTGGATAATTTTCCATCGTCATCCAGGTTATGAACTGCAAATGCCTGTTTCGCATCCAGCCCGTTGCCTATCTTGTTTAATCTTTACGCCCTAAGCAAAAGCAATATTTCACGGCTGCCACAAATACAACACAATAAGATCTGTAAATATTTTAACATCGCAACCTTTTATTTGGTGTTTCAACCGTGTATCACAGTTGTCACGATCAGTTAAATTTGCTTCTTTATACGAAAGGTTTAGTGCAGTCAGTTGCCGTAAACTTAAACGGATTTCTTCCGTCTGACTCTACCAGTGAGCTTAAAAAAGCCACAATAAAACATAACTGTCAATGACTTATTTTTGAGCAATTCTTGAGACCCTGCACTGTGTTTATGAAAGGTTCTTAAAAGTGTGCTGCACAATTGCAGACGGAATACATTTCCACGTTTATTAATGTCTGACTGTCTTCCAGAGTTAACGCCTTGGGAACAGACGTACAGTATGAGGATGCTAAGAAGCAAGTATCATACGGATAATTTAGTGCTTTCTGATGGTGGAATCAGCGGCAAATTAAAGTACTAAACCGCTGAAACACTACAACCTTACTCAATACCAAACTTTGCGTAAAATTATTACGCCTTGGTAGTTATCTACGGTTAAGTATCTAGTTGAAATTGGGCTATCACCAGATGTGGTTAGCCGTACGAATAAACACCGTTTAAAAGTCTCTAACTATGACACAGCTTGCTTTAAATTTTAGTATAACCATTCTTGTGTGTCTAATTTGCTGATCAAAATTGAGTCATATGCGAGTCTCGATATATGGCGTTCTTGCTTAATACTTAATGCTGCTGGAATATTCGACTAATTATACTGCATGACGACAGGGAACACAACGTGGCACGTAGGCTTGTCTCACTTGAGTGCCGTTAGCTAGATGTTTATGCCGTGATGCAGTGTTCATAGGAAAAAGTCAATCCCAGTATCCCTTAAGAGGTGCTGATGATAGATTAGGCAATAGGCTATTTCTAGTGTGGCGAAAAGGTTGTTAATCCAACCGACATTCAAGACAGACTTTGCACTTTGGCGATGGACTAAGCAGTATCGATAGGACACTATAAAGCTCTCGGCTACTACGTTTGCCTACAACTGGCCGGTAACGAATAATATGTATTAGGACACAGAAATTCGAGCATAAAACTGCTTTACTAATCGCGTTGTCTGCCTTCGTATGCGCGCGCCTCTCTCCACCAAACATGTCACCGTGATGTGAGAAAAGCCTTTCAGCAAGGATGGAAGTATTGTCTATCATGAAAAGCGTTTCCAAACAAATATTAATATATTAACACTTGACCAGGCTAAGTTAATGGACACAAGTCGATAAAAAATAAAGCCTGTTCTACCGGCCATGCAAAGTTTTGATCAGGGAACTGTGGCTGTGTTAATCTTATAGCATTGTAGAAATTGGTATCCTAATGGCTTGTATAAGGTAGAAAATATAGGGGGACTTGGCCATCGTATGGTGAGCTTTGGTACGTGGCGCATAGCTGCAAGTGAATCGCCCCAGATAATTAAAAAATCTGAAATCAGCAGTAGCCTTGAGCCTCGTGGACGAACAACATAACCTCCAAGAAAACAGTATAATTTTGGCCAGCCATTAAGCAATAAATTCAATTTACACCTAATTATAATACCAAAGATTATATTGGACAAACTAACCTTTACGTATCCAGGCTGAAATCTTATACACCTTTGCTCATAGCGATAATGGACATTTATTATATAAAGCTTGCTATTCTCTGTATTCAGCAATTCCAGTACGGCTAAACACGAAATATCCTGAAGATAGCAATGGCACGTGTGAAAACGTACGTTTGGCATTCTAAAATGTTATCCGTTTCAAACTGCTACTGCTCCAGTTCTAAAGGAAAATTATTTTGTTTAATAAAATTGTGTTTTTAGTTAGTACGGCTTTCCAAGTCCTTTTGGGAGAGTGGCGCATTCAGCAAATATGTGCCATCATCTGCATACCAGTCTAATTCAGATAAACTTGGAGTGTCGTACAAGATTGTTGTGGACAGCGAGAAGTTGGAATTAAACAAGGAAAATAGATCGTTCAGCGAAATATTGGCAGTAGTAAACAGATTACTAAATTTTGACTTACAACATTGCGAAACTATTACTGGGCCAAACTGGGATACACAACCTGATGACGGTAAGCGTTTAGAGCATCCATGCTTCCAGCGGCTCAAATGATGCTTGCAGAGTGCCGCAGCACATACCGGTAATTAGTACTTAGGACTGAATGTATTTATCTTGCAAGTTACCATGAAATTTAGTTAACTTTATTAGGCAGTATATTAGTGACAGTCCATTAACAATTTTGCGAATCTAGTCAAGATAAGCAACCTAACAGTATTAGTTGTCCGTGTCTAACTGATTGTCATACATACTACTAAGGAATTTAGGTGTTAAAATTGTTCTTGAATTTATGCATGAAGCGTGGTTTGAGTGAATGGTCGGCAAATTTAGCTTTTATTTACCATTGGGTTGCAGCCTCATGTTAAATATTTACCGTAATTGAACGAAAGTTGTAAGCAGCTGTTGCTTTCTAGTTGCTACTAAAATTTTAGGATTGTTCTATTGTTTACTTAAGCATATGTTTATTTTAACTGCGTTTGCTTACAAATTCTCTATTGTTGTGTCAAATGCAAAGGAAGATTATTCAAACTTTCTGCGGAGGTGGTGGTAAAGAAATGGTCCCTCCGAAACTTTACGTGTGATTACGTGAGTATATTGGTTATACGTCGCTGTTTGACCTTTTGCATTGTTCTTTTGAACATAACGCAGTTAGCAGCGGGGTCCTAATTTTGCCTAGATACTAAACTGAAACCTAGCCAAAACATTATATAAATTAATTCAGTAAATGAAGTAGGTTTCAGTAAAATCATTGACACCAAAACACCGCAGGCTTTAGTTCATGACGAATTTCTCTGCATATTCTCAAGTGCGTAATATAGAGTACTTGAAAATTAATAACATCATGAAGCGTTAAGAAACGTGAGAGGTCTAAGTTGCCAACCTACGTACACCCACAAACACACGCACAGATTTTTACAATTCGGCAATTGTCTATTTGCTTACCAACATGGTTGAGCCAGTGTATCGAACGCTTCCTTCTACACAAACAGAATAAGGTCGAGCTGTTTGACTGGTACCGCCCCAGCTCATCGGAGCACGTGAGCGTTGTTTGATGCGTAGATCACCCTGCACTTAGCTTACGATCAGCGCAGGTTTTGTTGGTCAGAAAATGGCGGGCGATGGATGCTTCTGCTGAGGCTAAACAACACAAAGGGCTATTTCAAATTGTATCCATGATTAAAACGGAACAAAAAACTAAACGTTTTCACGCTTGGCAATGCTGCAAAATGTCGTAAATATTGGGAAGTATAAAATAGAGTGTTAGCCGGCAAAATTAGTAAATATTCGACGGAATATACCTAAAGCACTTTACTCACCTTTTACACGACAGAACATCCTAAAGCCTTGTGGGAGGTTACTCAGAAGCTTATAGCCGTAGGTGTCTCATAAGGGGCACGTTGAGTACGGAAGGAAAGCAGTCTTCTGGACCCATGGTGTATTGACAAATGCTGCAAAGAAGGCAGGGTAAGTATGCGGAAGCAGAAGCAGCGTCCAGCGTAGGGCATCCCCGTCGTAGCATGTGTTCGGTAGGTGCCATAAGCTACAAAGCTGACGGTAGGTCGATGTAATCGAGACCCGATATTTTTCACGTCACCAACTACTGAAGACAGAGGCATCCCTACAAAGCTGATTAGATAGGAAATTGCTAGAAATCTTCAGTATTGAGAAAACAAAGTGTGAACGCGACAAAGTAGGTTGGGTAGTAATTACGTTTGCGAAAGCGGATCAAGAGGACGCGCCCTAGCGGGTTCTTTTGTCTTGCGTTTCTGTTATTGTTGTATATTATTGGAGCTGCGGGACGGCAGTATGTCATCTTTTTGCCATCTGGGCGGGCTAGTCGGGCTGCATCAACTAGTACTTCCAAGGAAAATTGAAGCAGGGATCATCTCCCTTCTCGTCTCCAGCAAGCACGGTAAGCTCGGGTGCCTCTTTCTTACTGCACAATGGTTCACGAATTTATGGTCTTCATCTCACGACGAATCCTAGCTGTCGTATTTGAGGAACCGTGTCTCGGATTTCGCTAGTTACCATAGCCATCGCCTTATCTATATTGGAGAGTGACGGTCGCGTGCAGCCTGGATGATAGGCCTGGAGCTGCGGGCAAGGAGACAAGAAGGTGCCACGGTTTTTCATGCGATGAATTTCTGTAATGTAAAATTCGGGTAAGGGTTGGGCGTGGTCGTCACAGACGGCTTGACGCTGTATGAAAAGGTGGCGCGTAACCGAACTAAACCTAAGTACATTTACTGTGTTAAAGGTTTTGGGCATCTGTTGGTTTTGCTTAAGTGTGGTCAATAAAGCATACCATTAAATAGTTGGCAACTGCGCAGGCCAAACAACGTACAAACTAAGAATATCAATTAACCCGATCGGTATTTTAACCTGTCTCCCCATCGGTTGGTTGCCTAGGATTGGTGCTGGTTTGCAAGAGGATCAAGGCTGTCTAGTGCGGCGGATGCATCTGCGGATGAGGTATTATGCGCAGCTGTACTAACTGAGGTTTGGGGCGGAACGTCGAAGTATGCAACCTGGAGATGTATCATGGACACCGTTGTTGGCTGACGGTTCTGAGCTAAAGTAAAGTGGTTTGGAAGTCGTTGGTGCACCCTTAGGAGCTCGTGTACGGAGGCTGAAGAAGGTGACGCACTACGTTGGTGCGGTTAAAAGCGCAAGTGTGGGTGGAGAGTCCACTGTGTGGTTGCACGTCGCTGGTCAGCGCGCGATGGGGTGCCGGCAGCAGCAAATGCGGGACTCATAAAAGGAAGGAAGCAAGGCTCGACTGTGGCATACACCGTGGTATGTGTTGCAAGCTGAACTCTGCTGGGAGCTTATGTGTAGTGCTGCAGACGTACCCCTTTGGGTACATTACAGATTAGATTTAATGTTGCCATAGGCACCTATAAGTACTAGCGAAATATTTTCGCTTTAACCGTGGTCAACAATAGCACTGAGAGAAGCCGTAACCTAACAATACAAGCCTCCGGCTAGATCATTTACCGCTGGATAATTTGCCGTGGTGTAGTTACCACTGTAACCTAAGAACTTACCGAACGAATCGATTTGGATGGCTATGAAATGCGTTCTACTCTCGGCCTTGGCTTTAGATGGGCATTACTAGTTAGACATACTAGGTAAAAAGCCGCAGATAACAAACGCGGCTGTGCAGTCGGTTTTAAGGCAGGCTTCTGGCCGTCAACGGATACATTCAATACACGTCAGGGTGTATATGCAGGCGCAAGGAGGTTGCATGGTTAATACCATGTTTATGTGAAGCGGGAGAACGGCCAATTCGAGGCAGAAAATTATCTGGGGGGAATACGATGCTGATGTGGTTTAGAGCCCTGGCAGCTAAGCTACAGCGCATGTTCGAACATCCTGATTTACATTTCACTAGCTGAAATGCGCTTGATTCGTTTCCTAGGTGCCCTAATCCCGGGGTGAGGTAGTGAGTCTTGAAGTACGTATGTCTGAAAGGCGCGGACACGAGGGGTTCAGGCGAACATGTTTAAGTGTCACCAAGGAGAGTGCTCTTAGTAGTTTGGAGAGTAACTGGCATCGTATACAGTGACATTGAGTGCGCGGATCGCTAGCTGCTTTTGTCTTATACCTGAGCAGATGCCTCGGCGCTGGGGTCGACAGTAGTCAAGATATACACTAAGGTTGCCGCTTAAGAGAGCGTCAGTGACGGGGTTAGCGACATCTGCGACCTGGCATTTATCAGCGTTGAGTTGCGTGACAAAGTCTAGGAGTCTGGTTTTCGGTGGTGAATATTTTCATAAGATAAGTTAGAGGCAAAAAGGTGGCTTGTGGTTAGTGCTGACCGTAAAAGCGCGCCAGTTTGTTGTGCGCCGAAAGAGTGGGATAACTAAGTAGATGACTAACTGTTCTCTAGCAAGTATGCTGTATCTAAGTTTTGCTGTTTGCAGGTGCTTTAAAAAAGAAACCATGTAGATGCCACCGCCCACCTATCTGGCGTTGTCGAACAACCCACACCAAAACGTCTGAAGTATCAGTTATAAGCGAAACTTGCGCAACCGGTATTTACTAAGCGTTGCAAGAGATTTTGATGTCTGCAGTCATCACCACGAAGAAAGTGTTGTGTGCTATGTCAGTGGGAGCGTAGGTACGTTTGGTTTCTCCGGGATCAGTCAGAGATTTCACGCGCTTAATGTAGTCTTAAACAAAGCCTTGGTAGTAAAGGACTATACATAAAATCTGCGGAGATGCCTAAATTACTTCGAAGCTGGCAACCACTTTAATAACCCGGATTTTGTCCGCACAGACCCAGATAGCACGTGAAAGTGTGAAATATCATAGCAAATAAACAATAGGCCTGCTAAGTTTGCATTTATTAAGTTTAACGGAGACAAAGTCTTTGGCTAGCCTTCAACAAATAGTTGTGGCTGCGCGAGGGGTATTTTGAGGGTTGAACTGGCCAGGATAAGGTGCCTGCGGACTGAATAAAACAAGCCTAGGCTCCGCGTGACGATCGGGACGAAGCTATGAGATGTCTGCGGCCTAGCAGCCTAACAGTCTTTCATAAACATTTGTACAAGCGGAAGGGCATGTTGACGGTTGTATTAGGTGTTGCAGATTCCACTATAGCAGTCTGATGATAGGCGCACACAAGCGCGACACAACCAAAGCCGGTTTACGTGCAGTTCGTTGTACCTTTTGCACATGTAGGATGAGGTACCTGTCGGGGACAATAAATTTGGTTAGGTCTCAATAGTTACCGCAAGGACTCTAGTCCCTACACTACTGTGGTACTAACCTGTGGAGAAAACCAACGCCTATCTAAAGGCCGGATAAACGAATTCCCGCATGTACGCAAGTTCCTTCTTGTTTAGTTGAACTTCACAGGCGAAAGTCGGCACTGCGTGATGACGCGGGTGGGCCATTAGTTTAAATCAATGAACGATAAAAAAGAACTTGTGCTGTTTGAAAATACACTTGCCTGACAAGTCCACCAAAGGCGTGAGCATTGAACTACAATACCAAAAGCAATATGATTTGTCCGTCTGAGCGTTTATCTAGAAGGTACGCAGCTGTATGTTGGTAGGGTAATTGGGAGTTCTTTGCAAACAAGGAAACCACCTGGGGAAGTTATATTTGATGTACACTGGGAGCAGAGCGGAACCCAGTTTGCCCACTTCTGTACCACCTCCTTACTTTTGTGTGAACTGTTACCCCGGCCTTAAGGGATAATTTATATATTCCAAAATAGCGCAGTTTAGTCGGAGAAGTGCTGGTGACTAAGGACCAGGTGGAAGCTTTTGTTGAAAACATTCTTGCAAGCGGAACCAACGAGTAAGCTTGAGAGCGTCCCAGGTTTAGCAAATAGGATGTACCAAATGATTCCGGCTGTATTTTTGGCGGCTATTGGGTGCGCTCAAAATCAGAAATTTATCCTTGAGCTAAATTTTATAGCTGGGTTTTAGCAAGTAGAGAAGTACGTACCTATGGTCACTGAATACTTCGTAGACTATGCGGTGGCCGCGAAGTTTTCGGCAGCTGCCACTGAAAACCCTCAGTGATTCAGTCTTTGATGATAGGACAGATTTAGTGAGAACTTAAGGTTCATTGTAACCCCGCTTCCTGGTTGTATCAGTATTTCTAAGTCCGCTTTAACTAATGTTGCCAGGGTTGGCCGGCGTATTTAACTTGCGGGCGCCGGTGATTTTTGTGCGTCATGTGGAAGATGGATGAGTCAAACATTCCGAATGCCCACCGCAGCAAGCCAAGCTGCTGCTTGGCTACCTTTGAAGCTGCATCAGACTGCTTTGAAGCGTTAAGATCATTTAACTGAGCAAATGAAGGTCGCGTTCCTGAAAAGGTTTTTGCTATACTTGTGACTTAAGCCTATACACTAATGCATGCATATGGCGCAGTTAAACAGCGTGACATTTTCCAATATTGCACGGCAGCTTCTTCTGAACTGACCAGTTTGAAGGCGTGTGAAGGTCACGTTGGAGATTCCTGGGATTGTGCGGATCTCAGACCCTTAGCCAACACTTGATATCACCAGTGAAGGATATGAAATCTTAAGTACGTTCCCATGCAAGTTTGTTTATAAAAATAAAGAATAACCACTCCACCTCAATTGCGTCCGACAGGTATTTTCGTACGCGCACTACCAACTAATATTTATGCAGGAAATTGACTAGCTAAAGCAGCAATGGGTCAGTTATGCCATCAAACTGAAGTTTACGGTGAGGAATTCTGTGGTCTAAGCGATCAAACGCTTTTGAGAAATCCAGTAAATGCCATCGACACCTACTCCAAACATAGCCGCTTTAGTCCAGCTAATACTTGCAGTTAGCTGGTTCGAGGTGAGTGAGCGTTTTTCTTGGGAGCCGCGTTTCGCTGGTGCTGTCGGGTTGTCATTTTCCAGGTATTGCCTGAGTGAAGCAACGACGGTATACTCCATACGATTGGAATGGAAGGGAAGACTTTACTTGACGACAATTATTTGGATGGGGTCCACTACCTCCTTAGGCATAGATGTGAAGACTTCTCGCTTCCATGTATTTGGAATATGCTGCTTCCCCATGCAACGCTGCTAGAATATAAGCAAGGTTTCCGCAAGATAACTAGCTACTGCCTGCATTGCCTTTGTTTGAGTGTTATCGACAGCAGAAGAGCTGTGGATACGTCGGAATAACAGCAACTTTGACCCTGTTTCTGCAGTAAAGGGGAGCTTGGATAAAGCTGGCGGTGCGACAGTAGAAACCGGGATAACCCTTAGTTTAGTTATTCGCTGAAATCTTTATGAAAAAATAAACGTAGGTTTTATTTCTACACTATGCGAAGCACGCCTTTGGAGGCTTGATAAGGTAGATGCAACTGTACAGACCTTATTTGGCAATTGTAACAGCTGCGGTAGAAAATGGCACATACGTACAGGATTGGAAATGTACATTGATGGGAATGTGAAAAATAACTGGGCTGTCGTGAGTTCGGTCTCCATTTGTTAGTGCATAATCGGTCTGCCATTTATTGCACTCATATCTTAGCTAATAATAAAGCAAGCATCCTGAATGCTCAATTTGAGTATAATTGAAGAGCACGATCAAGAGCATTATGACAATATACTGAGTTTGTGCCTATGTAACGCAAAGGTCGATGGCGCTATCATAGAAAGTAAGGTGACGACAGTATATGCGTAAAATCGTGTAACGAAGCTACGGGAGCATATGCAGGTTTAGGAGTGCTAGTGTGACGTAGATATTCAAACTGGTGACGCTAGTTTATTTGTCAGTGCGAAGTTATGGGCTTTGATTTTGTTCTATGGCCAGTCACATTTGCCACGTTGCGGTGTTGTTACACGGATAGTTGTGACATTTTATAGAGAGGACGCTTGCCATCGCATCCAGAAACACTGCCGCCGATCCATTGCATGGCAAGTGGTAATTAGCTATGATTCTTGTTACACTTTATTCGCTCAGTTATTTGCAGTCAAGTTGCGTCCTACTTTTCCTTTGGCTGATGCATTAGACGAGTGCCTGTTGGTATCCTAGGTCCTGTCCTGCTTTGAACGAACGGCTGTGCCGATTCATAGGTCACGAAATGAACACTATATAAACCTGACGTGGTGCTCATCTGCAGAACCACGTGAATTCTCCGAGGGATATGCTAGAGACACTAAAGTTGTGAGGGATAGGATATGGTTACGAAAACAGGTCTGGGATCCTCGAGCGGTGCGTCGAAAAATTGATTGAAAATATAAGCAACTACGGCAAATTTAACGGCCAACACAGACTAAAATGCTCGGGGAGACAAATAGTCCTGGCGTTGTATCGGCGAAGTGGAGGATCCTGCAAACTTCTCGAGGGTTTGTGAACAGCCCTATGGATCTATCGATGGTTCATCGGTTAGACCTCAATAGTCGGCCGGCTAGATTATTTAGATCTCAGAAGTCCGAGAGAGGTAAGAAAACATGCAACCGTCCAGGCTAGACAGCGTAAGTCTGCAACGTTTAGCTAGGCCGCGTAACTAAGGTGGGAAATAACAGTAATGGGTGACACAAAGAAAGAAGAATCGCGAAACGACAGCGACCAGATGAAAAGCCAGCAAGTGTGCCGAGCGAGGCACCCAGGCTAAGGAAAAGTGCATGGCGACTGCAAGGCCTAGATCGTTTATGTCTTGGACATATGGAAACAGTTAGAAAGTGAGTTGCTGGTCAGCCAAGGCGAGATAATGGCCAGGCTCGAGGAGTTAGCCTTCGAATTGACAAAGGAACGCAAACAGGGAGCGCGAGAGGGGAAGAATTGCGTCTGGAAGTCAAAGATTATGGAGGGGAAGTGGAAAAGCCTACAAAGATCTCAAAGTGATGAAGGCAGACCTCTGGGTATGTCGGTGATTCCTTGGTATGGGCTCAGTAGTGGGAAAGGTTTGAATGCTCGCAGAGAGCATCGGCATAAATACACATGTTAAAGAAGACAGAGGATATAAGAATAATGGTGTATCCTAACTAGCAGTGCTCTAAAAGTGAGGGAAGCCTAGCATTGCGTCGGCAGAGACTAAGTTATTTAGAACTTGGAAGACTGAGTGTTCAGAACAAAAGGTGACTGTGCAGCCAAAACCAGATAAGTCAGTAAGATGGAACTAGGCCGCGAAATTAAGGTGGGAACAGCAGTAATGAGTTTCCTCAGAAAAGCAGTCGTTTGGGATGAAAGTGACTATATGAGAAGGCAGGTAGCATGGCGAGCAGATGTCTCAGGATAAGTGGCAGATAGTATTTGGACCACAATTCCCAGCTCGTTGACGTCGCAGGTGTCTGGAGGTAGTCAGATAGCGGGGGACTGGTCAGACCAAGCTAGGTTAGACCCAGGCCCGGAGAGTTTTCTGTCCAGTTATAGAAAAGCTGGGCTCATAGCGTGCGAAAAGTAAAATGCTCTATTGCTGAGAACTGGAACAGCCAACGATGTTCTCGAGGTGATGCGGACTAATCGTTGGGATGGCCGCTCCTTGATCATTGGGGTCACAGTAGTCAACGGCTAGGAGATAACTGAGGCTAAACTAGAATGTCGTCTTATAGAGAGGGAGATAAATTGCATCCATTGCTGAGCACGTGCATTCCTCCGTCGTGAGAAATGCTGGAATAGCGCGTCGCTCCTTACAGTCATTAAGGTGCCTGTATAAGGATTTGCGATTCATGCTAGATCTCTTTATTAACGGCTGAGACGTCAACTTTTCTTTGCAGATGAAGTTCCCACAGATGCCAAGCTGTGCCACATAAGCAGTCCAGATTTCGGAATTCAGGGGCCTTGTGAGATTACTGTGTTTAGGTCATCAATGGCATGCGTTTACTTGTTTTGCTGCTTAGTAATTACTTGCTTTTTCGTTGAATGTGAAATGAGTCCTGCTCGAACGCGTGTGTTACAGGTTTACTGAACGTCTTTGTGGATGTGCCCCAGGCGATTGCTGGAGCATTCAGTTTAAAATGTCCAAATAGGTCCTCAACAAGCGTGGATAATTCGTTGTAGTGCAAAACCCAATGCGCCTTGGCATTCTATTCCTCAGGTTATTCCGCGCAGCATACATAGTGAAACAAGGGTACGTTATGGTCACTGCGACCCAGTTGTTTGCGTGTAATTTTTCCTTCGATCATAAGGTCTTTGCTTGTATAGACAGGCTCAAGTACCGGCTATCTGTTAGGGGTTCATAATCTGGTGGGTATGGTCAAGTCGTTAAACAGAGGGTAGCTGGCAATTACCACTTGCCCGCTTCCAAACGCCGCTATTTCCCGTGGTGCACAGCACAGTTACCGGCGAGAAGTATATGACAGTATGACTTGCTAAAATCAGACTGAAACACGTGGTTAAGTTTGGGATCCAATTTTTTCTTGGAGTTTGGTGGACTGTATAGCATAGCTAAAGGCCTATCGCTTTGATTCACAACCACAGTAGGCACCAAGGCGACGTTAAAGTGCGGATCTCTTTGTGGTCCACAACCACAAGTCATGACTTAGTCATACGTATAACAGAGAATTATGCCACCAGTACTTCCAAATTGGGCATTCCGAAGCAGCAACGTGCCCGGTAAATTGACCTGAGTCCGCTATCCCAAGACTCAACCTAGCCTCCGTATTGCTAAGGACGACAAGCGGCGGCGCCACCTGGCGCCCTCCAAGCTCGGCTCACATACTAAGAAGACCTTCAGTGGTGGGCAGCGAACAGGCTAATGGATTTGTTATTAGTTTGTCGATGCAAAACCAATTCGTGTTTACTTTCAACCGACTGCTCGTCGGTCGACTTAAAAAGGTGTTTTGCTTTGGACATTAAAGATCAACGTTTATGACGCCCACAACAGAGCACAAATCATCCCAGATTATAAGGTTCTTTAGTAAGTCTCCCTGTCTCATCAAGTGTTGAGAAAGTTAAATTGTCGACTACGATGCGGGATTGCGGAGCCAACGTTTTAGTATGGTTGCATGTTTTTAGTGCTCGCTGACAAAAATTAGCCGTGAGTTTACTATAATCTGATCTTTGTAGGTAAGCTAAAGCAATGCTTTAACCAGCTACCAGTAAAACAACTGTCATTTCGTCGTCGTGTTGCACGATTACTAAAATTTTTGGACCGTAGCCACTGTACTTTGGAATCATAGAAACCAACGTTAGTAACTTAGCGATAACCTCATCTAAACGACGTGTTTCTTGGGTGTAGCACCACTGCTCATGGTCACGTTTTTGTGCTTGTTGATCTGGAGAGCTCGGTAGGTAAATACACCATGAAACATTATCGTGTTCTTGGTTTTAACCGTAGAATAACCGCCAGGCTTTTCTTTTCGCTTTTACCGCCCTTTCCAAATAATTTACTGTATTATGCATATCCGGCTTGTTGAGCTGCAAAGTTGAAGTGCTGTCTCTGACTACTCAGTTGAATTTGAGGTTATTCGTTAAACACGGTGTTTTCCGTGGTGCTCTGAATTTGGCTGACACGGTACGCGTTGTAGTGCCTTAGGCTCAACCAAACTGCTAATCCCATTGCAGGTGGAATTCCACTGGTTGCTTTCACCCACCGATTTAGCCTTCGTTATGCCAGCTTTGGACCCAAGATAGTTGGTACACACAGCCTATTGGGCAAAGGTTACATTTAGCGAGGTCGGTCTGGATGTTGTGGTTGGTGACTTGCACTGTTTGAGGACACTCAAAAACGTCGTGAACACTTTGTCACATTGCTCGTGCTTGGACTTATCGTTGTGGACTTTTCGCTGTAAATAGATATTTTCATCAAGGTGATCGAGGCTATTTTACCCGGTTCTGGAATGCCGGTTGGGTGACCAACGCGTGCGATTATTTATCTAAGCTGGTGTTAATAGCGGTCATGCTGGCTTGCCTACTTAAAAGGTTAGTAATCGTCGGAGCTGGGCTTTTAAGCAGACTGACTTGAACCTTCGGCTTAGGGATAGATCACTGAATGGTCTGCTGTAAAAACTCGGTGTTAATAGACTCTAATGTTAAAGCATTGAATCACACCACCTGCTAGACCGTTTCTGACAACTTTTAACTTTGTGAATAACAATGTTATACAATGGTGTACTAGGATTGTCCTGCATGTATGGCAAAACCAGTGCGCCTCAGTCAGGTTGATATGTCTCTTATATTGTGTTTGACAAACCAGCACAGCGAACGTAAAACTGAAGATTGAAAAATGCACAAATAATACCTATTCCGACTAACCGTGTACGTATTTGCGTCACTTTTGCGGTAAGGTGGAACTAAGTTCAGCAAAGACAACTGTTGCAAAGGAGCGCTATTTTAGTCTTGCTACATTAAGTATAGGGTGAATGGTCTTTGTGTTAGGTTTACAGTCTCAACTTTAAGGTCGGCCACCGTAGGTGAGTGCGACATGAAGATGATGCGTAAGAAAAGCTTGGCTAGCGTTTTGGTTCACGCTGGATTCTGTAAGAAAAGGCCACTGCAATTTGCTTTTATTTTTTGGCTGACAGCGCAAAGTGCCTGCGCTAAATGAATTCAATTGGCAGTACAGCTTAAGTGGTAGCTTTGTTAGGAATAATTATATGTATGTAATTCTATTACCACCAGACAGGGCGGAGGTTTCCAGATAGAGCACAGTGTTGCGGCAATAGCAACTATTAAAAACAACAGGCCGTCGAGTCTGCATATAACCAGAAAGGGAGCTAAAACCACTTGAGTAGCACATACCAATTTCCGGAGGAAACAATTTCGTGAAATTACGTCTACTAAACCAGCCACCTGCTAGGCAACAACAAATTATTACGTAAACTTGGAATATGCTTGCAATAGTATTTGGAGTGATGGCTAAATGGGATGTGGAGGTAAAATGTACCTACAGCAGGAAAGCTACTGAGGCCTAGCTTCTAGCCATGTCCTTAGATAAATGTAGCCACACATGTTCATCGTCTGTTGGACCCTAAATGGGAAGCTTTGATGTTCCAACCATGAACAACTTTCAAGCAATGGCCTTTATTTCTCCAGAGGATGTCATCGCTTGGACACCCTCCTTTTCTTCCATCTACGCTCTCTGCATGCAAACAACTCACGCCGCCGGAGACCGTTGGCAAGCTTGCGTAATGCGGAGTTGCACCACCAGCGCCCGGAACGTAAAATACCGAGGTTGAGTGGTTTATGTTGTTCCTGTGATGTAAGCAAGACCTCCATCAAGCTCGTTGCTCACGCCGTGCTTCCACCAGATGTGAGTTAAACTGCGGAGACCTCGTTGGACGATGGTAACTAGCCTGTTTATTTTGCTGATCTAAGCGACCAAGTTTTACAACGGTAAAGCAAATACTAACGTACCGCTGCATTGCACACTGTACGCTACAGGGCGAGAGGGATATGGAGCCGGCGTCATAGAAAGCCACGTTTATCAAAAGCAGTCAGGGATTTTGCTATACATTTCGTGGTGTTAACTTTGATCCCAAGGATGCTAATAAAACTTTGATGGAGGATGAATTTCTGAACGAATTCTGGCCGATCCCAAACAAACGTCAGTGCAGGTGCGATTACGGCCAAGCTTGGAGGGAATCAGCGCGCTTCAGTGATGCAGCGCGAATTCCTAAGCGACTGACAGCCAGTATTACTCTGTCCACTGCAGCTTGGAAATTCTGGGCACCGTCAAAACTGAGGGCACTATCGTCCGCACATATTGCTCTGGCACAACAGCCTTGAGTAGACAGTCCCAAAGTGCGCATCGGTCAACCGAGTCGAAGGCACCTTTGGCGTCGAAGAACATAACGACGCTGGGCCGCCGAGATGTATGCCGGTGCTCTAACAACTAACGCTAAGTGGGCAATGCAAACACGACCCCAACGGAACGCTGCTTGCACCTCACCGAGATGACTTACAAGGGTTCCGGTTAGTTTGTAAGGGATTACAGAAGCAAGGAAGTTGCAAACGATGGGATCAGACTGATTCCTCTATGGCTTCCGCATTCTGAATATGCGCCACCTTTAAAGAGCGGAAACAAAACTTAGTGGCTACGGTCCGTTGGGCAAACTCCTGCTCCCATAACTTTACTATGGTTTCTTGTATATCATCAACAATAGCAGAGCCACGGAAATAAAACGGCGCTGGGTTTAAGGCGTTTGGCCCCGCGGCCGTGTTCACCTTCAATAGGCTGATCTCACGTTGGTCTACTGAGCAAGAGGGCGGATTCAAACAGACAGCCCAAGGCGCGGAGCGACTACTAGCCAGTGAGGAAGCTACCAATTCTGACGGCTTAAACGGCTTTATAAAACGCTCAGCCATAAACTTTAGAAGGATGGACAAGTTCTCGACCCCCGTAATAAATTGTTCCACTAACAATAAGTATCCTACTGCCCATTTTTCGTATCAGGAGAAATAAATTTGATGCTTAACAAAGACAGCGGCCAGTTCTGTCCATGCCCCTTGAAGAGACCATCAGAATTCGCTGCCCCTGTTCAGGCCAACACAGTGTTTTGCTTGGAGCACTATGCGAGTTCCATGTTGTTGGTTTCCGGCCGGTATATGCCCGCGAGCATCCAGAGGTTACAGAGACTTTGAAGGGACCCAGTGTCTAGGTTGGCTGTTATCTTCTCACCCTAGGCTGTACCTGCTGCTATTAAGGTCTTGTTAACATTCAACCAGTAATCTACAATTCACTACAGTAAGCGCTTACTTAACCAGCATGTCCATGTAGTTTGCTACGCATACAAAACGGCTGGCTGCACCAAATGACGGTAGCCAATACGCTCACAGCTTCCTCATGGGCTTTCGCCAAAACGCATCGGCAGGTCAGTACCTACAAGTGCACGGTCGAGGTCCTCACACTCGCTTCAAGTCAAGCGACTGCTTTGTACGCAACCTTTTTATACAAAATGATTATACTGTGATCGGTGTGCGTTCAAGGTTGGTTCGACGGCGGTGGGCCCATGTCACCCCATTGCGCATACTGTTTCGGAAGTCATTGCCCGCAAGAACTAAGCGGTCAGCTTCCCATAAATGAAGTAACGGCTAACCATTATCTTTACAATAGCTCGCACTGTACTGGCTGCTCGGATGCAGTTAATCAATGGATAGTTTTCCATCTTGAGCGTTCAGATCCCCGCCAGTGAACAGTGTCCGCGCTGCTTCTGTGATGAAGAGGCTAGGTCAGTTAGTGGGTAGTCGACTTTTACCAAACGATCGCCAGTGATTTGGTGCTTAGACAGCAGTGACGAATAAAACCCTACAAGTCCCGCCAGAGTTCAAATATTTGAAAATGCCAGCCAATCGGACCGCACGTATCCAGCTACTGTGTTGGCTCCAAACAACCAGAGCAGCTTTAGCCCGGGGACGCAGAACAATACCAAACCCAGCTTGACCGATGGTCGAAGCTGTATCGGCACGGGAAAACGCCGTAAGAAACTACGGTTGTCGTCAACTGAAGGAAATCACACAGTGAGCACAGAGCTCTAGCCTTGCAGGCAAGTCTCCGAGAAGCGGCAGATATCCGTGGATTGGGCCTCTAATGTTCGCGCAAGTGGCACCTGTTAACCGACCTGTAGTAGTGTGCGTAAAGCTTGGTATTCGTAATTCCTTAGAATGGTGTGCAATGAGCCAATCGACCAGTTGTGCGGCTAACGTGAGAGAAGGTATTTTAGTAGACATGAAACATACAATAACTAGCAGATACTGCACTATAGTTCTAGAAATCTGATGCCATGCTTTGAGTACAAACCGAGGCATCTCTTCATTCCCCCTAATAAGGCTGATGGCCCCTTATCTTCAAGACGCAAGCCGTGCAATAACTAGTTGATTCGTGCTTTTAGTAGTTGCTTTAGTGGTGTCACGATCTCTAGCTTATGAGAAAAAAGCAAGGTCCGCGTTTACACTGGAAGAGGTGACCCGAAGCTGTAAAGCAAACACCCAAAGAAGCTACTCAGTAAATGGCTATATTGAGATTAGTCGGAGGCAAACTATGACGTCAAAACTCATACTCCTACAAGACAAACCAATACATTGGGTTGTTATATACCATTAGGCGACGAATAGCAATGCGACACTACTGGATGAACCTAAATGTTTAGTATCTGAATCAGCCATGGAATAACACAACAAAACAGTTGCTAAAGTGCATATCCAAAGGTACAATTAACGAGCTCAGCAGAACTAATTTCAGCGTTAGGGGAAATATGCTCTCAGTTGGGGTAACCAATCTTGGTGTTATACGCGTACGCTAATTGCAAGTGGAAGCAAGCAAGGAGTTGCCAAATAAGCAATTAAGGCAACGAGTTAAGTTATCTGGACCCAACGTGTACTGACGAAAGTTACAAAGCATGGAAGGCGGATAGTCGGAAGCCGAAGCAAAATGCAGCTTCAGTAAGCAAAGGAGCAAATGCTCGGTATATACCATCAGGAAAACAGATGAACGATCGGGAGATATAAAAAGGAAAGAACTGAAACATTACGAAACCATGAAAGCATGTGTAGTAAATGTTCACCACAATATGTAACCAAATAACACAAATAAAACCCAGCATTTATTTTGAGTTGTGAGAAATAAACTGGCGAATCTATCAGAAAGGCTGCCTAGCTCAAACGGTTGCAGACATTTAGCTGCCTTAGTTACACTTTTATTTTAATTGCATCAAGCTACGGACTTTGGCAACGTTAAACCAATGCAGGATCCCAGCACTGGAAGTTCGCGGAAATAAGCGTATAAATGATAGATATGATGCGAAAAATGTTTATATTTAGTGTATTTTTCCTTTATTACTTGCAGCAAGGCGATTGCGCATGGTAGGCCTTGTAGGTTTCTGATCGTCAGTGCTTGTGTTGCTATCGCTATTGTACGCGCGGGAAGCCGCTCGTTATCAGCCCGATGACTGAAAAAGAAAACAAAATGCATGGGACCGGAAAGCAACCAATAACCACAATGACAACGGAGAGTGCGTGCCTCTTTCCAGGTGGATACCAGGAAGGGGTAGAAAAGCCAGTGGAAACCAAGTGCAGGTTGAAGCTTTTGCAGTAAGGGACAAGGAAAGGAAAGCGGGGTCCCGAGGCTGCGTAGCCCAAAGCGTTTTATTGCCCATTATTGTCTCTACTTGGGTGCAAACCGGGGGACCCGCATTATTTACAGTTAATCTTGTCCAAAAACAGTGAGGCTGTTGCCTGCACATCACGCTGATAAGGTTACAGCAAACCTACAGTTTGGTCAGGTATTTGAGAGTCACTGTAGGTAAAACTGATAAATCCAAACATAAGCGTATTATTTAAAACCTTATATAAAGTTTAAAATGCAAAACCCTTTTGAAACTGTTGAGTTTTACATTTATATAGCAAACAATTTTGCAACTGGGAAATGCGCATTAAATTCTAATACTATATGGAGAAACTGCAAACAAACTGTAAAATTAACTAATTTGTCCAATAAACTACATTTAGTTGCAATGCTAGCAATCAGAGTTTATGAACTGCAGATTAACTGTAATTAGGAGAATATGATAGCTTATTATAAGTGCTGCGGGTAACCGCAATATTAAACGTAGCTTAGCGCAAACGTAGGTTATTAGGTTCAACTGTACATCGCTGATTACTTAGTGCACAGTAGCGTTGTCTCGTTAAACCTACGCATACAGGATGTTTCGTCGTTGGTCGGTTTAGGTCAGCCGTGCTTGTATATAGAAGCATTTTGTTTTTATTTACCCTATTTGCCTATATTACCACATATGGCCTTATCTTAATAGATTAAGGCGCGCACAAATCGATACCCCGATGGTCAGTTACTCCAAAATTGTGAAATAGTAGCAACCGTGTCTTCTAACACTACGTTAAAGCACGTTTACCGGTTGCAATTGCAAAGAACCATGTCTTATTGGATGCCGTCTTCCGGTATATTTCAAGCTCTCCGAAAGGTCAGCATGGCCCTTCATACTGCCGTTCCTGCTTGTTTATACGTCAACCGTGTAAACATATCGGTTCAAAGAGGAGTTGCAGGTACGTTTCCTCGTTTATTTGCTGGTGACACCAACATCTAAATAATATATATGTTTATAACTTTCCTACTAATAGCAAACACATATAAAAGAAACATGCGTAAGAAAAGGGTAACCTTTGTATCACAAATAGTTACCTATTATGAAAGTATAATACAGCAGTTTTAAGTTGTAAGCAAAACGTGAATGCACATAAAAGTTGCAAGAATTATTTTCAATACACGCTAAACCGAACACGCGTAGCCTTAGCAGTTCGATAGGTTTATTTCATGGAATGTTAACCTAAGCAAAGCGTCTAGCAGTTAGTTTGCTACGTATAATGCTTCTGATTTACTCACTTGGTGTATACTATACTACTTCCATTTTATATCAGCTTTTGTGTTTGTCTAACGCTCTTGTATAAGGTAAATAACAGTAAATCTTCTATTTCTTTACGCAAACAGTCAAAATTTTAAGATATAGGGTAGGTAAATATCCTATCGTATACATTTTGAAAGCAAACTACTTAGTTAAAAAACAGTATTCCATGCAATATAATTTTAACTAAATTGGCCACGCCAAGGTGTTTTTATTTGTTATTACCGTTAACACAAATGATGCACCAAAGTTTGCAGGCGGGTAAAAAGGTGGGCTCAGATTCGATCAACGCATGTTTGCATCACAGTTAGCGAGTGTCAGAACTAAGTTTTAGTAACCTTCTCGCCTGCTCCTACCTCCTTTCAAAATTCACAAATTAGTTATTATTCCTTAGGCAAACGTTTAAGATGCTATTTTAAAGACATTTACTAGCCGTGTATTTCTTGGCACTGGCTTAAAAATAACCAAACCTTCAGTTAAAAGATAGCTTTATTGATTTTTTGTTGTGTTAGCCTAAAGCGCCTCACTCCGCGGATATTTTCAAGCTGGTTAGATCTTAATGTATTAACAAACCATTATCGTTGACCAGGCATGACACACATTTAACTGCTTGAGATTTAAGCAATCGTAGAACAAATGCTTTGTGGCCGGCTATTAGCCAAAGTACCTAAAAGCAAAGACAACTGGCAAACGGAAGGCAATAGTTTAGTCTAACAAGCATCTTGTACAACGCAACATCGGACCACCATTATAAATTAGGACAAGCAATTAACGCGCCAGCCGTTTACTGTTGTACGTCAGGGAACGAATAGGAATAACCCAGTAACTTGGCCGGGAAGATGCCGCATTCCTACTCAAGTTACTTTGGACCAGTCCAGCTATCCTACTGTCGGTTGACGGCAGTGCGTAGTCAATTTGAAAGGCCATATTGCTGAACCATTTTTTGCCATGAGTATGGGGAGTTCTGCGCCGCTGTAAACATAATATGCTAAGTTGAGGACGCTAAAATAGAATAAACTAAAATAAAACAGAACCATCCAGGACGTTATCCGTGTGCATGGTAACGGAACTGCCGTCAAGTAAAAAGTCTATGTTGTTCCGTAACCTTGTGCATCTTGGCAGGCGACCCAATGTTTTCGTTAGACAAAATGACGCAGAGCGCTTCAAGCTAGCCTTATCTTAGTCAATGGACTACCGGTTGTGCTATGTTTCAGGATATTGTGGTTCAGCTTTGTAAAGTAGATTCTAGTGAGGGAAGGAAAGACGTAGCCGGGTAAATCTCCTTTCTCAGAATAGCAACTCGCCTAAACGCCATCCGATAGGTACGTTTGACATGATGCGAAAACAAAAATATAACCTGGCATTAGAAATGTTAGTTCCCTTTTATTAATTTGGAAAGCAATTACGTCAAGTAAACTCACGCAATTCCTATTGTTTCATCCGTGCTAATAACGATAACCGGCAATGTTATACATCAGTTTGTAAATACTGCTAAACCTACAAACGCGAGAAAATGCGGTGCCGATTCTCTAAAACCAGAACAGACTGCGGCTGACCGATAGTCGTTTTGGCACACAAAACGCTGGCCTAATCCGATTGATGACAACGGCCTCGGCAAACCGGAGAAGTGGGGCATTGTTATGGCGAGGCAGAAGCCCAAACCCCGAGTTTGCTTCTATTCAGTGACCCAAAGTTAATAATTGTCGGCAAAGCTAAGGCGATGGCGGCATGCACACACACTTGGTCTGATTTAAGCATGTTTGCTGTAGGATACCCAGTTGCATCCATCTTGGTGCATCTACCAATATTCGGGCGGACAGTGCGCTATTGACTTTGCCTATGTAACTATCCTTGCGGTTACTAAGGATTTTGAGATACGCAGTAGGAGTTGGCGCCAGAGGTTAGGGTTAAGTTAGTGGAGGCAACGGTAGCTTATGCTTTCAGTAACAAGTATATCTTCAACAGCGCAGAAGGTGCGCCGTGTAGCGGAAGCCATACGTATTCTGGTTCTAAAAGAAGCAATGTCCGTCACAGTAAGCAGGTCTAAAACATATTTTTATTAGATACAATACCTACAGCTTTTGCTGTAAGTATAGTTGCTTTCAGGTATAGTTTAGAGAGCAGCTATTAGCAACCATATCAGAATAACAAAAGAAAGCTGGTCGGGACAGTGCCTTCCTTTTACCAGCTTTAAACGAAGGCAAACCACGCAAAGGCGTACGCAGACCTCATTTGGTCGCGCCGGACCAATATGTTCGACCGATTGTCTATCCGATAAACTACAGCTAAGTAACAACGCGCTAAATGCTAACGGCTACCCTAGCTGATTTAAGTGGCAGCACAGCGAATACCACAAAAAGCAGGGTGCTGTAGCTACTGTACCAAAGACAGTTATTTACAGAGCAGCTCTTTAAGGGTGACGTTGCTGCTTTGAGAGCTGGAAGGCTGCTTTCAGCTACACAGAGCACTATCTGCGCTGCCGTAGTTGTACTCATCGACTGAAGTCATAAGCTGACCTTGCCTGAACTAAAGGAAACTCAACTTATTGCGGCTATCTCACTTTGGGTATATCAATGCTTATGTATCCGCTAGAATAGTTACCTAGGCAGAACCAGTAGGACGCTCAGTTCCCGAATAATGACGCATTTACTAAACCGACGAGTTTCCTATGGTTTTATTCTACCACTTCATCGTACCGTCAATCTGAGGTGTGGGGCTGCTAGCCTACGTGTGCAAAATATTATCTTGTCGGCTAGGTTTCGCATATCTGTTATCGACGGGAGATTTGGAAACTTTTACACAGAATCAAGCTTATGCCATCTGCAGCTAATCTCAGAGGCATCGCATTTGTCTAGTTAAAGGCCGTGCGAACCGGACTTGTTGATCTAGTGGTAACCGGTGCTAGCCCGTTGTCCTTATGCGGAAGCTCGTCTCTCTGCTTTAGAATTAAATAAACCAAATGTTGTAAAGCTAAAATCGATCGTACAAAATTGAAGGAACTAGCATGGCTAGAAGATTCATGGAGGAACGACCAAGATAAAAGAACTTTGTACTTCTGATTCCACCAAACACGTGGTGAGTCTGTAAAATGCGAAACCTGCTGCATTACAGTTACAAGTATTGACTTCCAGCTGGGTAACAGAGTGCTTCCTAGACGGTTGATAAGTTTGTTTATTGAGGTTCAGTTTGATCGACCTTAAACCAATTAGTACCAGTAAGCGTAAATCGTTCAGAAATTATAGTTCAATAGTCCAGTGGTGTGTGATAGCACAAAAGACATAAGTTTACAAGACCCACATGATGGATATGCAAAAGAGAAGTAAACTTGAAATGTTCCAGCGTAGAGCGTGAAGTATCAGTGGTTAAACCAGTTCACTTCAGCCAACCGTTTTGTAGCGTTGACCATTAAAACGATGGCCCACGTCTTTTAAATGTCGTACTCGATTTGCACAAACTTGATTTTGCACAAATTTTTCAGCTGCTAGAAACTTTCCACAGGTTTAAGTACACAAGCTAGTATGTGATTCAACGGTACACAGCTCAGAGCGTAAGCGATCCTATTTACTTTTAAATGTATGCGGATGGCAATGAAGCCCAAGGTGGTATATTAGCTGTAACAACCAGGTATATGTCCTTTTCTCACCAGTCAAGGTTCACAGACGCTCGTGTTCCGTAAAGGTTTCAATTTCTCTTCTCACAACTACTGGTGGAACCTTTGACGCCAAACTTAGCCGCTAAAACGTCTTTGTCGTGCTACGTCCAGGTGTTTACCACTAATACTAAACTTCTGGATGCAACAGCTGCTGGTCACTTAGTCATGTATTACGTTTGGTCTGATAGTACAATCCCATGTCCTTTGGATGACGCATCTTTGGTTCAAAATGCACTAACAATTTAGCCAAATTTGTTCGTAATCTGACGGCATCATAAATATTTGCTGTTAATTAGCCCAGGGCCACCTGGTCTCATCACAAAGCAAAGTATAAACTGGTGTGAGAAGGCTAGCTCACTACATTATGAAATGCCGCTACAGGGTTGTCATCTCAAGCAATGCTTTGACTGCGCCAATGTTTGGGCTCCTGCAGAATCCAGAACAGGTTCATCCTTTTCCTTATGGGATTTAATCCAGCTTTGTCCCACCAAAACTGCAAGTAACAAACATTATCACAAGTGGGGACACACTTACATTCCTGGAGTTTTAGTCTGTTTTACTAAAGGCTTTGAAAGACTGGTAGTCGGTACGACAAGTAATCAGAAAGTCTTCTAAACATGCGCATACTCCGAGTAGGCTTTGCAAAATGTTGTCTATAATGCTCTAAAAGGTCGCCCGCGCAGAGCGTATCCCGATTGCTAACTAGCAATAACCGCATAATTTCACGAGTGTATCAATGATGGCAATTTCCTTTGCATTTCCCTATAGTTCTACATCAGGATAAGCATAGCGTATATTAAGTTTCGAGAATTGTTGTTCACAAGGCAAAGTTGAATAGGGGCCATCTCTCCGTGAATTCGGATGATAATCCGTCTTCATTGCTTGTGTAACGTTCAGTTTAGAATCACTGCACATGCAAATTTAACAATGGGGCTTCTGTAAGTAACGACGTCTACATTCCAAAAAGAGTGGCGTGCGGGTGAAATTATTCTTTCCTTTTGTAAGCGCTTTAAATCTAACTCGGACTACAGACCGACTGCGAAAGGTAGATTTTGTGTCTTGAATAAAGTTAATTATCTGTAGCTTGGTATACCAGCTGGTGAAGGCAGCATGTAATATTCCAGCTACGAGTATAAGGAAACACTGGAAATATCTTTCAAGATTGTGCGTAAGCTAACTTTGTCTTCACCGGCCTGGCAGATGTTAGTATTTTTGGAATGTAACTTAATCTGTTTCTCCAAAATAGGTTCGGACAGTCGGTGTTAACAACGGTTAGTTGAAATGTCGATGTGTTGTTCCCATGATTTAACTTCAATTCGCCCATGCTCAAAGCACTGAGTGCCTCCTACGTGTATGATCGCAGTTTAGATTGCGTCGGCGTAAGAACTAGGTCGAGTAAGGTACATTTGGTGATTAATGTAACCGAAACCCCGATATCGATCTTACGGTACACTGCCTGGACTTCAATGTATAAATCTACATTGTACGGAAGCAGTCTCATTGCTTGCGCTGTCGTTGCGTAAAACGTAATTAGAAATCGGGGGCGTTAGCCTTTTCCTCAGTTCAAACAGCAACCAAAGCAGGGTGCGTCATTCGTCGTTGAACTGCATTTTAACGGTATAGAAGTGCTAACTGTCCTCGCTCACTGCACGTATGACAAGTCGTCTGTGTGTACCGGAAATCCATAAAGTTTTTATATTTCTCACCATATGGCTATCACGTAGAGATACGTTGTTGGGTGCTAGTCAAGGTTTAACCGCGTGGACGAATCTGATGTATAATCGCTTGTAATGAATGAATTGTTACCTAAGGCGTTCCTTTTTTCTGCACAGCGCACTTTCTGTCCCCAAAGCAGTTTATACTCTTTTTGAAAGCAGACCTACTAAAGTTTCTTCGTCTCAAATGCCAACCAAACGACCTTTCACTGCCATCGGCTCATTAACTTTTGTTGCGGGAATTTTATTACGATGGCACTCCGTGGTTAAATATTGTATACGACTGACGAATTCATTAACGCTCTACTCACCGCTCTGCATTGTTAGCGAAAAGGTTAGGCGCGCCTTATTAGCATTTTGCCGCGGGCACCAAATGCCATTTTGGTCTTTACAACAGTCTGTCAGGGATGTACTTTCGTACCTGCGCAACGCATCAAATGCTTTTGCCCTTCTGGACTGAGGTGTTGTCTCATTGGTTTGATGGAATGTGTTTCACAAAATCTGTAGTGGGGGCGCTGGTCGTGAGAAGCTCAAAACAATTACAAAAGGTTCGGTTGAGGTGATTCCAAACTACTGAGAATAAATTGGAAGACGTTCCCTTTACAACGGATCAAAGGGGTAAGAAAGAATTTAAATAAATAACCTTAAGTGTAAACTTTGTCATCCACGATCACAGCTAAGCTAATGAGGTATTTACCCTTAGTGGCTAGCTTTTAGCCGGTATCACAAGTCAAAACACGACGGGTATAAGTATGAAAACTGTGTATTCTAACTATCTTGTTGTACACCACTTTGATCCCCCATCTTAACTTAGGCCGATCGATGTGCTGATGAGTACATCACTGAAACCCGCCAGTCATTTAAGCCGACGAATAGGAACGACCCATTAAATATGCCGCGAGGAAAACTAGATGAATCGAGCACGTTACATTGAAGGTACGTAATAGGCTTTTAATGTGTGCACTGGCTTAAATGTAACCAGTTGTCGCTTTCTTAAAAATAACCAAAGAAATGTTAGCTCTTTAATATTCGCCTAAATCCACGACCATTTTGATTGTGTTAGGTTTCAAACAGCTAAGAAAAGTTTAAATTGTGACCACGCAAGTCACACTTGTATCAGCTCGACAGGGTACGCTGGTATTACCATAGGACGGTGATCGCAGGTTAATCAGGACATCCGAAAAAATAAGTGTTGAAAAGAAGGCATATTTATAGCAAAATGTTGATGAAAATTTGCTTAGATGGGCCGGTTTCATTTGTTTTACTCACTTACGTTTAAGTTAACTGCTAACCGCCATGAGCCAGGGTGACGGGAGAACGTGTACCGAATAAACGAAAACCTGAAGTTGGACGTGCGGATATTACTTTGTTATAAAATAATCGCCAAGCTTGGTTACGCTAATTGCATTAAACTAGCGGTTGATGCATTTGCAATATGGATGAGCAGGTGTTCTAGTCGGTTACTTTATTTAAATACAAAGGTGACTATAATGGAAAGCGCTTGCAGCCCCGTGTAACTGAACACCATTACGCCACCAACTTTCCTTTACTTCTTGTTTTTTATAAACTGTTTATGGCGACTGCCTGGTTGACATTATTATCAGGCATATTTAGTGCAAGCAGTTAAATATATTAAAACATGTGCTTAATTCGCCGTTAGTAGTTTGTATAAGCTTTAGCTTATCGCCTCTTTCAAAACAAATTATATTTCAAGAGGAACCTAGCAGTGCGGTGTAATAGTCTTAAATATAAAGTTTATGACATACACACGCTAGGGGTAATATAACTTAAGTTTTCACAGAAGTTAAGCGAGCTTGTATTTAGTAAACATTTGTCGCCCATTGTAACGCAATGCTCAATTTGTTTACCCGCAGTAGTCTTGCTTCTGTAAGTGAAATCACGCTCGGTGTTATGCACAACTTACTTCGCTGTGGAAGAAATATAATGTATTGTACCGTAGCCTTTCATCGCATAGGTTACGCGCTGAATAGTTTTGATAAAATATTCGACGCCTCCTAACGAATGTGGCTAATATTTTGCTAGCAACGCAACGAGTTTTGTTTTGTTGAAACCTAATGCGTCGCGGATTGGCTATCATAAACTAAATCAAAACTTGCTTGAGGACACTGACTTTATTACAACATTAGTGCAATGATTAGGATTTGCTTTGTTGCTTGACATTAAAACACAAGTATTTAACTTTTTACATATGATGTATGTTAGGAAGGCAGGGCTTCCGACTGCAAGCGGCATTGTTTTAGCTTTTATTTTCAATCGGGTTTGTGCAAATGTCATGCGCGTATCAATGTTAAACCAACGGTATGGAAATTCTAGGTTACACTGTGGCCGTTATACCGTTAAAAATACTAGTTAAAATATGATGCGGGACCGAGCACTCCGGTGCCTATATTATGAATAGTTAATTATATTTCTTGAGGGCAGAGCGGCATGGAGGTTCCGCTATTTAACTTTTTGAAAAGATATACACGGTTTATTGGGTCATAATTCTTTGTCACAACAAGAGGGTCTAAGTTTTGTTGCTGCACAAATATGAATACTTTTTGCTTAACTAGCGTCGTTCCGAAAGTCATGGATAGGGTATGCATGCCCAAACAAATGTACTAACGTACAGTAATAAAAGTGAGATGTCGCCGTTGACGAATTTTGCAAAAAAGAAATGCTATATTCCGAACTCCCAAAGAGGATAACGTTGTGCACCTAGTGCATATATTGCTGGTTTGTCTGGCGCAATCCCACTGGCTGCCGATGGCCGGTGGCAGGGCAATGTTTATTCTCAACTTACAGATTGAATCGGACGCAAAAGTAGCGCTTGTTGTCTTCTTTGGTTTGGGCGCATAGCGTTGTGTTTTATATTCCTGATGCTGTGTGGTAATGTGCCAGGTTTAATCCAAAATATATGACGCTTCATATGCTTGAGCCGTTCGCATTTTTGTAACTTGCCACTTGTTGCTTGGTTAGACAAATCACTTACCGTGATGTGGTCAACTCTGATTCGATTCGTGAAGCAGAACAAGGTTGTTTGCGGTTGGACCTATGTAGTTTTTAAGGTTAAAAGTTGCTGTTCGTGAAATGAAATTCTCCCGAACTGGGGACGGGTCCAGAATTGATAGAAGCCGGTACCTTGAGAGAAAGGATGGTCGGTATGTAGATCCACAGCTGTTGCTTGCGGGTAGTCGTAAAAGTGCTTGTTCTAAACCCCACTTTCTACGATAAAGCAGCAAATGTGGGTCATTTACCTGACCTTTTGTGTTAGGGGAGCAGCTGTGAGCCGAGCGCCGTTGATATTAGGAGTCCTGCAAGTTAGCAAATGAAAGGCAACCTAGAGCCACGGCATTTTTATGATGTGCCCAAACATAAATAGGCGTGCCTTTGCATCTCATGGGGTAACGCTTTTCTTAAGGCCTAAGACTTGATGAAGGAATCCACGTTGATTTACGTTGTGTGGAATAGGTGCGACAGGCAAATCCAATGTAGGCAGCGATTCGCATTAATAGACACCTTGGTAGCTTCGGTTTCTTAAACCAAAATGGTAGTAGATACATATCAATTGAAGTTTGCCCGTTCCGCTACTGTCAATGTAACGCAATAGACAAAGCAACCTTACTTGACGCACTCGGTTCATATTGTGACAGTGCACCATAGGTTATTTAATCTAAGTGTGCTAAACTTAACGATTCAATGGAATTTGCTTTTTCTGCCACCAGTTAATATGCTACGTGCATGTTATATAAAAAATAAAAGCGATTTAATAAATATATAACATTTACGTTACTGCAGGCTTTATAATTACTGTTCGACCTACGTTATTTTTAGAAATTCAGGCAAGCTTTT
This sequence comes from Dicrocoelium dendriticum, assembly GCA_944474145.2. NCBI lineage: Eukaryota > Metazoa > Platyhelminthes > Trematoda > Plagiorchiida > Dicrocoeliidae > Dicrocoelium > Dicrocoelium dendriticum. The sequence goes on along the minus strand of OX104063.1, from coordinate 413,692 downwards.
TAAAATTTCATCCTCGCTCTGACTGGAGTGAGTGTGATGAGGTATGTACTGTTATCTTCTTGTGCATAAACCCATTGACCATGCGTCAGAAATTTAAATAAACTTTCTGTTGTGCTAGCAGGAAAATTAGAGTTCAACTGACTGATTTGCATACTGGTTTCGTATAACAACTCGCATGTTAACAAGTATTAAATCATTCTTCTACCGCCCGCAGCGGCCACTTTAATCTGAAACTAGGAAGGTAAATACTTAATTCGTGTTGGGCAGCTTTGGTGAAATATACGTGCCTCAAACTGTGAAAAACTTGTTGGTTTCTGCAAACTTGATGTTGGGGTTGCGTTGACGAATGATGGCTCACCTATCTTATAAGGAATAAAGTTAGCCCGCATATATTCTAGCGCTTCGCCTGCCGGACTGTAAGCTGTACGGCCGGTGGCGCAACCTTATGGGGACCAATATTTTACGCGAGCCGGCGGCACATATATCAAAATTGTAGGAGACAGAGGAAATTGGCACAGCCCTTGCGTAAGTAGGACCTAGGAAATTTAAAACAAAAATGTTGTTTTACGCTTGCATTTTCCAGAAATGCGTTTTTCATTTCAACGTCATTATTGCGCTTTATTCTAGGTTACGGTGGTAGGTCAGGTGTTAGGTTTGCGCACAGATTCCTATCTGATATGTTTTATGTCAGCATTCCTTTAAAGGGCACTAGGTGACAATCGTAAACATACACATTGCCTATATGGCCTCTTTAACCTTGGCGGCTCATATAGAGCAAGCACTTAACGTGCTACGTCTTCGCGTTTAGATGGTTTAATGTGGTGTTTAGCGGCCAGCTCAGACATAAAGTTCCAAATATGCTTTGCTGTTAATGGATACTCGGGGTACAACTTGCGCGCTTGAACATACACATTCATCTAATCTACCGCACGCATTCCAGTGGTCTTGGCGTAAAAGATTCTCCGAAACCCTCACTAATGCAACGGATTTTAGATGCAAAACGCTGGCAATTACTAAAGAAAACTCGTTGATTAAGCCGCTAAGCAACTATTTACAACTAACCCCACATCAGTATTATCAAACAAATGTTTAAATTTACATGTCCCATATCAAAATTCACGTAATATGTATGAAAACTATGGTTACGATTTTAAGCATCCGAAGTGACTTAAGGTTTAAAGTATTGATAGTATTTTTCCTAACGCAAGGTGCCATTGTTACTAATTTTCTAGCCATTCTGTGTAGATACTTTACTACAGCAAAGAATAATGTCATGTAGTTTGTGGTTTATCAAACTAATTGACCAGCCGTACTACTTGAGTATTTGGTTTATACATTACTGCACCCTATGGTAGACTGATTATTCACAAAGAGCTTTGTCCGACCTCATGAAAATGAACTGTATTTATGATTACATACCCCACGTGTACAGTTTTAGCCATTAACTTTGTACAACTTCCGGGTGCCGCGGTTACGGTTACCGTAAAAGTTTTGTACAAATACATTTATTAGATTACGCCACAGTCCAAACGCATTGCCTAATGGACAAACTAATGTTGGTTTATTTTTATTTAATAGCATGCACAAAGTGTGTTCTTCGGAGAAAACTCAACAATATGAGCTGCGCATACCGATTTGAGATTTTTCCTATTTTTGTTATTGCATTCAAGTTCGTCAGACACTATTGTTTTGTGTTATCTGTTTGACAGTTTGGCTCGCGCCAAAATAATGTCTAACTGCGAGAAAGACGCCGACAGCGAATGGTAGACCTGAGAAATCCGTCAAACATACAAAGATTTGTTTTTCCTGTTTCAGCTACGAAGCACTTTCAAGCATAGATGTTTAATTGGATCAGATTTCTTGTGCACGGGCCTGCAGGTACAAGAAATACACAATAAATTTATAACGCTCGGAGTTATCATTAAAGCAACGTTCAACGTCGCAGTCATGTGTAACGTGTTTTCATGGAATACTGATTTGTTTGCTTTAAACGTTGAAAATAGTTTCAACTCCATGTCATTAAACTGCGTCACATATAAACGTAGTTTATACCAATTGACTTACGAAGGTAATATCAACAATCATTATCCAACATTTAATTTGAATGGCTAATGCTAGAAATATAACCTAATATTGACATCCTTAAAGGCATTATATAAATTCAAACAAACCGAGCAACTAAGACTTCGGCAAGTACGTCTTGTCCAAATGTCCTTTTACCTAAAACGCGTGCTATTTTCCGGCCGCCACGCATGCACAACTCTACATATATGTTTTGAACTATGGTAAATATATTCAAGATAACACTTGTATTTGAGGTGGCACTATCATTACAAACAAAAAGAAATATTTTTGATGTTCCTGAAGCAAAATAATTGGCGCAAACTTAACAGCCTTAAATTTACTTTGAAATGCGTTTTATCCAAAATAGAAAGATATATAAACATAAGTACAGAGCTGTGGCCACAATATCAATGCGTAGCCGGCACGACACAACTGGTTGCATTTGCCTGTTCTCATAGTACTTAACCTATGTTCCTATAACGAGCATTAGTAATAAATGTTTGATTTGTTCTTCGTTTATTTTTTAAAACGAAAGGTGCTCCTGGTGAGTTAATTCTCTGCAGCTCAAAAAGGTGCGTATGCGATTTGGTCACCTTGCAAATTTAGCCAGGAAGTACACGATAAGTATTTGATGCGGTGTGGTATAAGTACAAATAATATAAGTAGCCAACGACAAAGCAAACTTTCTTAATTTAACAGTGTTGGTTGTTCATGTGTCGGGCTATCTCTCATTCGCGTACAATGACATGCTAATTGGCCAGTTAATAACAGTTGATTTGATGTTTTATTGGTGCTTTCCTGGTTGCGTAGCATTGTCTTCCACCATCAAGTTGACCAAATTGAAACGGAATAGGTCTTGTACTTTAACATTTAAGCAGCACACTTTGTACAATTTGTTGCTACCTGTATTTTAAAACAATTATGCAGTGGCAATTATATACGGACTCTATTTATCCAATCTCTGTGCCCAGGTAAGCAACTCAGTGAAATATAGGATTGTTAATTTGATCGGAATAACGGTATATTGTTATGGCACTATTCTTTTAAATTTTACCTGAAGTAACGTTAGCTTCACATATCATAGCTACAAAAGTTACTTGCCATACCAAACGTCATGGAATAATGGTGACACAATGTATTTCTTTAATTTAAGTTAACAACCGCAGGTTGTGTTAGTTACATCTTAATTTGCTCTATAAGCTGCTACACCTACTTGCAGTTCTTTCGTCCCTAATTTACGCAACACATCCAGTGCCTTTATGTGGTGGTGACAATAGCAGCACTAAACTTGCCATACGAATATGTGTTTTACGGAACTCGAAATGCATCCATCGGCATAACGTACTTATAAGCATTTGGAATGCAACCTCCGAGCTCAATTGTGATAGAACCTTCGATGTAAAATACATCGCTGCCATCTCAGTAAACCGTAACCAAATTACGGGAAGTTATAAAGTTTCAATTTGTGCCAAATTTCGGTCCTTTTCTGCAAGCAACTTCTACACACTGGTAAACATTAATGCAACCTATAAACGGTGGACCCCTTACAACATATAAAGAGAGAAAAAGATTGCAAAACGGCCGTCTAAAGCAAGCTTTTAGGCGTGGTGTCATGGTAATACTATAAATTATCCGTTAACGTAGGAAAACAGCAATTTTATTTATAATACTTTATTAACCTTTTATAAATAAACAGAAGAGTTTTATGTATATGTAGTCCTGTGGTTTGGATTTGCAGAGGAGCCCCTCGATTTGTGGTTGCATCCTGTCAGCATTCTAAAAGTAGCGAGTAAACAAGAGAAAATATTGTTTCAAAATATCGACGTCAGCCATGTAGGTAAAAGCTTCTGAATATTCAAACATATATAATAATATTAAATGGCGTTTCAGATCCCCTAAATCGCAGAAAGTTACAGAGAATTTTTGACTTTTTTGTAAGAAGGCTTATTTATAAATTTAATACGTTCCAGAACACTGCTACTGAACTAGCTGTTGAAATTTAACTTTCCCGAGGCAGACAGGTGGTGGCACAGGAAAGTTGTTCTGAAATCCAGAGCACATTACACTTAACCCTTGTAGGGCACGAACCAGCAAGACAACTATTGCGTCCATATGAATAAGAATAATGTGAAGTTTGCTAACACTTTGAAAACCGACATAAAACTTGCATATTTTGTGCAAATTAAAACAAATTAACTATAACGTTGCATTATACCCTGCATCTTAACGTATGGTCGATAACCAAATTTCTTTATGGAGCACGTACTTCGTTAAATCTTGCCCGGTTTTTGCGTCTTAGTTTGTATATACTTGGGTAGCTTGGTTAATTTGGTATATTGCTACTTAAACAAGGTAAGTTGGATACCCATTTCCATTGCAACTGAATAAAAAATAGTAATCAACATTGTCTCTAGCATCTGTGTTTTGAAACCTAATGCACATTTAGCTAATCTCATCAAACACATAACTCATCATAGTTCGCTGGCCGATGCGAAACAGGTATATGTCAGCAAATCATTTAAATTTTCAGGTAGACTGCTTACAATTGTTAACTATATTTTAGGGTTATGTATAAAGTCGTTTCGAGGCAAAGTATTCATATTTGAGGTACAGTCCGACTTACTTGCGTTACCGTGCTTCCTTCAGTTACCGCCTGTTTGATGACAACTGCTGGTTCATAGTTCTGCATTTAAGTACTAAATAAACGCGGCGCCGACAAAAGCAAATGCACCAGAAAAATACCAGCACGAAGCCAGCGAGTTAAATGTATTTATTTAAATGTGCTTAACTCAAGCAAATAGTAAAAGGCAGTGGTTAAAAATATGGTTAAAAGCCGAGAAAGCCAGCCTATCGGTGCGATGATAGCATGCGTTAGATAGTGTGTGTTCGGTTTCCCTAGGACAAGCATTATCTATTTCCACTGTGCCTAAATTAAGAGAGTATTTGAACCAAAGTTTAGAACATTACCAAAGGCGTCAAGAGAACCAATCGCTAAAGTCCTTGCAAGCGATGATGCAGCCACGTGGTTCATAGCATTTTCAATAAAACGTTTGCGCGCTATGTCGGTTGTTGCTGCCCAGTAATTTAGCGCACGATCATCAGCATAAACTGCTAGCTTTGCCGCCGTGTTACTTGTACGATAGTTAATTTACAGTTAATGAAGAATAAAAGCATCATATTTTGGGGACGTACAAGTTCTCGCATGTGCTAATGCATCTGAAACGGTGTACGTTTGCTAAACTTGATGTCAGAAAGTGGTGGCTGTAGAGTGCCTCCTAGCATGGAGTAGTGCATTTTAAGATGGCTGCTTTAAGTTTTTCCTAAGATGCGTCTGCTGGCTAGGGGTCAAGTATATCGATGAATCCTGAAACCACGTGTCCAAGCAAAGGGGCAGTAAGATAAGAAAGAATGGGAACCTGTGTTGTGCCTTAGCGAAAACGAAAGATGGACACAACTTGAATAAACCAAACAGGTGGAAATAACAAGTTCAGAAACGGAAACAGGGCCACTGCGTATTCAGAAATCTGTTCATCAATATGAGAGGCGAAAATTATAAAGCAAAATTAACGCGTGCAAATAGATTCGCGGTAAAGACTTATTGAATAGGACTGTTACGTAGCATGTGGTGGTTTCGTGGCACAAGCCAAGTTTAAGCACCGTGTTCAACGTACAAGTACAAGCGGACACACGCGTTAAACCTTTTCCTCTAGTTAATGTTTGTTTGCTGCCGACTGGTTATTCATAGTTTTACGTGCAACTACTAAAATGGCGTGGCAACGACAAAAGAACATGCAGCGGAAAACAAAACTAGCAAGAATCGCGTGCGTTGGAGTTCTGTATTTCAAATTCTTTAAGTTCAAGTATTGGTACAAATTATTCGGTACCGGTATTGATGTAGGCCAACCTAATACTTAGTGTAGTCACAACCACCCTAAGCTTGCGACTGTCTGGAGAACCAGTAAAGGCGTAACATTTTATTCACTGATGGAAATTTGCGTAGGTTAATTCCTGTCAACAACGCGACAGCATTGTCTTTAACGTTAGTGGATTGCCTTACGTTAAACAATGTTGCTGCATTTTATCCGTGCAAAACAAACGGCCTGTTAAGGGTTTCGCATAGACCATAGATACGTTTACGTAATAATATTGAAGAAAAGGTTTAACGGTTAATTTTTATATGGAGGCGTAGCATAATTCGTTAAATATAGCGATAAGCCACACACTTCTCTACTAGACGAAACTACCTTACGATAGACACATTGGCACCGTATTTCTCACTTAGGTTGATAAATTACTAAGTGCAACATAACCACCAGAAAAAGTCACATCTATTTTTAGTTCATGTAAAATTGTGTTATAGCCATTATCCTGTAGAATGACTAAGTAGAGTGCAACGAAGGTGCTTATACTGAATCTTACTATGAAAGGGAAAATTAAGCTTTCGAAACGAAACGATACGGAAGTTAGCTGCAGTAGAGGTTTTTCGTAAGCAGGTATAAATGTGTATTTACCTTATGCTTTTTAACTGCACCAGCTTCATTTATCTGTTATGAATAGCTTAAGGAGTTTCTTTAGAGTTGCACAATTAAGAAAGAGAAGTGCAACAAGCTAGCAGACTGTTTTAGCCATTCCTTTACGTTGCTCACTCCCTAGATGAAAGCAAAAGTTGAGTTGCCTAATTCAAATAACGAAATTTCTGGGTATCTGAATAATTATTTTTACGTTTACCGCGACTTTACATTTGTTTAACGCTAACTTTACGGAACCTGGTAACGTGACATGGTTTGGTAATTTCGGCACTTGCATTAGTGTGACTTAAGTATTTGGAGCTTACTGTAACAGTTTAGCGAAATCATGTTAGTGCCCGCGGACGCTTACCGTTGGCTCATGATTTGCGGAAGATATATCTCGCGTTTACGCTTGAGAAATAGCTTTGTCGTGTGTTGTATTTTTCCAGGTATTTTGTAGTCTTGTTTCTTGCGATGATGGTAACATTGAACAGCATACTGCACATGAAATGCAAGCAAGTATGGATTCCTACTAGAACATCTAAAGGGTTTAACCCCAAAACATCCCAAACTGCAAGGCGAATTAGTTGATGCCTCTAATTGCGCCTGTCTTAGAATTTAACAGCAGGTAACTTTAATTTGCAAAACCAATAGCTTTGTCTGTTCAAAAGTTTTACTTTGCCGCCTGCGACCAGCATATATGAGACTGTAAACCGCGCCTTCGCACAACCTAGCGATTGGTTAGTACGCTTAACATAATATCTCCAGCCCGCAAACTTTGGTTTCGAAATGCTGCGCTCTGCAATTCTGCTTAGTCGGCCGGTTCATTAATCGGTTTTCTAAACCTGATATAGCCTTCGATAAGCGGAAAGTTAGAAACAGCCAATCTCGCTTGCTCGTTTGTAAAGCCACGTGAGCGAGACCACTAAGGATAGTTTTGTGGTACGCAAATATTGCGCTCGATTATGTCCTACGTGTATTGATGCAAAAACAGACCTGTGGATATCATGCCTATGATACAATAGTAGCTGACACGAACTAGAGTTTGACAACTAATCCCAGGATTTTAACTCCCAGGTGGCTTTGAAGCTTTTAGCAAAATCCTGTTATCAGAGACATAACAGACGCTAAAGCAGACAAAACTGCACCATTAATCTCTTTTATTTAGCCGCTACCGGTAATTAATAAGGTAGCAGTACACTGGATGATTTTAGCCGCTATTGTGTGCGAAGCTTTGCGCTGTTGGCGCATCTTTGTGGATACAATTATTAGACTTAATAGCCGTTATCGATTTGCTTCTCTTCTTCAGTGAGTCCACCAGATATCGAGTCTGTATTTTACCGACAAGGGCTAGTGAAGCTGGAATAACTTTCTTTGAGAGGCGGTTCCTACAGGGTTGGTGCAGTATTTGTGCTCCAGAAATACATTAACTTGACTTCATTATTACCCTTGCAAGAGCACGTGGTTACGGTACACTATGAGCTGAATCCACGCGGACACAGTTTCTATCCAAGTCCTGCAATATACTGTTCACTTTTTTATTATTTACTATAAGACAGCGTAGCTAGCAACGCAGCTTACTACTCATAATAAAATGTCTGTTTCGGGCACGCATGAAAACCGGTGGTACAAACTGTTGGTCCTATTTTACTTGCTAAAAGTCAACAGAGACTTGGGTATCTACAGTTACGGGACAATGAATTGAAACGGAGAAACCCTTGTCTTTTGGATACATCGCACAAACCGTTAGCTAGTCTGGGATAAATCTGAATTTGGATTAGTCATAGCCGCATGCCTGCTCCAGCTAAACTGGTATTAAAGCTAGGTTCGCAGAAATTGTGCAATCCGGGTACACGACGGCTATTGACCTTACCTGCATGCCAACTTTTTAAATTAGATTTCTTCCAATTACCTTGGTTTAATGGCGAAAATTGTTTACGATTACACATGAAACATTTTATAATAATAATGATAAGTTCCAGATTATTGGTTTGTTTAATAGCCACATCATAATTTTGCACTTACGGCCGCCGTTGTTAACTTGTGTTTGGATAAGGGTGTAACACCTTAGAACCTACATTGCAAGGTGCAAAGCCTCTACTATTCGCGGATAAAATAATCAAAATCGTTACCACGCAGCAACTAAGCAATTTGCACGCATAAAATGAACGTTGCCGTGTACACTCTTCAGGCCAAATCCTTTAAGAACACGTAATTCGGTTTCCAAGAACTAAGAAGGTATTGGTTTCGTTCCAATGCTAAAAAGAGTATCTCCCTATAATTTGTGCACACTGCACTTAACTTTACTCCAAGTTTTAATCCAAGTGTCCCAAGTCGTCACCATAATAATGACGGGCGACCCTCGCTTGTGTGCCTTTGTGTGTGTGTTATTATAATGTAATTTAACTTAATACCCATAGAACGGGGCTTTTAAATTGTCGCAGAGAATAATGTGCCTGAGTTATAGTGGCTTTATTTATCTTTATCAAGCGACCATATGCAGTTTTCTGTTTAGACAAATATCATAAAGGAGCACGTTCTTTTCCGTAATATCAGGTGGAGAAAATAGCTGGGTACCGGCATATGTACGATGAATGCACCGTGGACAAAAGAAAGCACGCCACTCATTCTTTAAGTCCAGCTGCACTGTATCGTTTGCGAATAAGGCAGCCATTTTACAAGGTTGATTTGCCTTTGTATAACAAGTGGCTTAACTCTCTACTCAAGGAACTAAATCATCCACATTCTTCTTGTGAATATAACGGATATATCGACAAAGATGAAGGTAATTCTTTGTACCAATTTATTGTATGTCAAACTGGCGCAGCAGTTGCAAAAGCTTTCGAATAGGAAAAGTAAGCATATACATTTTTGCAAGAACATGCTTTGAGTTATGATTTGCCGTGGAATAAGAAATAATGCATTAGCCGGAGCTTCCAGTATGCACTGGTGCCCGCACATTTATTGTTCAACAGCACGAGGGCTAGGGCCAGAGAACGGTGGCTCGGCTGCTTTGGCGCGACGTTAATAATGCGCTGTTATTGGGACCTACTTATATAAATGAATCAACGCAAATGTTTCAAATGCCCTATTCCTTATATTATGCATAATAATTTGCGTGTGTGAAATCCATATACATACTGGCTAGTCGGCAAAACCCTGAAGTAGGCGACCTGTTTATCTTGAAGGGACCTCAGCATGCTCGCCACAGATGTAGGTTGAGGACATGGTTCTACTCAACTATGTGGCAAGCTACCGATTACTACACTATACATACATTAACTTTTAATCAAGAGTAGATATATGTATGTAGGCTGCTTTATATACCGCACAGATAAACATGCTGAGTACGTGCTCTTTGAGCATAAAACGGCAGCGCTTTAATGCTAATAAGGAAGTACGGCACATATCACAAAAGAAAACAATAGCTGGAGAAGTCATCAGTTGTAGTGTTTCATACGGATCAGGACCGACACCACAGCAAGCAAAGTGCACCCATCCGTCATATCCAGAGAACTGTACGGCTTATGAACGAGAAGTCACTTCTTTAGCGCAAGACAAGCAGCTGGACGCCATAGAAGTTGTAGTCCAAATCTGTCGCGATTCTTCGAAAACAATCTAGATCGGTGTTACTTTAGAGAAAGATCTGGGCGTCATTGTTTCCCTGGAACTTAAGATCCACTCAGGACACCATAAGTAGGGTTGCCGCTGCCTACAGGATGTTTCTTGCCATCCGATGAGCTATCTGTCGCTTGACACCGGAACTTTTAGAGTTTTCTTCACCTCGCATGTGCGCCCGATTTTGGAATACGGCCTCCCTGCTGTATACACACTTTCCAAATTTGAGCGCGACACGAATGAGAAGGCCCAACTGCGTGGATCGAAGTTTGTATACGAGTTACGTGACCTGCTGTATCCCCTTTGGCTTCGGCAGTTGAACATGTTCTCTATGGATTACCGCCGTCGGCGTGGGGACTTGGTTTTACCCGTCGTATCCTCGGGGCAGAACTAGGGAGAGAGTTGCAGGAATTCTTCAACCTCAACATGGCCACTTGGCCTCTTGGTGGCCTCTAGGCCACCAATGGAAAATATTCAAACCACGGAAGCGCAAAATACGGTCCATTCTTGCTCTATCCAATCGCGTTGTGAATAACTGGAACCGGCTACCGCCGCCAGTTGTTGATGCACAGACGGAGGACCGCTGTAAATCTACTTGATTCACACCTGTGGAATATGCCGGGATCATGTTGCTTCAACTACGCGTGCGATGGCCTTTCCGGAGTTCCCGTTGCGCAATAACGAGCATGCCAGCAATGATCGGGAGGCGGTGGAGCTGACAAGGGATCTCCCCTCCTGCTCTCTACTTCCCCAATGAACCGATGAACCAATAGTAATTTTACAATTAACTACTTTTATTATTTAGGATAAAACAAACTTAGTTAATGCATTATTTGAATAATCGTATAAACTTTTATTAATAACTAACACTATAATGGACAAGAGGTCAGCACTGAAATCTCGCCTAGGTTTCTGATTGAACCTGAGACATATATAGAATAACTGCTTCATTGTCAACGGCAGGCTGCATTTCCAGGTCAACGCCTACTAACTGTATAATTTTGCCATTTACGAACATACCATTTAAAACTCTATTAGCTGGTACATTTTACACCTGTTAGCATGCACTTTGTCACTTGCTATACGTGCTCCAATTGCAAGAAGGAAATGTGCTACGGTTAAAATCATTTTACTAAACCTTTGTTCTCTAATGTATGCTTTCCTCTTCACGAAATTGCAGTTAACCATGCTTGCTCTTGCCCTAAATTGTTCTTGAAAACCGTTTACTTCTGAAGCGCTTGAATTAGATCCCTAGCAGCAGGCAAAATTTAAAGGTTATGTAACATTTCATACCCATGGGTTAAAAATACGTTTTATACACTTAAAAGATAATTAATTTAAATTTATCATGTTATCTTTTGAATGAAACAAATATTGTACATAAACGCAAAGGAAGAAGTGATTTACTTATGCTACTCAATATGCATGTTTCTTTTGCAGGTTGAATGAAGGCACGTGCGGAGTGAATAGCAGTGAGCAAACTGCAAAATTACGCAGTTACATTTTACCTCTAGTTTAAAAGATAATTGTATCTTCAACACGGGCACATCAGTCTTGCAAAAAACAAATATATATCTACTTACAAACGTGAAATTTTTATCTGAAATACAAAATGTGTCTGACACCAATCAATTCTACATCAGTTTCCAAACACCAAGACTAATATTCCTTACATTCGCATAACCATAGACGCAATTTATTTATTTGTAAACTTGAGCATTAATTACCCAGCTAACGATATAACACATAGCATATAGTAAACTATAATTTTTGCATTACAACTCATAACCTCTTTGCAATGACAAGGCCTTTCTTTAAATGCACCGGTTCCAAGTGCAATATTTTGACTAATATTCCAAGCAGGTTCAATGGTTGTTAAATATCAAGCCACCCAGACACACCAGACCGCTTTGCACACAAGTAGTATTTAGTTAGTGAGAAATCGCCACCCATAAAGTTAAGCAAGGTGTAACACCCGTCTTCATATGGTCTTAGTTAGTCTGGTACAGTGAACCTAGGGCCATAGTTGGAGTATATCTCAAGGAGGATGAACAACCGAGGGCAAGTGAACTGTAATCAATACCATTGCGAGGATATAAATGGTGTGTGCAAAATAACGGCAAACACAAATTGCAGGTGCTAAGAAGCAAACGGAAGGGCTGTTTAAACACGTTGTGGCACTAAAGTCAAGTTTGACGCTCCATTAGTTTTACCGCCATGCTAGTGAAGTAAACCTACTAGGCTGTACAGGCTATTTTGTTATCACCATGGTTTAAAACATGTAAGGCTGTTAAGTTTTTAAGTAATGGAGAGATTTTATGTTTTCGTTTAACTTAGGATGGTGCTATGCTCCAGGCATTTAGCCTCTGCTCTATCGTCCGGTTTTCTTTTAAATATAATGTATAACGTTTGACTACAGTTATATCCATGGAATACTTTAACAGTAATTTGTCCGTTCGCAGCTAAGCCACTAAAATCATTGATACAATATATTAACTTGTAGTGCATGCTCCGGAGGCAAGTGGTAACGAGGTTGGTTAACATATTCAGCAATATCCTCAACGGCAACAAGTACAGATAAAAGAAAATCGACAAGTACAGCTAGGAACTTTGATGGCGAATTTTGTCTTGTGTAATGGAAATCTGCAAAGTCATTTAATATTTGCATATACAGGTCATACTCTTTGTATACTAATTGGTAAAGAATGCAGATATAATTATATACACGAAACTAGCAACCGTAATACCAGCTTTACAGACAAGATTATACTGCTCCAATCAAAATCATACCAAAATGAAATAAGTTTTATGTAAACGCCCTTCACATAATTCCCTAACTACGAATAACACTATGCCGCTATATAAACGAGAAATTTTGCAATGGCGCAGTTGTAAATTGAAGCGGATTCGTTGGGATTAAAAAGCTATTAAGCAAAGCAACCTTCTTGACTAACTAACTAAACCTGACGTAGCGCAGCTCTGCCTCCGATGATTTTCACTTTAACACAAAGTATTTGGGAATTTACCCTGTTACCGAAGAAGAAAGCATAAATTAAGCCAAGAACTAACTCCTGACAACGAAAACGGTTTCCTATCTACTGGTGAAAACGTAGCCGTGGTAACGCTGAATATTTCAACATAATATACACCACATGCCACTTCTTTGACTCTTTCGTTTCTACTATACAGTAGTCTGCGTAGGCCAGTAATAAAGCGGTGCATTTATCCATCACTAACCACCAGATAAGTTAGTTCATTAGAAAATTTATAGCCTACGTACTATTTTAAGTACGTTGTGTGTGAGTGCGACATTTCAGGCATAACTTCCATACGTCAAGGCTCAGAAGCAAACGGTTACACGCCCTTGAAAATGCGCTGTAAGGCCGTTTAATCCTTTGGGATATCATCACCAACACAATTCTCTGTGGCGCTCGCATACTCAACCCCATTGGTTCGGACCTGTTTTCCAGGCGACTGAGCTAAGGGAAACCGTAACGATCATGTTGACTGTGTTACTACATGTAATAATGCTTAAAGGAGTAGTCACTGATTTGCTCACTGGAACCGTGCGGTGATCTGTTTAAGCTATTACCAATAGCCGTTGGAAGCTAAGTAGAAGTTTAAAAATTTAATACAAGCATTTTAGTGTGCATACTGTGAAACTATTTTGGATGAATTTGAACCTCTAGTTTATAAGTTCATGCACGTTAAACTCAACCAGGGAGTCAGTACACGCTTGAAGAAGTACTGTACGGCGTATATATATTTTGTGGAAGTCAGCATGGTTTCTTGCACCTGCGTTCTTTAATGTCCCAAGCAGCAACTCGACCATTGACGGACTGCCTTAGCGCACCTAAGCAACGGTGGGCGGAACCGCGAATCGTGACTGTTACTAGAATAAACTGCGACGCTCAATATACGCCAGCTTGCAAATTGGTATCATGCAGCTGAAAGTTTGACTCTGGTACCACGTAAAATTGCGACAAATTTACCACCAGATAATAGGTCACAGCACAAGCAGTTTTCCTTTTTTAAAGTTTATGAGAATGCAAGTGTTATTCGATGTTAAAGTTGGGAACTTAACACATAAAGATCTAAGCTGACAGCCATCACACCTCAGCCTACATTTCAGACCCCAAAGCTGCTTTTCGACCGAAGGACAAAAGTGCGCACATTACAAGGTATAATAAAGCGATGCACCCTATAAACTTGCATTCACGTCAATAAGATACAGACGGAAACTCGGTCACAAAACCATGAGGTTGCAAAAAGGTACTGCATTAACCCTTTAATTTATAAAGCATCTTGCGTTGCTAAAAGGTATTTCGAAAATGCAAGTATCGCAGTTTAAAAATAGTCCATAGCCACTAATCCAATCACAAGGAAGCACACCGGTAAAACAAGATTGTACAGCTGCCAATGCATTTGAGTCATCGCAAGGAAGGTCTTTACAAGCAAGTATAAAACCAGAAGGAAAGAAAAATCGAAGTACCGAAGAAACGCGTAAAATTGGGAATGTTAAACCCAAATACGCTCTCATGGTGTCCATATAACATAATGCACACAAAAATACAATTAAACACAGTACAAAAAACAAGAATTAGCAAGACGAATAAGCAAACTCATATGGTAAGTGATAGGGAAAAAGCTAAGGCAAGGCAGGATAAAAGGAAAAAGGACAATACCATGGAAATAATCAGGGAGAAAGAAATCGTGGAGTAAGAATTAGGGTTAGAGAAAGAAAACGCATAGGTTAGAGTCAGGAAAAGTTAATCGTAGCTTTGAGGACGGATTCAGTGATCAAGGTTAGGGATAAGGTCAGGGATAGGGTAAAGGTTATGGTTAGGGTTAGGCCTTCGGGTTAGGGTTAGGGTTAGGGTTAGGGTTAGGGTTAGGGTTAGGGTTAGGGTTAGGGTTAGGGTTAGGGTTAGGGTTAGGGTTAGGGTTAGGGTTAGGGTTAGGGTTAGGGTTAGGGTTAGGGTTAGGGTTAGGGTTAGGGTTAGGGTTAGGGTTAGGGTTAGGGTTAGGGTTAGGGTTAGGGTTAGGGTTAGGGTTAGGGTTAGGGTTAGGGTTAGGGTTAGGGTTAGGGTTAGGGTTAGGGTTAGGGTTAGGGTTAGGGTTAGGGTTAGGGTTAGGGTTAGGGTTAGGGTTAGGGTTAGGGTTAGGGTTAGGGTTAGGGTTAGGGTTAGGGTTAGGGTTAGGGTTAGGGTTAGGGTTAGGGTTAGGGTTAGGGTTAGGGTTAGGGTTAGGGTTAGGGTTAGGGTTAGGGTTAGGGTTCGGGTTAGGGTTAGGGTTAGGGTTAGGGTTAGGGTTAGGGTTAGGGTTAGGGTTAGGGTTAGGGTTAGGGTTAGGGTTAGGGTTAGGGTTAGGGTTAGGGTTAGGGTTAGGGTTAGGGTTAGGGTTAGGGTTAGGGTTAGGGTTAGGGTTAGGGTTAGGGTTAGGGTTAGGGTTAGGGTTAGGGTTAGGGTTAGGGTTAGGGTTAGGGTTAGGGTTAGGGTTAGGGTTAGGGTTAGGGTTAGGGTTAGGGTTAGGGTTAGGGTTAGGGTTAGGGTTAGGGTTAGGGTTAGGGTTAGGGTTAGGGTTAGGGTTAGGGTTAGGGTTAGGGTTAGGGTTAGGGTTAGGGTTAGGGTTAGGGTTAGGGTTAGGGTTAGGGTTAGGGTTAGGGTTAGGGTTAGGGTTAGGGTTAGGGTTAGGGTTAGGGTTAGGGTTAGGGTTAGGGTTAGGGTTAGGGTTAGGGTTAGGGTTAGGGTTAGGGTTAGGGTTAGGGTTAGGGTTAGGGTTAGGGTTAGGGTTAGGGTTAGGGTTAGGGTTAGGGTTAGGGTTAGGGTTAGGGTTAGGGTTAGGGTTAGGGTTAGGGTTAGGGTTAGGGTTAGGGTTAGGGTTAGGGTTAGGGTTAGGGTTAGGGTTAGGGTTAGGGTTAGGGTTAGGGTTAGGGTTAGGGTTAGGGTTAGGGTTAGGGTTAGGGTTAGGGTTAGGGTTAGGGTTAGGGTTAGGGTTAGGGTTAGGGTTAGGGTTAGGGTTAGGGTTAGGGTTAGGGTTAGGGTTAGGGTTAGGGTTAGGGTTAGGGTTAGGGTTAGGGTTAGGGTTAGGGTTAGGGTTAGGGTTAGGGTTAGGGTTAGGGTTAGGGTTAGGGTTAGGGTTAGGGTTAGGGTTAGGGTTAGGGTTAGGGTTAGGGTTAGGGTTAGGGTTAGGGTTAGGGTTAGGGTTAGGGTTAGGGTTAGGGTTAGGGTTAGGGTTAGGGTTAGGGTTAGGGTTAGGGTTAGGGTTAGGGTTAGGGTTAGGGTTAGGGTTAGGGTTAGGGTTAGGGTTAGGGTTAGGGTTAGGGTTAGGGTTAGGGTTAGGGTTAGGGTTAGGGTTAGGGTTAGGGTTAGGGTTAGGGTTAGGGTTAGGGTTAGGGTTAGGGTTAGGGTTAGGGTTAGGGTTAGGGTTAGGGTTAGGGTTAGGGTTAGGGTTAGGGTTAGGGTTAGGGTTAGGGTTAGGGTTAGGGTTAGGGTTAGGGTTAGGGTTAGGGTTAGGGTTAGGGTTAGGGTTAGGGTTAGGGTTAGGGTTAGGGTTAGGGTTAGGGTTAGGGTTAGGGTTAGGGTTAGGGTTAGGGTTAGGGTTAGGGTTAGGGTTAGGGTTAGGGTTAGGGTTAGGGTTAGGGTTAGGGTTAGGGTTAGGGTTAGGGTTAGGGTTAGGGTTAGGGTTAGGGTTAGGGTTAGGGTTAGGGTTAGGGTTAGGGTTAGGGTTAGGGTTAGGGTTAGGGTTAGGGTTAGGGTTAGGGTTAGGGTTAGGGTTAGGGTTAGGGTTAGGGTTAGGGTTAGGGTTAGGGTTAGGGTTAGGGTTAGGGTTAGGGTTAGGGTTAGGGTTAGGGTTAGGGTTAGGGTTAGGGTTAGGGTTAGGGTTAGGGTTAGGGTTAGGGTTAGGGTTAGGGTTAGGGTTAGGGTTATGTGAGTGGATCGGGATAAGGTGAACAGGGAACAGGAATAGGGTATAGGGATAGGGTTATGTGATACGGGAGTGGATCTTTGGAAATGGTTCGAGGAAATTTGAACCACTTGAACTTTGAACCATTTAAACTTGAACTGTTTTAACTTTACTTATAAAAAAGGTGAACGGTGTTAACTGTAACCTTCTCTTTTAACATGAACTGTTAACTTTAACTTTAACGGTAAAACGTCTTAAAGGTATGTAACGGTGTCGTTACTATGAAATTTTTGGGCGTAACTTTTCGAAGCTGTGTGTTAACACATAAACTTTAACCATTGACACGAGTAAACTTTACTTAACGTTTATTTCGTTTTTAAGCTGGTCAACTTTTTACTGTTTTTGTTCATTTTTATAAAACTTCTCTTTGAAACTTTAACGTTTAAACGTAACATTTTGAACCTTTTAACTTTAACCTCTTAACTATTAAACACATTTGAAACTTTGAAACATGTAAAACTTTAACGTTAACACTAGTAACTTTAAACTTTAACTTGAACTCTCTCTTAACCTATTAACTTTAAACTTTTGTAACTTGAACTTATCACTACACATAACTTTAAACATGTAACTTAAACCTGTTTATCTTTACTTTAACCTTTAACCTTTAAAACTTTACAGCTTTAACCAAAGTTTAAGCTGTTTAACTGTTAACCGTTTAAGACTTAACTCTTCTAAACTCACTAAACTTCAACTTCTATGACCTTTTAACTTCTTACATTTTTTTTAAACATGTAATAAACGTGTTTCTAACTTTAATAACTTTTCATCAAAACTAAAAACTTTTAGGCGGGCCTTGAATTTAGTCGAGGGGGAGGGACTGGGTGTATAAGTCTTTTAAACTGGCTGGGGGACGGTGTTGTTGAGTACGCTAATATATTTAGGGGGGTAGTTAAGACTTATGTTAAGGGGGGGAAGAGGGGGGGGGCGGGAGGACGATTTACACTTTGTAATTAGGAGGAGGACGCTAGGGTTTAAAAACTTTTAACGGGGGTATCATTTATAAAGCTTTTACAAAAAAGGAAGATCTGTGGGGGGGGGGGGGGGCGGGGGGGGTTTGTGAAAGTTGATGTATATAGGATATTGTATGTAACATTTGTTGTATATACTCGCCAGAGCGTGGGGAGTGGGGGGGGAGGGGGGGAGCTTTTATTAGTGGAGTCGGGGGGGTGTGAGGAGGGCTATCTATGATTATAGAAAAGGTAAACTTTAACTTATTTGTTCACTGTGTAGTAGTATGTTTGTAAATGACAGTTGGGAAAAAAAAGGGCGGGGGGGGGGGCGGAGGGGGAACTTTTTAAAGGGGGTGGGGAGTGGACAAAATGGAATAGGCTTAAAACTTTCTTTAACTTGTAAAACTTTTAGTGAGAGGGGTTTTAAACATCTTTACAAAAGAAAAAACTACGGGGAATAAGGTGGAGGAGTTAGGGTCATATTATATATGTGATGGTGATGTGATTCTCACACAAAGTCACTTTTAACCCACTAAGGACAGGTGGGGTAGTATTGCGTGAGTATATTGTATGTTTGGCGGCGCGAAGGATTATATTCTTTCGGCTCTTGTAGGGAGTGGGAGCGTTATGTGGAGGAGATGAAGCGTTTCGGCTAAAATGTTTAGCATTGTTAAGATCGGATAAATTTACTAATAAAAAAACCAAAAGGAAGACAAACCACTAACACAAGAACTCGCACAAAAAACCCATCAAACCAAACCCACCAAACAACAACCGTCTAAACTACCTTTAACCCTCCACTAAATAAGCGACACACCAAAACCAAAACCTGCACCGGACCCCACCCCCACCCAGTCTAAAAACACCATTCACCCCCGATCCCAAAACCCCCACGCGTCAGCCCAAAAATCCATGCGACCAGGCCGCGGAAGACTAATTCGAACACGCGGCACTACACGAGGTCGTCCGACACATCACCATAACAAAAAAACACCAACAAAAACCCCAACAAAAACCACAAACAAAAACCTACCCTTAAAACCAATCCAATAAAATAATCACCCAAACCTCGACAAACATACACTCCCACCACAACAACCCCCCCCCACACTAAAAACCCACACATTTTATAGAGCTGGGGTGGGTAACCACACCAACACTTGCCACAGCCCAAAAATAAAACCTCTCTAACTATGCATTTATATGGGAGGCGGGGGGGGGTGGGGAGAGGGTGTGGTTATGTCATGAGAGACACAGGGGTGTGGGGGGGGGGGGGGGGGGGGGGGGGGGGGGGGGGGGGGGGGGGAGGGGGGGGGTAATGAGTAGAATATTACGTGGTACGCATGAGAAGTACACAGAGAAGGATCGTTTAAATGGATAAATCCTATAGCCTCATATATAACTTCTTCCTGACTAACATACCATAATCGTATCCGAGGAAAAACTACAGAATCACATACACGCACGCTCGTGCTCATTCTTCTCGTCAACAACTCACCCTCGCTGATGGGCGACCTGCCAACAGTAATTCAAACAGTAGTCGTGCCAACTCGGCTAAGCAAAAGGTGCCAAGTGTGAGGTACACCCCGGACCAGCTCGAAGGAGACTTGGTTGCAACCCAACGCAGAAACGGTTTATCCTCACGTCGTATGAATCAGTGTATGTAATCCAGTAATGCGGCCATACACTGTATTTCTTTCAGCATAAAACCTGCCACCCCGGTCCGAGACATACCATACTCGACAATTTTCAGATTATTATCATTTCCAATCCTCTCCACCCCAGCCACTCCTACATCCCCCCCCCCGTTTATTATCCCAACCACCTACCTATCCCACTATCGAACTTTCCAAATACCAACCGCCTGAGCCGTCCAATCACTTGTCGTTAAAGCGCTACACCCACACACCCCTCACCAAACCTGGGGGGGGGGGGGGGGGGAGGGGGGGGGGGGGAGGGGGGGGGTGGGGGGCATAGCCTGTATAGAACCGGAATTAATCTTAAGTACCCCTCATATCAGGAAGCCAAGAGCCATATTATACAATCAAACCTCCATCCCATGACGTGCAATCCACCTACTCTACCCGAATCTTAGACAAATATGTAGAAAGTACTCACCTTACCTCCACCGAACAACTACCCCACCCCACTGCCCTAACACCAACATACCTAGCTGTATCTCCCACGCGGATGTTGCAAACACCGATCCCGATACGCACTGTCCATGGCTCGCTCTGCATCCTCGGGAGTCTTAATGGAAGGGGCACGTGCTTTCTCTAACCCCCTACCTAACACAAAAATAAACAACTATCGGACCGTATCAACAATTGTTAATAACTTTAAATTTTATTGATCTCTCCACTCACCAATTTCCTCCCCTAAAACAACTCAATATATATATATCATCAACAGCACAAAACTAGATTGTCATTTAACCGCACTTCCTTGTGATTTCTTAACCACCCCGTTAACTAAGCGGAGGGAGGTGGGGACATAAACCTCAATGTTTTTTACAATACTTCCTTAGCGTTACCAAGCGGTAACGTCCAAGATCCATTTATTTAAATTATTACGAAACATTTAAGTATTCGGGAATAGAAAAATCATATAATGGGGTTTTGTATGGGGATTTAGTTGTTGTGGGTTTAATAAAAAAAAGAAAAGTATAAAATTTGATTTTTTGTTTTTTTGTGTTCTTTATGTATGGGGGAGGGGGGACTTATATTGATTATGTTTTGGTTGGATTAATTAGGGGGTATAATCAGAGCAATTTGTGTTGTGTTTTTTTATTTTTTTTAGAGTTTTTTGTTAATGGAGTGTAAGGGGGAGTCTCGCCCTTTGAGAGAAACAGAGACTGACTGGACCCGGAAGGGGGGGGGTGGGGGGGGGGGAGTGAGGGGGGGGAGGGTGTAAGGGGGGAGGGTGTTGTGGACGATTTATTGTTTTTTTGGTATTGATTTTATTTGTTTTTATATTGTTTGTGTTGTGGGGTTAGGGTGGTAGGTAGGTGTAATTACTAACCAATCTTTTCTTTTATAAACTCACACATTTAACACCAATTTAACAATTACTATTCTTAACGACGACTTTTTAGTTTATTTAGAGAGCGCCTGTTAGGCCAAAACTATTTTACAGAAAAGCTTTCTGAGAAGCTCAGACTCTCTCCCTCATCCACTGTTTTCATAATTTTTTTTTTTTTATTTTTGTTGTGTTGTTTTTATTTTATTTTTGTGTGTATTAAGTAGTGGAGTGGTGTTCTGTATAGCGTAAAAGCATAATTAATTTTTATAATACACACTATATATAAGTACCAGACCCAAACATATTTCCTTAACCTTGGCTTTGGTGTATTATTTTTTCTCTACTGTATTTTTTTTAACTTTAGTTATCTACGGTAAGGTTTAATTATTTTTACCTGGAGAAGAGAGCATGTGAATTACGGGTTAATTATTAGATGATATAAATCTAGGTGGTGTTCAAAAATTTATTTATAAATATTTTTGGTTTTTTGTTTGTTTTGTTAATATTGTTTTTGTTTATGATATTATGTTAGTGGGGGGGGGTGGTGATAATTGGTTATTTTATTTTTTTTTAAGTTTATTTTTTAATAATTTTAGATAGTGCGTGGAAGTTTACTTCATATTTTTAATTCATTAATACCACGATGATGCAGTTTTATTTAAATTTTCTTAATTATTAACACCGGTATCATAATACAAACAGGGGAATTAATCAAGTTATTTATATTTTTTTTTTAAAGGGTTATTCATATAAAATCTTACATAACAAAATACAATACCAATGTGAAATAAGGATAACCAAACACCACAGAGAACTATGCCAAGGTGAGGATTTAAATGATTTGGTATTTTTTTAAGAATATGTAATTTCTAAATAAACATACACGAATAAAAATTTAAAAATAGTTTTTTATATTTTCAATTTTTTTTGTAAGAGCGATAAATAGGTATTACGGACCATTGGGTTTCCAAGCACTTCATTGTCTTTTTTAACCATTAGTAAACACACACCGAGGCGTAACAACCCGAAAACTCGCGACACAAATAATTTTATATCATTTAAGTATTCATTAAAGCGACGCGCCAATAAATTTGAAGGATGGATCAATGAGAGGAGAGCAGGGAGAGCGTCGCTACTGTTTTATTTAGGGGGGGGGGGGGGTCGGGGGGGTTAATAAAACAATCATATTTGTGTCAAATTAAGCATTCATTAATAACATTAGACAAAATATAACTACTAACTCGACAACATATACTCGCTTAACCACCCTTTCAACAAACCTACCTACACTTTCAACCCTCGATCCTTATCCCTACTACTAAACACCCCAAAAAAAAACACGAACCTTAATAACACCCCGAACCTTTAAAACTCCTCCTTACACTAAACAAACCCCCCCCCAACATCCCCCCCACTTACCAATTTCTAACTTAAAGCCCACCTCCTTTCAACCTTTAACCACGTCCCGTCGTTATGGGATAAGGGGCCTGCCGGGCCTAGAGGTTCTGTAAATTTGGATTTTTTTTATAACCCGCCCCTTCGGTTACCACCCTACCAGATCCGCTAGAGCCCAGGTTTTAAAACTTATATATAAAACAAATTAGACGATTTTATGGTATAGTGTAGGATGTTGTAAATGAAGGATTGTGGTAGGTGGGGGGGGGGGGGGGGAGAAATGTGTAGAGAAGGTTAATATCTTAATACAATTTAAATAAAAGGGCTACTGAAGTGTGCCCAAACTAGACCTAGAGGTGCCGACAACCACCGTAGGTTACAGCTACACCACCGCTACCATTCCCACCACCTTACAATTCAGCTCCTATCAGTTGTACGTCCTGCGGGGACGACAATCACAACGGCCACCAGCCCAGGCGCCCCCCTTACACCGCACTTGCCTTTCTAACCTGAGTCCCTCAGGGCGTGGATAGACCACCATCTTCTCAAACGGGTCATCTCCCTCCTACCACCCTTTTCCTCTTAACCCACCCTCCACTCCCGCCCGTCCTGGGGGAGTACTCACTGCTTTCTAACCCATCTTTGTTCCATGGGCTGGTGGGAAAACCTGTGAACTTCTAAACGCTCGACCCAGGCCATAACCTGGGAGGGGCGTAGTGTGAATTATAAGGAACTGGGCCCCCCAGCCGTCGCAACCTACTCCCCCCCCCCCCCCCCCCCCCCCCACCCCACCCCCCCCCCCCCCCCCCCCCCCCCCCCCCCCCCCCCCACCCCCCCCCCCCCCCCCCCCCCCCCCCCCCCCCCCCACCCCCCCCCCCCCCCCCCCCCCCCCACCCCCCCCCCCCCCCCCCCCCCCCCCCCCCCCCCCCCCCCCCCCCCCCCACCCCCCCACCCCCCCCCCCCCCCCCCCCCCACCCCCCCCCCCACCCCCACCCCCCCCCCCACCCCCCCCCCCCCCCCCCCCCCCCCCCCCCCCCGCCCTCCCCCCCCCACCCCCCCCCCCCCCCCCCAGCCCCACGAAAAGAGGTGCGAGAAAAAAATTTTCATTTTATGATATTGGGGTAATCAACCAATTGTCTTTAACACCAACCACCCCTACACCCCTCCCAACACCCTCTCTCAACTAAACGCCTGTCGCCTTTACATTTCAAGCACAACTACTGGACCCACCCACGCGTCCACCTCCACTCCTCTCCCTCGTTAGAAAGGAAAACCAACTATTTAAGCCCCCCTTCCACCTCCCCCACCACTTACCCCCTCCTCGATACCCCGCCTCCCCTCTAACTCTCTGTACAAAACGCCTGAACCTCGAAGAAAAAAAACAAGGTATTGAGTTAAACCCTCGAATCACGGGGGGGGTGGTTACCGTTATAACCCTAGCTAACTTATTTAAACTCGTGTCTTTGTGAAAACTTTAACGAGTTTTGTGTTATTTATTTTTTAACCTTTAACTCTTTATTTCTTCCATTCCTACTACATAGACATTAGTCTCATTCGATTCCCCCGAATTTCATAAACTGTTTTTTTTTTTACTTCTGTCCCTTAACCACAACATGTAAAAAACACAAAAAATTAAGGGGAGTTCTTGGGCTCGCGCTATAAATGTTTATTATCTACTCTACTTACTAACATCTAAGACAACTGTTAAAATTTTTATCAATATTACTAAAATTCAACTTAAAACATCACAAACACCAAAATAATAAGCAACCAATAATACCGTCTAAAATTATTTACTAAATTAACCTCTTTAATCTCTTTTAACGATCACCACTGTGCACGTTCTAACCCCCCATTTCTATCCCATCCTGTTGCATCTTGTTTTCTTTTTTTCTCTGTCCCCCCTTTTTTGTCTGTTTTTTGGATTGGTGGTGAAATAGTTTTAATGCTTGTTTTGTGGTTGTGGTGTTCTTTTTTCGTTTGTGTTTTGGTTTCTGTGTTTTTTAACAACTGTTCACCATTTTTATTCATTTCTCATTACTTCTGTGCGACGCCTAGGCGAGATCAGCCGCCTGTGAGAACCGACGAGGAAGGACGGGTCCGTGTGGAGCTTGTCAGCGGGGCGGCGAAGAAAAGTGGATGGCAGAGCTGACGCGGTGTTGGGGGAGGCGTGTTGGGGCGGTGCGTGGGATGGGAGTGATGACACGGGGGGGTGAGTTGAGGCGAGGGTGCCAGCGAGCTGAGTCGTGTTGGAGTGTGCGACGGAACGGGGTTGGAGAAAGGGAGGGGGAGTGTGTAATGGGCTACGGTGGGTGTGGTGAGGTCTGGTGACGTTGGTGGGATGGGGCGGGAGGGGTCGGGGTGCGAGGGGGTGATGCAGGATTGCTCCTTGATGTGAGTACCAGTGGAAAAATTGAATGACCTATATCACCCGGAGAGGATTTATTAGTATAATCACGCGACTCAAACCTCGCGTGCAAAGTCTTGTCGCGGTGTCGCCTCGTCTCATCTACCTATCTCCTATGTAATTTGTTACTGGATTTTAAACAAAAATGTTTTGTAATAGAGTTAACCTCTCGTCTATCCATACCAACTGTTTTTTTCTATATACTTCCCTGTTTTGGTTTTGTGCCGCAAGCATTTAATAACGCGCGTCTGCTCTTTGGCTCATCGTCAAATTCCCCGATAAATAGAAATTCCTTCATGAGATCGTGGTTTTACAACCAATAACTATATAATATCTGATTACCCACGAGTCGTGCGTTTATAACCAGGTTGGGACCAGCGCCGCTTGCGGTGGAACTCGAGTCGCTGGTGTTTACCAATTCCTTTCTTGGTTTTTCTCTACCATTCGTCTTCTACCTCCTGTTTGTTACTTTTGCTGTATTCTGAATTCACACCATTAAAGCTATGCCCAACCCCCAACGCTTCTTCTGTTAACATACCCCCGCACTCACACTTACTGTCCTGACCACCCTTTTTTTTTTACTTTTATTTTTTTCTAACCTTCTTATTTTTGTTTTTTATTTTTATTCTCTTTTCTTTTTCTCCCCAATTTTTTTCTATTTTCCGACCCCCCTTACCCCCTCCGTCACCTATGAACCTCCGCCCACACACACACACCCCCACCACTCCCCTTACCCGTTAAACGCGCTCTTCCCACCTTACTTTGTTTTTTTTCTCCTCGGCTTTACTTTGTCTTTTTGTCAGCTTGTTGTGGGTTCTTTGGTGTGGTGGGGCGCGCCTCCTAGAATGTGAAAAGAAAGTAGACTAATATTATCACCAGGCCTGCACCCCCCTAGACTAAGTGTTAATTCTTTTTCCCGTCTTCTTTTTGCCCGTTTTTTTAACTCTTCGTAATTGTTGCTATAAACCAAACCCCGCTAACACTAAAAAATCAAAATGCCTATAACAAAATGAACAAAAATCCCAAAACCCCTTCATAACATCACCATAAACCCCCAACCCACCATCACAGCCAAAACCCACTTTTATCTTACGCCACCCCCCCCACCCCACCCCCCCCCCCCCCCCTCCCCCCCCCCCCCCCCCCCCCCCCCCCCCCCCCCCCCCCCCCCCCCCACCCCCCCCCCCCCCCCCCCCCCCCCCCCCCCCCCCCCCCCCCCCACCCCCCCCCCCCCCCCCCCCCCCCCCCCCCCCCCCCCCCCCCCCCCCCCCCCCCCCCCCCCCCCCCCCCCCCCCCCCCCCCCCCCCCCCCCCCCCCCCCCCCCCCCCCCACCCCCCCCCCCCCCCCCCCCCCCCCCCCCCCCCCCCCCCCCCCCCCCCCCCCCCCCCCCCACCCCCCCCCCCCCCCCCCCCCCCCACCCCCCCCCCCCCCCCCCCCCCCCCCCCCCCCCCCCCCCCCCCCCCCCCCCCCCCCCCCCCCCCCCCCCCCCCCCCCCCCCCCCCCCCTCCCCCCCCCCCCCCCCCCCCCCCCACCCCCCCCCCCCACCCCCACCACCCCCCCCCCCCCCCCACCCCCCCCCCCCCACCCCCCCCCCCCCCCCACCCCCCACCCCCCCCACACCAACCCCCCCCCCCCCCCACCCCTCCCCCTCCCACCCCCCTCCCCCCCCTCACCCGTCCCACCCCCCCCCCCCTACCCTCCCCCCCCCCCCCTCCCCCCCCACCCCCCACCCCCCTCCCCACCACCCCCCCCACCCCACCACCCCCCCACCCCCCCCACCCCCCCCCCCCCCCCCCTCCCCCCCCACACCCCCCCCCACCCTCCCCCCCCCCACCCCCCCCCCCCCCACTCCCACCCCCCCCCCCCCCCCCCTACCCCCCCCCCCCCCCCCCCCCCCCCCACCCCCCCCCCCCTCACCCCCCCCCCCCCCCCCCCCCCCTACCCCCCCCACCACCCCCCCCCACCCCCCCCCCCCCCCCTCCCCCCCCCCCCCCACCCCCCCACCCCCCACCCCCCCCCCACCCCCCCCCCCCCCCCCACCCCCCCCTCCCCCACCCACCCCCCTCCCCCCCCCCCCCCCCCCCCCCCCCCCCCCCCCCCCCCCCCCCCCCCCCACCCCCCCCCCCTCCTATCAAGCACTCCCACATCCGCCTACCTCGCCCCCTCACAGCATCCGGGCACCCCCACCCCCTCACCCTACCAAATCTCATCCCAACCACTTACATCCTCCACTCGCCACACACCTACCACGCCTCACCCCCTCAAACTCGCCCAACCCAACCTATAATAAAACGCACCCCTCTCCAACCCCCCTCATTACTCACCCTGACCAAACCTCTATACTCCGCCACCCCCCAGGCACCAAACCACCCTCCCCACACACGCCTTCCCCCCCCCCACCTCCCGCCCAAATAAAGGACTCCACCTACTTCAAAGTATAACCTCCACACAGGCACACGAAAAACCTCACCGTACCTTCACCCCCGCCCTCGCCACCAAATCCACACCCTCCCCCGTCATTTACACCCGAAAGAACAAAAACAAACCTACTATACACCCCCCTA
>OX104063.1:362701-385698 GCA_944474145.2 Dicrocoelium dendriticum | reverse complement strand
GGAGGCCGTGAAACACCGTAACAGTGGTGAGCGGCAGAGTCACTCCCTTGGTTTGAGAGGAAGCACGCTTGCTTTAACCACGGTATCAACCAAGCTGCTGTTTCGGTTCTGCTGTCCCTAACTTAAAGGATACTGCCAGAGGCTTCTTAGTGACTTCTGGGACATGTGTTAGACATATAGCTTTCATTGATTGGTTTGAGGGGAAGTGCAATGAGTAATCTACCGCTTCGCATGAAGGCCGATGCAACGGTGATACCAGTACAGTTTGGTGCTTTGTAGATACTGGCTTTTCAGAATTGGGTTTGGGTATCCGCGGGTCATTGCAGGCTAAATGGGAGCCAAAACCCTGCACCGCGTCTGTAGCTCATTAAGTATTACGGTAATCACAGGAATTTATAGGAACGGCTGCATGGAACTTGCATGAAATTCGTTGCTCTCGTGACGCTTTAATGCTATTCGGGAACTACGTAACAAGTAGTGTTGCGTAACCTACTTTCTTATGTTCATCAGCAGCACAACTATACACGTTAGCTAAAAGTGTAAAATACCACAGCTACTGTGCCGCAATACATAAAAGAAAAAAACATGCCAACGTTGCATGCTAGCTGATCTACCAGCACGGGATTGGGACCGTTTCGAAAAGCCATCAGCCACCTACTAGGCAACAACAAATTATTACGTAAACTAGTAATATGCTTGAAATATTAGTTGGAGTGATGGCTAAAAGGGATGTGGGGGTAAAATGTACCTACAGCAGGAACGCTACTGAGGCCTAGCTTCTAGCAATGTCCGCAAATATATGTAGCCACACATGCTCATATTCTTTTGGAACCGAAACCGGAAAATTTGTTGTTCCAACCAAGGCCAACATTCATGCAATGGCCTTATTTCTCTCGAGGAAGTCATCGCATGGACACCCTTTTTTTTCTTCCATCTACGCTCCCGGCATGCAAACAACTCACGTCGCGGGAGACAGTTGGCAAGCTTGCGTAACTCGGAGCTGCACCACCAGAGCCCGGCGAGTAAAATACCGAGGCTGAGTGGTTTATGTTGTGCCGGTGATGTAAGCAAGATTTTAATCACGCGCGTTGCTCAAGCGGCGCTTCCACCAGATGTGCGTTAAACTGCGAAGGCCTCGTGTTACGATCGTAACTAGCCTGTTTACTTTGCTGATCTAAGCGACCAAGTTTTACAACGGTAAAGTAAATACTAACATACCGCTGCATTGCAAAATGTACCCTACAGGGCGAGAGGGATATCGAGCCGGCGTCATAGGAAGCAAAGTTTATCAAAAGCACCCAGAGATTTTGCTATACATTTGGTGGTGTTACCTTTGATCCCAAAAATACTAATAAATCTTCGTTGGAGGATGAATTTCTGAACGACTTCTGGCCGATCCCAAACAATCGTCAGTGCAGGAGCGATTACTGCCAAGCTTGGAGGGAAGCAGTGCGCTTCAGTGATGCAGCGCAAATCCCTAAGCTACTGACAGCCAGTATTACTCTGTCCATTGCAGGTTGGAAAGTCTGGGCACCGTCAAAACTGAGGGCACCATCGTCCGCCTAATTTAAGCCCAGGAGTCGCGCTCTCAACGGTAGCTTCACACCTTAGCCGTTTCTTTGGAAGATGCTCATCAACAGTTCATCCATAGCGAACTCGAAGAGAAAAATGACAGCGGACATCCTTGTCTCCCACCGTTTAATTTATTGCACAGCGACGACGGCTTGCCATTAACCTTCTCTCTACCCATGCTACTCGCATATCTTGCGCAAAATAAGTTACAGATATTTCTCTGGCACAACATCCTTGAGTAGACACTCTCAAAATGCACATCGGTCAACCGAAGCGAAGGCACATTTGACGTCGAGGAACAGGATGACGCTGGACCGCCGATATGTATGCCGGTGCTCTAACAACCAACGCTACTTGGTCGATGCAAACGCGACCCCAACGGAACGCGGCTTGCTCCTCACCAACATGGCGCACAATGGTTCCGGTCAGTTTGTGAAGGATTACAAAATCAAGGAAGTTGCAAGCGATGGGATCAGACTGATTCCTTCATGGCTTCCGCATTCTGAATGTGCGCCACCTTTGAAGATCGGAACCAAAACTTAGTAGCTACCGTCCGTTGGGCAAACTCCTGCTCCCATAACTTTACTATTGTTTCTTGTATAGCATCAACAATAGCAGAGCCACGGAAAGTAAACGGCGCTGGGTTTAAAGGCATTTGGCCCCGCGGCCTTGTTTACCTTCAATAATCTGATCTCACGTTTGTCTACTGAGCAAGTAGGCGGATTCTAACAGACAGCCCAAGGCGCAGAGCGATTACTAGCCTGTGAGGAAGCTACCAATTTTGACCGTTTAAACAGCTTTTTTAAAACGCTCAGCCATAATCTTTAGAAGATTTGACAAGTTCTTGACCCCCAGTCCACTCCCGTAATAAATTGTTTCACTAACAATAAGCCTCCCACGGCCCATTTTTCGTATCAGAAGAAATAACTTTTGATGGTTAACAAAGACAGCTGCCAATTCTGTATATGACCCTCAAAGCGAGCACCAGGATTTGCGGCCCCCCTTCAGGCCAACACGGTGTTTTGCTTGGAGCTCTATGCGAGTTCCATGGTGTTGGTTTCCGGCCGGTATTTGCGTGCGAGCATCCAGAGGTTACAGAGACCTCGAAGGGACCCAGTGTCTACGTTGGCTGTTATACTTCTCACAGTAGGCTGTACATGCTGCTATTAAGGGCTTGTTGACATGCGACCAGTAATCTTCCATTCACTACAGTGAGCGCTTACTTAACCTGCGTGTCCATGTAGTTTGCTACCCATAAAAATGGCTGGCTGCGCCAAATGACGGTAGCCAATGCGCTGACAGATTCCTCATAGGCTTTCGCCAAAACGCATTGGCAGGTCAGCACATACAAGTGCACGATCGTGGTCCTCACACTTGCTTCAAGTCAAGCGACGGCTCTGTACGCAACCTTTTCTATACCACATGATTATACTGTGATCGGTGTTCGTTCAAGGTTGGTTCGACGGCGGTGGGCCCATGTCACCCCACTACGCATACTGTTTCGGAAGTCAATGCCCGCAAGAACAAAGCAGTCAGCTTCCCATAAATGAAGTAACGGCTAACCGTTATCTTTACAATAACTTGCACCGTACTTGCTGCTCGGTTGCAGTTAATCAATGGATAGTTTTCCATCTTGAGCCTTTAGATCCCCGCCAGTGAACAGCGTCCGTGCTGCTTCTGTGATGAAGAGGCTGGGTCAGTTAGTGGGTAGTCGACTTTTACCAAATCATCGCCAGTGATTTGTTGCGTAGACAGCAGTGACGAATAAAAACTACAAGTCCCGCCAGACTTCAAATGTTTGAACCAGCCAGCCAATCGGACTGCACGTATCCAGCTACTGATTTGGCTCCAAACAACCAGAGCAGCTTTAGCCCGGAGACGCAGGGCGATACCAAACCCAGCTCGGCCGATAGTCGAAGCTGTATCGGCACCGGAAAACGCAGTAAGAAACTACGGCTGTCGTCAACTGAAGGGAATCACACAGTGAGCACAGAGCTCTAGCCTTGCAGACAAGTCTCCGATAAGCAGCAGATATAGATGGATGGGGCCTCTAATGTTCGCGCAAGTGGTACCTGTTGACCGACCTGTAGTGGTGTGCGTAAAGTTTGGTATCTGTAATTTCTTAGAATGGTGTGCAATGAGCCAATCGGCCAGTTGTGCGGCTACTGTGAGAGAAGGTACTTTAGTAGACGTGAAACGTACAATAACTAACAGGTGCTGCAACCATAGTTCTAGAGGTATGATGCCATGCTTTGAGTACAAACCGAGGCGTCTCTTCATTCCCCCTAATAAGGCTGATGGCCTATTATCTTCGAGATGCAAGCCATGCAATAACTAGTTGATTCGTGCTTTTAATAGTTGCTTCAGTCGGGTCACGATCTCCGGCTTATGAGAAAAAAGCAAGGTCCGCATTTAGACTGGAAGAGGTCACTCGGAGCTGTAAAGCAAACACCCAAAGGAGCTGCCCAGTAAATGGCTATATTGAGATTAGTCGGAAGGCAAACTATGACGTCAAAACTCATACTCCTACAAGACAAACCAATACATAGGGTTGTTAAATACCATAAGGCGACGAATAGCGATGCGACACTACTGGATGAACCTAGATGTTTAGTATCTGAGTCAGCCATAGAATAACACAACATCATAGCTGCAAAGTGCATGTTCAAAGGTACAATGAACGAGATCAGCAAAACTAATTTCAGCGTTAGGGGAAAGGTGGTCTCAGTTGGGGTAACCAATCTTCGTGTGCCACTCGTAGGCTAATCGCAAGTGGTGGCACGCAAAGAGTTGCCGAGTAAGCAATTAAGGCAAAGGGTTAAGTTATCTGGACCCAAGGTGTACTGACGAAAGTTATAAAGCATGGAAAGCGGGTAGACGGAAGCCGAAGCAAAATGCAGCGTCAGTACGCAAAGGGGCAGGTGCTCGGTATATACCATCAGTTAAACAGATGAACGATCGGAAGATATAAAAAGGAAAGAACTGAAATATTACGAAACCATGAAAGCATGTGTAGTAAATGTTCACCACAATATGTAACCAAATAACACAAATAAAACCCAGCACTTATTTTGTGTTGTGAGAAATAAACTGGCGAATCTAGCAGAAAGGCTGCTAGCTCAAACGGTTGCAGACGTTTAGCTGCTTTAGTTACACGTTTATTTTAGTTGCATCAAGCCACGGACCTTGGCAACATTAAACTAATGCAGAAGCCTAACACTGAACGTTCGCGGAAATAAGCGTATAAATGATAGATATGATGCGAAATATTTGTATATTTAGTGTATTTTTCCTTTATTAGTTGAAGCAAAGCGATTGCGCATGATAGGCCTTGTGCGTTTCTGATCGTCAGTGCTTGCGTTGGTATCCCTATTGTACGCGCGGAAGCCGCTCGTGATCAACCCGATGACTGCAACAGAAAACAAAACGCATGGGACCGGATAGTAACCAATAACCACAATAAGAACGGACAGTGCGCGCTTCTTTCCAGGTGGATACCAAGAAGGGGTCGAAAAGCCAATGAAAACCAAGTGCAGGTTGAAGCGTTTGCAGTAAAGGACAAGGAAAGGAAAGCGGGGTTCCGAGGCTGTTTAAAACTGCATAACCCACAGCTTTTCATTGCCCATGATTGTCTCTGTTTGGGTGAAAACCGGGGAACCCGCATTATTTACAGTTAATCTTGTCCAAAAACAGTGAGGCTGTTGCCTGCACATAACGCTAATAAGATTAGAGCAAACCTACAGTTTGGTCACGTATTTGAGATTCAATGTAGGCAAAACAGATAAACCTAAACATAAGCATATTATTTAAAACCTTACATAAAGTTTAAAATGCAAAATCTTTATAAAACTGTTGAGTTTTACATTTATATAGCAAATAATTTTGCAACAGGGAAATGCGCATTAAATTCTAATACTATATTGAGAAACTGCGAGCAAACAGTAAAATTAACTAGGTTGTTTAATACACAATATTTAGTTGCAATGCTAGCAATCAGAGTTTATGAACTACAAATTAACTGTAATTAGGAGAAAATGATAGCTTATTATAAGTGCTGCGGGTAACAGCTATATTAAGGGTGGCTTAGCGCAAACGTATGTTATTAGGTTAAAATATATATCGCTGATTACTTATTGCACAGTAGCATTGTCTCGTTAAACCTACGCATACAGGATGTTTCGTCGTTGGTCTGTTTAGGTCCGCCGTGCTTGTATATAGAAGCATTTTGTTTTTATTTACCCTATTTGCCTATATTACTCCACATGGCCTTATCCTAATAGATTAAGGCGCGCACAAACCGATACCCAGATGGTCAGTTACTCCAAAATTGTGAAATAGTAGCAACCGTGTCTTCTAACACTAAGTTAAAGCACGTGTACCGGTTGCAATTGCAAAGAACCATGTCTTATTGGATGCCGTCTTCCGGTATATTCCAAGCACTCCGAAAGGTCAGCATGGCCCTTCATACTGCCGTTCCTGCATGTTTATACGTAAACCGTGTAAACATATCGATTCAAAGAGGAGTTGCAGGTACGTTTCCTTGTTTATTTGCTGGTGACACCAACATCGAAATAATACATGTTTATAACTTTTGTACTAATAACAAACACATATACAAGAAACATGGGTAAGAAAAGTGTGAACCTTGGTACCACAAATAATTACCTATTATGAAGTATAATACAGCACTTTTAAAATGTAAGCAAGGTGTGGATGCACATAAAGTTACAAGAATTATTTTTCAATACACGCTAAACTAAACACGCGTAGCCTTAGCAATTCGTTGGATTTATTACGTGGAATGTCAACCTAGGCAAAGCGGTTAGCATTTAGTTTGCTACGCATAATGCTTCGGATTTACTCACTTGGTGTATAATGTACTACTTCCATTTTATATCAGCTTGTGTGTTTATCTAAGGCTCTTGTATAAGGTTACTGACAGTGAATCCTTTATTTCCTTACGCAAACATCAAAATTTTAAGCTGATAGGGTAGGTAAATATCCTAGCGTATACATCTGCAAGCTAACTACTTAGTTAAAAAACAGTTTTCCATGCAATTTAATTTTAACTAAATTAGTCACGTTAAGGTGTTTTTATTTGGGATTACCGTTAACACAAATGATGCACTAAAGTTTGCAGACGGGTAAAAATGTGGTTTCAGATTCGATCAACACAAGTTTGCATCACAGTTAGCGAGTGTCAGAACTTAGCTTTACTAACCTCCTTGCCTGCTCCTACCTCCTTTCAAAATTCACAAATTAGTTATTATTACTTAGGCAATAGTTTAAGATGTATTTTTAAAAACATTTACTAGCCGTGTATTTCTTGTCACTGGCTTAAACCTAACCAAACTTTCAGTTAAAAAACAACTTTATTGATTTTGTGTTGTGTTAGCCTAAAGCGCCTCACTCCGCGAACATTTTCAAGCTGGTTAGATCTTAATTGATTAACAAACCATTATTGTTGACCAGGCATGACACACCTTTAACTACTTGAGATTTAAGCAATTGTGGAACAAATGCTTTGTGGCCGGCTATTAGCCAAAGTACATAAAAGCAAAGACAACAGGCAAACGGAAGAAAATAGTTTAGTCTAACAAGCATCTTGTACAACGCAACATCGGGCCACCATTACAAATTAGGACAAGCAATTAATGCGCGAGCCGTTTACTGTTGCAAGTCAGGGAACGAATATGAATGACCCGTTAACTTGGCCGTGAGGATGCCGCATTCCTAATCAAGTTACTTTGGACCAGTCCAGCTAGCCTAATGTCGATTGACCTCAGTGCGTAGTCAAGTTGAAAGGCGATATTGCTGAACATTTGTTTGCCTTGAGTATGGTGAGTCCTGCGCCGCTGTAAACATAATATGCTAAGATGAGGACGCGTTATCCGACTAAAATAAAACAGAACGATCCAGGACGTAATCCACGTGCATAGTAACGGAACTGCCGTCAAATAAAAAATCTATGTTGTCCCGTAACTTTGTGCATATTGGCAGGCGACCAGGTGGTTTCGTTAGACAAAATGACGCAGATCGCTTCAAGCTAGCCTTATTATAGTCAGTGGACTACCGGTTGTGCTCTGTTTCAGGATATTGTGGTTTAGCCTCGAGAAATAGACTCTACTGAGGGAAAGGAAGAAGTTGAAGAGTCAATCTTTTTCCTCAGAATAACAACTCGCCTAAACACCTTCCGAAGGTACGTATGACATCATGTGAAAACAAAAATTTAACCTGGCATTAAAAATGTTATTTCTCTTTATTAATTTGGAAAGCGATTAAGTTAAGTAAACGCACGCAATTCGTATTCTCTCATCCGTGCTAATAAAGATAACCGGCAATGTTATACATCAGTTTGTAAATACCTCCAAACCTACAAACGCGAGAACATGCGGGTGCCCTTCCTCTAAAACCAGGACAGACTGCGGCTGACCGATAGTCGTTTTGGCACACAAAACACTGGCCTAATCCGATTAATGACAATGGCCTCGGCAAACCGGAGAAGCCGGGCATTGGTATGGCAAAGCAGAATCTTAAACACCGAGTTTGCTTCTATTCAGTGACCTGACGTTAATAATTGCCGGCAAAGCGAAGGTGCTGGCGGCATGCACACACACTTGGTCTGATTTAGGCATGCTTGCTGTAGGATTCCCATTTGCCTCCACCTTGGTGCGACTACCAATATTCGGGCGGGCAGTGTGCTATTGGTTTTGCCTTTGCAACTATCCCCGCGATTACTAAGGGTTTTGATATATGCAGTAGGAGTTGGCCCCAGAGGTTAGGGTTAAGTTAGTAGAAGCAACGATAGCTTATGCTTTTAGTAAAAAGTATATTTTCACCAGCGCAGAAAGTGCGTCGTGTAGTGGAAGTCATACGTATTCTGGTTCTAAAAGAAGCAATGTCACTCACAGTAAGCAGGTTTAAAATATATTTTTATTAGATATAATACCCACAGCAACTTTCATCGCACGACTTTTGCTTTGCTTTCAGGTATAGTTTAGAGAGCAGCTATTAGCAACCATTTCAGTCTAACAAACTAAAGCTGCTCTGGACAGTACCTGCCTTTTACCAGCTTTAAACGAAGGCAAACCACGCAAACGCGTATGAAGACCCCATTCGGTCGCGCCAGACCAATATGTTCGACCGATTGTCTATCTGATCAACTAGAGCTAATTAACACCGCGTAATTGCTAACGGCTACCCTAGCAGATTTATGCGGCAGCACAGCGAAAACCACGAAATGCAGGTTGCAGTAGCTACTGCACCAAAGACAGTTATTTATAGAGCAGCTCTTTACGGGTGACATTGCTGCTTTGAGAGCTGGAAGGCTGCTTTCAGCTACACAGAGCACTATTTGCGCTGCCGTAGTTGTAACCATCGACTGAAGTCATAAGCTGATCTTGCCTGAACTAAAGGAAACTCAACTTATTGCGGCTATCTCACTTTGGGTATATCGATGCTTTTGTATCCTCTAAAATAGTTACCTAGGCAGAACTAGTAGGACGCTTAGTTCCCAAAGAAGGAATCATTTACTAAAATAGGTTCAATGTGTGATTTATTAGTACGCTAGCCAAAATCAAATTGCATGTGTACACAGGCCGCCATCATCTCTGAACAGCGCATACTTATTGACATATGGTCATTGCATTGATGTCTACAAGGCATTCAGGGTTCTTCCGCTCCCTAGCAATTCCCGTCCCTTCTGGGTTACCGAGGCTACTATCATTAAACGTAGTAAGCTAGTGTTATGTGGGCAAAAGCAGTTATCTTTCAGCCTCAGCCGGCCTTGGTTGTGGATAGTAGACACCCTCCATTTCTCGCTTTTATTTGTATGTATGTCTGTACTCACAAGCTAATGTATAAACTTACCGGTTATCGTTATGTGCACCGAAGAAACGATACAAAATGCATCCACTGGATGAACTTCGTCGTCCAGTTATGCTTTACAAGTCACTAAAGGGAGCCAACTGTTTTGAATTTATTAACCGATGAGTTTCCTATGGTTTAATTAAACCGCTTCATTGTACCGTCAATATGAGGTGTGAGGCTGCTAGCCTACGTGCGCAAAATATTTTTGTCGGCTAAGTTTTGCATACCTGTTATCCACGGGAGATTTGAAAACTTTTATATAGAATCAAGCTTAGGCCATATGCAGCTAATCTTTTGAATGTCATACTATCTGGTGCTTTCACCACCTACCTTGGTCATAAATTCCAGTGGGAACGGATTATAAGTGAGTAAAAATACTTTCTACATTTCGGACCGTAGTATTACGTTATTAGTGCAGGTGGTTGTCCATGCTTTGCTTTTAAGTGGCTAGGGTTAACAGTGATGTAATGGATGCTCACTTTCAGCTAGTATCCGGTACGTGAGAGTAAGATTGCTGCAATGCCGTCGGTATTCTAATATGAACACATCGAGAATACGAAAAGGCAATTCTTAACTGATACCGGATAATACACGCGTTGCCATTGTGGCTGTTTTTTGGGGTTGTTCCAGTAAGCAAACGTCTGGTTTTAACCATGTTCACCAGGCCTGAATTGCAACTACAACCTGAGGGCAAACATATGAGTTGAACAGCAATAGTACTAGCCATCGCTTAAAGGTACTGAGAGCTGGCCTTGATAGTCGCAAGTTCAAATTCACCACACGTAATGCTTTCGTACCTTAGTGCGAATTACGAAGACACCCTTGCAGGATTATAACTAAGTAGCGTTCACCAGTCACGTGTTGCAGGGCGAACTGCCCCAAAACCTATTTGTGGACAAAGCAGTTGCGCACCGT
The DNA here is from genome assembly GCA_944474145.2 of Dicrocoelium dendriticum. Lineage (NCBI taxonomy): Eukaryota > Metazoa > Platyhelminthes > Trematoda > Plagiorchiida > Dicrocoeliidae > Dicrocoelium > Dicrocoelium dendriticum. The sequence continues at coordinate 375,342 of OX104063.1, read as the reverse complement.
CAGCAGGTGTCAATTTGCAGAGTTCAGTGAGAGCTGATTACTTTCTGCCCATTGGTTCATTGCAGTCAGATCTCCCTGGAGGTAGACACTGTCGGATGTTGAGCTAATTGCACTACATATTTTAGCATCATTTGTCACTATTCTAATCGGAGATAGTACGTTTGCTGGAAGCAAATTAATGTAGATTAAAATCTGTAGCAGGCCGAGGACGGATCCTTGTGGTACACCACTGGAGACACACAGGCATGCGTATTGTCGGCTGCTCTTACCTTGTTTGACCTGTCATTAGTAGTTTTCTATCCGGGTGATCAGGCAACCGTTGACATAGTAGGCAGCAAGCAATTTGGGGAGGAAGAAGTGATTGGCATTGCCGAATGATTTAGAGAAATCCAAGTAAATTACTTCTATGAGGAATCTATCCTCTGACGCCCTGGTCCATGAGTCCCGAGTAATTGGCTATTTGGTGAGACAAGCTCGACTGCATCCAAAACCTTACTGACATCAGAAATTATCTGCCGATTTCCATAGTATCAATTTATCCTATGAAGTAAAAATGCGCTATTAAACTTGAAGTGCGCGCTTACGAACAAGCAACTAGTACCGTTACGCGATAATAATATTGTTGTAGTGAAGCCGGATAAGGGATCAGGAGTTGTATTCATAAACAAAAATGAATACACCAAGAACCTTAGCATCATACTCAGTTTTGGTAACCAATTTAAACAACTGGTAAAGTCAGGTGATGTGACCGCATTCAAACCTTGAAATATTCGCCACTTAGAAATGCTCCATCCCTAGCACGTGAGAAACAGCTCTACATACAATCGTTTAAAGTGGAATAGATCAATTAGGCCAGGGCTACATAAACTTTTAAATACGCACAAGGTCAGAGTAACCGATCAACTGATCTTCTCGAAGCCAAACGCACTCCAACATAAAATTGCTTGCTAGTTAGTTAACATACATTCGCAGCTAAAACCTAAGCTTTGTCTATATGGTCCTACAGCTTCCTTCGAGTTTATCGAATATTTTGATAAAGTAAAATTTGGTTCCTTAGCTTTGAAAACATTGTTTGCTAAAGTGCCTCTACGCCCGCCCTTTGAATACATCTATGAATTAGCGGAAAATTCCTGATGTCCGTTGCTGGTTCTAGTTTAATTCAAAAGGGCATTATTGCTTTATGCGCAGAATGTCGCGTTCCGCTTCCAAAACATGCCGTATCACCAAATGGTTGGGGTAGCCTCGTGCAGCCCACTGAGTTCCATACTAGCAGACTTCTTTATGCCGATGATAGATCAAAGCCTATAATGAAAAGCCGCGCAGTTACCTTACTACAAACATAAAGTGGACGATGTCTTGATGTTCGGTTCAACCGAAAAGCAGATCGCACAGCTAGGGACCCGTTTTAACGGCTGCATATAACTTAGAGGGATCCTTGCTAAGTAGGACACCAGCAATGTCTTCTATATTTAGATGTTCTCATCAACCGCAGAGAGAAGGAATGATAAAAATGTCTGCCTAACGAAAACCAATGCGCTCGGGACAGTAGCATCATTTTACCAGTTTCAAGCCAAGGTAGCACAAGCGAACGCTTATGAAGACCTTATTTAGTCGCACTAGACAGTTGTGTTTGATCGATCGTCCAGCCGATGAACTGGAACTAATTAACAACACGCTGCTTGCGTATGACTACGCCAGAAGATTTATGGGGCTGCACAGCAGAAACCGCGTATTGAAGGCTGCTGTAGCTACTGTACCCTAGGAAGGTATTTATAGAGCTGCCCTTTAGGTTGACGTTGCTGTTTTTGGGACCAGAAATCTGGTTAAAGCGACACAGAGCACGCTTTGTGATGCTGACGCGTAAATATTTGACCAATCTCATAAGATGTCGTTGCATACATTAATGGTTACTTAGCCTACTGTGGCCAAATCCTACTGCGTATAGCAATCCTTTTTTAACTGCGGGGTTAGTTACATAACCACAATCTCACAATTTGTTTGATATAATTATGCATAGTATTTGCTTGATTCAGGGTATCCGGCTGGTAACTTATCGAAACGATGCCCACCCGTTACTGGTAGCGCAGCAGTTTTGCACCAGTTGCATATTTTTCCACTTTTTCCTTCTATGCGTTACGGCGCAATAGCAATAGTGTTTACCACCGGCCAACGTGTATAATTATGATGAAATAAGATAGTTACACGGGCAGGACCAATGGAACACTAAGCCTTTGAATACTGGAAGCTGTATCAAAATGGGTTCAATGCGAAATCCTTTAGCAAGGGAGTTTAAATCAGACTACGTGTGTGCGTATGCCGCCAGCACCTCCGACCTGCAGATACATATTGACGTCTTGTCAATGCATAGAAGTAAACGCAGTGTTTAGGATCCTTCTTCGTCATAACAGTTTCCGGCTCCTCTTGTTCGTTGGGGATATTGTCCTTTAGTTACATTAAGCCAGGGTCTGTGTGCAAAAACAATTATATATTAGCCTAAGACTGTCCTGGTTTTAGAAGAAGGACACCCGCTTTTTCTTGCTTTTGTATATAGGTTTGTATATACAAACTGTTTTATAACATTACCGTTGTCGTCTTTGGCCCTAGTGTAACGATACAAAGTGTAAGCAAATGCCGATCCTCGTCTTCTAATTAAACTTTTTGTCGTGGAGCAGACGTCTATTGTTAAAGACAACATTATTCTTCTCGACGGCTCTTTCTACAACCTCATTCGAAGCTTCGTGCTAGGAGCTAATTTTACATGATGCTTGCCGTTGCTTTTGAGAAAGTATTAAAATTACTGCCTAGTGGATGCGGTACTGCTGCATGTTCCCGACGTATGCTTTGTAGCAAATGAACTGCACCATGCCCGCATGCAATAAGCATTCGGCTCCGGTATGCCAATAGCAAATAGAAATTTTCCCACCTACGTTGCGTAGCATCAAGAAGGAGGGGTAAGATTTTCTATCAAATTTGCCCAGGGATGCTGCACGTCTGCGATTGAAGGGTTACCTGGCCTGTTCCAAGGCTAATTGGTCCTAAAGTGCATTTCTATGAGCGCTTTGACACACATCGCGGTGTCGGATCAACACTTCGATATACCTGGCTTTATGGGGACACTAAACAAATGATTGTGCAAGAGCCTGCCTTCTCGTGGTCTCTGGGTGTGGTAAATGCAGGTCTTGTAATACCTATAGTCGCCACCGTGTTGGGGTGATCGCTTCAGAGCAGTCACATTTAACGGTGGCCAGTTGGCCCAGTTAAGCAGCCATCGAAACTTCCCGAGGACCCTGGGAAGAAACACTTATACATATGCAACGAGAAGGGCATAGGGGACTAAGTTGTGTTAAGTAAGTTGTGTTTCCCAAATAGCAAAAGCCAATTAACTAGGTCTTTCTCACTGTTCCACGCGCCAACTGTACTTAGTAATTACGTCCGTAAAAGTAATTACGCGAGCTCAAATATCTGTGTACTGAGGTGTAAAATCCATGCTTTGATTGCGGAGCTAGCATACATTTGCCGAGGTGGGAAGATTTTGCTGTATTCATTCCAAAGATACAATCACCACACTGCAACTAAGACTTCGAAATTAACAACCGCATCGTTTTCACCAATAGGATGCTTATCCACAGTAATGCAATGGTGTCTTACACTGCACTCTGTTGCATCTAATGTGAAAGCAGCAGTTAAAGTACAGTAGTTTCGTCAGTACACAGGGGCGGTTAAATCAAAAAGCCACATCGGCACTAACTGAGTTTTCATCGGGAAACTACCACTGTATATTGAATCATGTACCATTCGCTCTTCCTAGTTCTGGTCACACTGCGTTTGCGCTAGGGCACACGTTTCTCTTGTCCAGTCTCAGCTGTCAGTGTTTCACCAGTACGTATTGCTTATGATCATGTGAAAAGAGTTCAATTCCGTTAATTGTGTAAACACACATTTAACCGACATTTAGAATAGTGAAACACCACCGTCCCAGCTCGCGTGTGCGTCTGGCGCCTAAGTCCCGTTAACCCACAAGGTTCCGAATTTGAGTGGCTATGCTGCGCGCGTGAGCAAATATATTTAATAATTTAAGACATCCAGTAGCCTAGTTGAGTATATATAACAATGCGTAAATCCGGATAATACTCTTTATGCTTTTAATAATCGTATGCCCGGCCTGCACGCCTTTAGCTCCAGGTTTAACAATAACGGTTGTACGTTATTCCCTTCGGCATGTACATACATATATACAGGTTTCTTAAACTCTCCGGTGGTATCCCCCGTGTTTTCCTTTTTGTTCTTCATTTCACCTTTTGGTACTGTTTGCTAAAATGTTTTGTGTTGTATATGGGCCTAGTGAGTATTGCCATTTGCTGAGGTCCATTTGTTTTCTTATTGGCTTTTATCAAGAGGTTGTCTTCCGTCATTTTAGCCATCACCGTATTTTCAGCACTCATCGAAACCCACCGTTGGTTATTCTTTAACGGGTTTTCTACACTTATATAACTCAGTGTTTTAGCCACTAACAGAGGTTAAATGTAGGTTTCTTATAGGTATATGCTTGTAATCACAAGGTCAAGCACTAAGAAACATATTTCCATCAATCCATCATACTAAATGCATATTTCGCATTGTCGTGTGATATTATTTACTACCCATGCTCTATATGTTCAAGAAAAAAAGCCGAATATGTATTCACAAATCCCAACCTATACCATAATTGACTTCCTCAGCAAAGGAATGTCGGTGGTACCCCGTAGTGTGTTATTTAGGTTTAACACATCACTTCAACACCCCACTCGATCGATGAGTGTAACTTGCCAGCACACACTCAACTGAAAGTATGCGACCAGGAAAACGGAACTATCAGTTGTGAGGTGGCGATAATGGTCTAATTGGAAAGTCTGTTGATGTTGGTAACCAGCGGGACAGCTTCCAAAATATACCAACTTTAAAAGCCGTTTTGACTAGGTAGACAATCAACTGGACTTGCGGCGTTTTGTAAAATAAGCTAATTGCTTGCCGGAATTTGCAGTAGCAAGTCTTAAGTGATTGATCAATTCAATAACCGGTTAATCAGAGGCACTGAATGGTTCCCGTAAATAATAATAAATAATAATAATAAATATAATAATATAATAATATATATGTACTAATAACAAATAATAATAAATAATAATAATACATAATAATAATAAATAATAATAAAACAGGATAATTTCAGTTATTTTGATTTTGTCTTACGTTTGTCTTCACTGTAATCCAAAGTGTACTTGTTATTTAGTCTTGAGTGAACTCAAGTACCCTGCTCTTTTTCCGGACAGTTTTATGTATTACATATTGCCCGATTTAAATTTAATGGAAATGCACTGGAGAAGAAAAATGCGTGCATAAGAATTCGTTTGCGAAAACGATAGGCTTTTTAACAAAGGAACGTAAATGTACTTCTGAATACGTTAGCAAGTGGTTATTATTTGCTGTTACTACTATAAGGTTAATCTGACCATCCGGCCATATATCAAGTAAACCGCAAGGTATGCAAGAAATTGGCTTTGATGCTTTTATAAATTTGTTTGAATTACCCAGCCGTCTGCTATCAATAAGTTGAATCAATGATAAAAGCTTTTGTAGCGTTGTGTTCTCTAAGTTTGATAATAGCGGTTTCGATCACATTTGGATTTTACCACCGAGTGAAGGAACTAAATAAATAATTACTGATTCCTCGGACAATGCGAGACAAGCCAACGTAGCCAAGATCATGGTAAAATTACAATTAGATATCTAAGAAGGTATAAAGAGTTTTCAAGTGAGCCATGAACATTGAAGCTGTGAGATTATACATGTATGTGGGAGTGCATGTGTGCACTCGTTATTCAAATTTGAATACATGAAGCTTCAATTTTGTTGGATCACTTAGATCGTGTGATAAGGGATGGTTCACGTCCGTTGTGGAGTTGTGGTTAACTAAGTAACCATGGCACTTCGATTTTCAATAAGCTTTTCCAAGTATTTGACTAAAACGCTGGTTAGACTTACAGACCGGTACTCGAAAATTAAGCTTTTGGAATCTCCATATTTTCCTAAACGAATTGTCTCCTTCTATACCTGTGGTAGCCTACCTTCAGCAAGCGACATATTGTACAATCTCCAAGGCAGCGTATTGCAATATGTCAGGCAGTGGCATTACAATAGCAGGACACACATCATCACGTACAGCCAAAATATGTAAGTCGAATCCAGCCAGTACGCAGAGGACCACTGCAGAAATATACGTAGTATCCTGCATTGTACCACTAATTTTACAAAGTAAAAATGTGGATGTTGACTCCAGTTGTCGGTTTGTTAAGGTTTTTGAAATGGGCGCAGTAGCACCATCGCTTTGGCGACATCCTCTATGGTGTGACTACCGTCATTAGCCAGTAGATTACATGCTCATTGCCATTAAGAAGGTGTGCACTGAACATACCTATAATACACCTTTGGTTTTGATTTCACATTTCTGACAAGCCTTACTTCACGGCAATACTTCGCTTGTCCTTACATTATCTTTACCTCGTTGCGACCATTCTTATAGCCCAACCAACGGTCAAAACTACCTGATGCTTGAAAATCTTCTCATAAAAGTCGCTCCTCTATATCACACGATCGCTAATGCGGCGCCACCACTTTTGTTTATTGAGGTGTTTCCATTTTGTAGCGGATTATCCCGGCTCTTTCCTAAGCTACATCTTTGTTCTTTGATGGCCTGCTTCAATTAGGAAAGAAATTAAGCTGCAGTGCTCTGGCTCTCACCGTATTTAGTCGATGCCATAAGTGGATATGCTTGGAGCCCATGCGTATTAAAGTGCGATCGTAAATACATGTTTGCCCTCTTGCATTTAGCAGCCTTAGCTTGACGCGAGAAAACAAACCATATTTTGACAATGCAACATTTAGAGTTAAAGTAGCGTAACCAAGACGCTTACTTGTCTCAAGGCGATATTTTATGATAATCGAATGCAGTTAAGATGACCACTTGGAGATAAACTTGGCTTACTGTAAGATATGCAAGAAATCTATATTGTTGCTTCTTAGAAAAATAAGCCATCCGTGACCAAATATAATATAAATACAATTTAACGCTTAATACCGGATAACTGATATGTCTGTCCATGCTAGTTGACAATTTTCCAATGTTGCGGAGAAGTATTCAGTCATAAACAGCAGGTATAACTTCAACAGAAGAATCGCTAATCCATAAGGGAACTGTTTGCTTCACGGGTTTAGTGATGGAATCTATGATGATGAATGTTGTTCCATTAACTTAGTCGTGAGGCGGTAATTGCAATTATAATCGATATGTCAGTTAACGCCACTGGCCAAGTAGGCAACGAACAAGATGCAGCTAAACAGGTAGGCAATCGAAAGCGCGCTTGATAAGCAGAATCAATTTAAGGCTTATGAAAAAGGAAACTGAACTGACGATCCACTAATTATTTTGCAAAAGTTGTTTTAACAAACTTTTGGCTAGATCTTTTTCGTATCCGGAGTCCGAGATATATAGACCATGCGGATAAATGCTCCGTTGGATCTGGATGCTTTTAAGGTATGTAAAAGAAAACAGTGGAACCCATGAACCTAGCGAATTGTTGTATACAATAGCATTTGAGTTGACGTAAAATAGGTGGAACAAGCCTTGCTTGTTTGCTGAATTAATAGCAGTTCGTTAAAGTAAAAGAGAAGTTATAACCGAAGAAAAAAAAAGATACAAGTGTGTTCACGATAACTAATAGTTATGGATAAAAGCATGAGGAAGGGCAGATTGTAGGTCCGCATACTGATGGTAGTTATTAGAAGAGAAATGTGTTTGGGCTCCGATTTTCGGGCATGCGTCACGCACGCGGTTGAATCCGCAGAAAAGTTTCCTGGGGTAGACAAACTATTTAGCTTAATGCTATACGTCATTTTTGTCGCCATTACTGCCGTAAAGTTGGTGCGGCTAGGATTGTCACCGCCGCTGCAAAAGCCCTGAATTAACTAACAAGCTGCAGCGGGAAAGGCTTAAGCAAGCTGATAATGGCGGCCCCTGCGATTGGCCACCCGTATAGCGCATGCCTTGTCTCCAAGAATCCGAAATCTACCTTTCCTTTCAGGTGCACACGCATAAGGCGGGTAACAGCATCGACATAAATACGCATGGCCATAAAATGCTTAACATTGATTTCGGGATCATCTGACTTTGACTTATAAATTTTAATCTCAAAATTTAAAGTTTTTGCCAATGGTGTGAAAGTTATGGCGACGTTAGTCTTGTAGTGCGCAACTGCTAAAAGCAAATCAGTGACAGCAAAGTATAGCTTCATAAATCGGTTGCAATTAGATTTATCGGTCCAATCGACTTCCAAATGTCGTTGCCTCATGTAAATGCAATCATTGACATTTTACCAATTTGCGAATTTATTTAAGTCTCATTAATAATTTGCCGACGAGGAGCATCAAATTGTTGCGATATGCCATTATATTAGAATCACTCGTTCCAACTTAACCACGACGGTTACCGCTCGAATAACATGGCCCTGCTAAGGCTGAGTTTCAACATATGCTTTATCCTGGTATTAGTCTACCGCCTGATAAAAAGGTATAACAAATATAAACTCAACCTCTTGGGCACAATAAGAGATAATGCAGTGTTGTATACGATTGCATAATGAACAAAGCCCAGAGCACGTGCGATACCGATACCGTCAGTTATGTGAGTAACATGGACCCTAATAATAAACGAAATATATTCTCTAGTGTATAGTTGCACGCCTCGACATGCATAATTTAACTTGCATAGAGGGAGTGGTTTGCACAATAGGAGATGAAAAGCTAATATTACAGAGAACATTTATGTATTTGTGGATCTTGTATACTGCGGTTTTGTACACAATGCGGGTGGGATGAATAAGCTATATGAACAACCCCCAGAATGGTATTAATAATAGTAGCATGCTACTTATCAACGAGATAATCGTAGTTGCATGAGAGTAGATATATAGGCACTGAACTTGTGAAATATTATATCAGTCAATTTGCCAATGCAAGCAGTAAATTTACTGATTGGCGAGTCACATCTGCAAAGCAACCGTATTCTTAAATACAGTATATTCGCTATTGTATGGAGAACGCTTGTCAGACAAAAATCCACCACGTCCTAAATCATTGCAGATAAGTAATGTGACATCGATGTTGCTGTCAAATGCCTACTCGTTCTCACGGTTATTCGCAGTCATTTTGGCACATTTGTTTCCGTTTCCTGTATGGAGAACTTCTTCTGAGTCGACGGCGATTCCTTGGAGATGTTAGATTTTGACGACTCAGGTGGCATGTATTTTGTCAGTTCTGTTAAGGATCCTTCCGGTGTATTAGAATTGCAAGGTATGAAATACTTTGGTGTTTTTTGTTTAACGCGTGGCCAGGTGTGGGTCGCCGTAGTGACCTCGGAGGTGTTTCATAAACATAATGGGCCTAATTATTTTGCCTAATAATTTAAAGCACACAACCACCAGTTCCGTCCGTCCTGAGAGTCGGCTCGTTATCGAGGTGTAAATCTCCGTGTTTAACACTTTAACCGTTGCTTTTCTCTTCCTCAACTTGGATTGTTTCCTCTCATTACTATGTTCTCAATTCAATCTAATCATGCTTACTTTGAAAAATTTATCCAACTCGCATCTCACCTGACTACTTATTGTTTGCCTGCGGATTTTGGCTCCTATTCTTTAAATATCTACTCCTATTTAATGACCGGTATTATAAGGTAGAGGCGTAGCAAACTGGATTACCGCAGACCCACCACAACGTTTGCTAGTGCTAACCTAGCTAACAATCTATCTCACTGCTTTCACATTCCATATCGTTCTGTACGTATTCTTACCCATGTACATAACATTTTGTAATCCAGTGTTATCGTGACAAATGAAGCATGCTGTTTCCTTGTGCCCTGAGACCAATTATGTCTAAATGCGCCACTATCGGTAGGTTTATGACATTAATCTTGTATCATTGTTTGTTCCACCTACAAAAAATGTACCTTTTGAATTTAACTACAAAGGCTCCGTTTGCATTGTCTTCAATTATTTTCACCTTGATCTGGCAATTTGCCGAGTTTACGTTTCTCCATACGATGGACACAACTCACCAGGTACACTGTACGCATCATTTCAGGGAAATCATGACATCTACCTTCACCAAATTTTCTGACCAGAATATTAAGATGTTTGTTTTCAAAAACTTGTGCCTCCTTGAAGTTTTGCTTGTCAAAAGCAATCCTTCTACCTCTAGTTCCAATTCTAACCTAACTTTACTCCTATATTTAATGGTTCGCTACTCACAATAAGTACAATAATGCTCCTTTCTTACCAGTTAATATTTTTAATTACTTGAAAAATGTATACCATTGCCATTGACCCTGCATGGTGTCGCAAGTGTCCATGATGGCCTCTGCTGCTCCCTGTCCCTCTTAAATTTCAAGAGGCCTGTGGACCAATTTCAGAAATTACCAAGGAACCCCACCTGGTCAGTGATTATGGAATCAAAGGAACTTACCACGACAAACTGGAATCATAATTAACCTCCCAAAGCTCACCTCCAACCTGATCTGTTACAAATAGTCTTCTGAATCTGGGTACACATAATGAGTTGAATGTTGCAGCCCTCTCTAACCCACAAGGAAACCGCTGTAATAAATGATTACAGCAAACAAACTAAACATCCCATAACTAAAGATCTAGTGATCCTGACTTTCAAGCGAACAATCACTCACTTATATCTTGGCAGCCATCATAATATTTTAAAGCGACTGCGCTATTGTTGATTTCCCGTTGCAATTGTTGCGTGTTTCGGGTCTACTCAGTTCCTGAATATAATTTCCAATAGTCTTCTAGGACGTAGTGTGTTTCACCTAGCAAGCTAATATCTGTAAATAAATGATAATATCTGTTTAATTCAATGCGACGAGGCAGATATGTATCATTTCCAACTATACCATTTTTATTAACCGACGACAACCAAGCAACGGACGTCAGTTATGCCTTTACACACTCTCTAAGTGATCCATGGCAAACGCAGACGCAACTACACAAACTCCAATAACAACTAATCACATGCACTCAAAATACATGTGTGATCGCACAGCTGCAATGTTCATGGCTCACGTGGACCATCTTTAATTCCGTCTCTGTTTTGAATGTTACCTTTCCAATCATCAAGACTATAAATCCGTGCCTCGCCTTGTCCGATAAAATGTGTATATTTACATGTTTACTTCGCATCGTTTTTGAATAAGATAGAAAATGCGAGATGGTTTAGACATTGTGACTATATTTGCTTCAAAATGCGTGACCAGCGCATCACATTATCTACATCAGGGGTGGCTTATTTTAAGTACCTTTATAAAGGTTTCAAATCAAATGTCTGGCGCATCAAAATGTGAACTAGAGTTGGGGCCATGCTTTCACAATAGCTGAATATTATTATTAGCAAATATTAATTTGCATAATCATATTTAAATGTATGTTTGTATTCTGTTATTAAAAAGCGGATATTAACGAATCCACATTTAATAAATTTGACACAAAGTTTTGTGCTGAAGCGGGTTAAGCACTTCTTCTATAGGCAAATCGCGGGACGCCAAAAAAAATTTAAAGAGAGCCAATGTGTAGCCGCAGTTAGGAATTCGCCTATGTTTTAATGGCTCAGTTGATGGCTCAAAATATAAAAAAGGAAAAGTGAACTCAGTCGAAGCTGGCGCAATACATTTGCCACAAGTTGTATTAGGTCACTATGGGTTTTTCATTCGAATGCATCATAGTCTGTCCGTTCGGTGTAAGTTTTTGAGCTACGCTGTTTTTTCAAGCAATCAAGTCGCCTTTCTTTGGAAGAATTGTATAAGGGTCAGAAGTTGTGGTATATATGTGTGAATGCTAAGCAGAAAACTCTGAGCTGGTCATGTTTATTAGGTCGTTTGTATTATCAATCTGACCATACATTTGTGCGGAAAATTAAAGTGAAATTGGACGGTATATACACAAAATATATTCCTTCAACAACTGGCTATGGCTTCTAGTAACTTCAAAATCCAGATCATTCTTAAAGTAAAGTAACCTTTGGCAGAAACAAGAAGAATCTCCTTAGGTATTGACAGATGTGTTAAGAGTTCAACCGCGAAGAATTTTGATTAACATTTTACGTTTAGGTGTCACATAAGTATAAGTTTCTCTTGGTATTTTAAACAAACCTAACAGCACTTTGCTTTAGCTACTGTGCCTTGAGCAATTGCGTTAAAGTACACTTCAAAGAAAAGCGATGCACCCAATAAGTCGTTTTAAGAAAGCTATCGCAACAGTTAGCCTTTTAGCAGGACGTGGACACGTAAGATACATTTTTCTCTAGAGAATCAATTGTCCGCTAGTTTGGGTCTGTAGTGCAGCTGCGAGTCTCGGAATATTGAAAAGTGTAGTGGCATATAGATTAAGCCAATTTCTTCCGAAAACCAAAAATATAGATGGTAGAACAAACGAAGATACCATTGCTAACGGAAAATGCCATGTAGATCTAAGGGAGGTCGTATTTAGTAGGACATATCGCAGTTAGCAGAGTGCGAAAAAAGCAAATATCTTCCGCGATCGCATGTCACG
>OX104063.1:167377-362201 GCA_944474145.2 Dicrocoelium dendriticum | reverse complement strand
TGGAGCTACCTGATTGTCCATGGAGCTTATTCGCGCAGACTATTTCGGTCCGATTGAAAGAAAAATGCTGGTATTCCTGGTGGAGGCGTACTCGAAAGAGATAGATGTACATATTGTCCCAAACCCCACTTCGGAGACAACAAAGCATAAAGTGCGCAATGGCTTATCCACATATGGTGTGCCAAAAAATTAGTTACAGATAACGGTCCACAATTTACGAGTGCAGCTTTCTAACAGTTTCTACAGAGTAATGGCATCCGCCATATGAATTCAACACCATATCATTCAGAATCCAATGGTTTGGCAGTGAGAGCGGTACAAACCGTGAAGACCGGTCTCCTGAAGCAAAGCCAAGCATTTTGGGTACCAAAACAGATCGACTCTTGTGCGCTTATCTTGTCATATCCTTGGAGTCCATCGGCAAAAGTCCTGAGGAGACGGTGTTTGGGCCTCGCATACGCACAACGTTAGGTGTATGGATTCCAGACCTCCGTCAAACCAGGTGTTTCCAACAACAACGAATACACCAGTCGACACGTACGCGATAAAACCCAGAGTCTGTTACCGAAACAAGATGTGTATCCGGAACTCCCACATGAGCCGATATGGCAGCCCGGAACCGTACTAGCCGGATCACGATCGGAAGCCGATATACAGCTGGGAACCGGAGAAAGCGTACGCTGGCATAACAATTTTATTCGGCCCCGTACATCCGCTGTATCAGACCCTGAGGATGAAACCTTTTATACAGAACAAATTGAGACGACTGAAAAAACCCAACTGGATGAAAAGATCTACCGATCACTGTTCGAAGACCACGACGATCACCCAGACTAATAGAACGTTATATTGTACATCCATGATTTCATGTGCCATGTGAAGAGATGTTACGGACATCCACGACCGATACGCCATGCCACATCCACTAACTACACGCGTCCAATCACATCACTATAGTGCATTCGCTGCTTGGTCTCTGTTCCTCATTGGTTCCTTTTGGTCCTATGTTTTCACTGTACTCCGGTTAGGCGCAGAGTACAGTTTCACACCTACCATCTGGCATTGGTGTTTTTCCTACGTCTAGACGGACCTCCGGTCCATATACGGAGTAGGAATACACGATGCTTACGTAACAAAGTCTTTTTATAGAAGCTCACGATAGGCGAACAATCCAAGTAATGGGAAAGAATACAGGCAGTCACGAATTTGCAGATTAAAGAGCTGGATACTCAAAACATTTTGCGTCTGAGGGCATAGAATGATAATTTCCGTACCTTGCGGAACCTTACGTCAACGTCTGTTGATCAAGACAAATTCTTCGATGAATATACACCAAGGTACTTAACAGTGGATAAACGGAATATATTGTGGTCGCTTACGACCATGGGGGAGAAATGTTTGCCACCGTCAGACATTTGTTTTTGCGGAGCAAACAGAAACTTACATCGCTGCATTTGGAAGCAGCCAGCGTAAGGGATCGGGATGACGACCACTGCTAAAGTTCGTCCAGACCGATTTGCCAAGTGGCTGATTACTCAGCGGTTGAAGAAATGCTGCCTACAACTGTGTCGTCAACGTACTTTGTGGAAATTGGAAGCATTTCGATGTCGGGAGCGAAAAGAAAAAAGGAGAGGTTTACTCCTTGTAAAACGCCACAGTCATCACTAAGAGGGTGGGACCATTTTGCCGTTTAGCTGGGTACAAAAGGATCATTCTACGAAGTAGTTGCTCGTCAGGTTGCACACTGCTAGTTGAACACCATTCTCAGACAGCCGATTAGGCAATATAGATCTGTCGACACAGTCAAAATCGTTGGCGCAATCGAAGAAGAGGAGCCGCGCATTCTTGCATTTCGCATGCAATGAACACGCTATAGAGTGAACAAAATATGCCACAGCATCCAAAGTTTAACCTCGGGGTCTGTGCGCAAACTGAGATACGTCCACGTCTGGAGTGCTTGTTGCGATCCAAGGCACAAGTAGTCGTTCGAAAACTTGCAGCATGACGGATGTACAGGCATTCGGACAGGATTTCGTGGATCCCCTCTTTGACACGGGTGTTATCCTGACAGGCTTTCAAATCTCGGAAGGAATTCCACCGTTTAGGCACCGAGTAAAAAGATCTGTCAACGGCATGGGGAAGGTATTAGCACACCCTTTTATGATGACTGGGGAAAGAGCAGCGGTCCACTAGCCTACCTTGAGTTCAGATTCCTGAGTTCACGATTGACTTCAACGTATTAAAATGTACTTTTTGGACCAGAGCCAGAGAACAAAGGCAGAGAGAAAGAAGGGGTTGTGGATGCTTCCCATGAAGAAGAACAGAACTCAAAATTGAGTTTACATTCACAGATCCAATGTGCTTATTAGAGTTTTACCGCATGGCTGCATTAAAAGCCTCCGCAGCTTGTGGTTGCACAAAACGATGTATAAAATATTCAGTTGAGAAACCTCAGTTTTATTGCTAGGGAGAGTTGTTTGATACTGGTCGTACTTTTACATTTATAGGCTCTTTCTTTTTCCTTCTTAATTGTTTGAGTGATGGTGAGGAGACGCTATCAATTCGTAAGTAGATGGTTTAGACCGCGCACCAAAGATCGAAGCAAAATTTAAGATACTCAGTGAACTGCTCACACTGAATAGACAGATCTTCTTTGTTGAAAACTGTAAAGGCAGTCGAAGTCAGCATTTCCTGGAATCTCACAATATTTGATGATGACAAATCTCGTGGCATTACAGTTTTGAAGGACTTATTGGCCAATGAACCGGAATGAGTCGTACCATCAAGGACGGGCGCACGTTTATGATACAATGCTCGGAAGTACCGAGTGGGGCAGGTTTTTGTGCGGAAAACAACCAAGCAGAATTCATGAAGATGAAATCTAGTTGCGCCTTGAGTCTGGTCGAAAAGCCCACTATGTAAGTCAAAGCAAGTGCTTCGTTGATCGAGGTATCAATTTTGCTGGAGACCCGGTGATGACACAGAATAAGCGGTCCAGTGTAGGTGGTAACGCCAAGGATAAATCATATACCAAAGTTTTCAACTCTGCTGCTTGTGTGTAGAAAGATACTTAAACATTCCCAGTAATAACAGAAATAAAAACACTCCAAACTTTGGCTTATATTCAAGCAACTAGCAGCTGATTGTGAATGCTGAATATCTAAAAACATTTGATTAAAACTAGTGGCAAGCGAACATATGTTTTCAGTAATTCCTCTTCAGGCTTGTACAACTATGTGTGGAAAAAACAAAAAAATATTTGGCAGAACGGTTGGTAGAAGAACTCCAGTTCACGGTCACTGGTCAAGTACAATCACCATCCATTAGCTGACAAGTACACTTCATTTCATGCGCCGGATGTCGCAGTTCGGGTGGGCCAAGGCAGTTTTAACTTCTGAACGAGCCGTTTCTGAATTCGCAACTCCGGCTCGTACAGTCAAATCACGATGGCCTCCACGGATTCAAGCAAACGTCTACGAACGCAACTTGATCGATTGTCTGGTACCTGATAGGTTCCTTTGAATGACTCATCTAATTGGCGTGGCCGGTGTCAGCGAGATGCGTGGCTACGGATTAATTGGTTTGGTTTCGACAAGCGGTCATAAGTCAACTCGGATGGTGTTATTTCACTTTTTCAGACAGTCGCCTCGTCGTTTGCGTTCCTGCCCCACAGGAACAGCAGATCGAATAAATACACACTGATTTGTCGCGGACGAGCCTGTTGTCTTTGGGGCTAGTTCTAACCATTTGGCTACCGGCGAACTGGATTTGCATTCTGGCTGCTGTGAAAATGTGTCTGGGGGTATGAGAAAGGCGAAGAGTTATGATTTCAGCAGCGATTTCTCCTTTGTATGGTAGTCCAGAGGAAATCCATGTTTATCCAAATACCTGTATTCGTTCTCCTGTTCTTGTGGGGCAGGATAGATAGGCCAAACAACGAGGCGCCTGTCTGAAAGGGTGAAAGAACACCATCCGACTTCACTCATGACCGCTTGTCGAAATCAAACCAATTAATCCGTAGCCACGCATCTCGCTGACACCGGCCACGCCACTTGGATGAGTCATTCAAAGGAACCTATCAGGTACCAGACAATCGATCAAATTACATTCGTAGACGTTTGCTTGAATCCGCGGAGGCCCTCGTGATTCGATTGTACCAGCCGGAGTTGCGTGTTCAGAAACGGCTCGTTCAGAAGTTAAAACTGCCTTGGCCCACCCGAACTGCGACATCCGGCGCATGAAATGAAGTGTACTTGTGAGCTAATGGATAGTGAATGTACTTGACCAGTGACTGTGAACTGGATTTCTCCTACCAACCGTTAGGTTCTGCCAAACCTTTTTTATTTTTTCCACATATAGTTGTACAAGCCTGAAGAGGAATTACTGAAAACATATGTTCGCTTGCATCTACTTTTAATCCTACAATGAGATTTGTTAATACTGTAAAAACAAATGGAAAATGAGTTACACCAGCTGTAGTCTTAGCCAAAGCCTCGCGTAAAAACGGAACTCAGCAACCACCTTGGATGTACCAGTCTGTGAGGAACGCAGTGAACTCCGGAGGTCTATTTCTCAACAGCTGAAAGCAAACTTTCGATGTGACCGTGAATCCTGATAGTCAAAACGAGCTGCTGAGATGGAAGCCGTTGCTTCGGTTGGAAACGGTTGCAGTTTGTTTTACCTCATCAAAGCCACCGGTTTTGCAGCTGTCTGGAGATTTCCGGGTTTGTCTGTGCGAAATTCTACTTGAAATTACTTTTTCATCGTACACTTAGGCGATTGGTGCGTAATACTGAACTGCATGTGAGTTCGATTACTTGATACAAGCATCGCCTTTGTTTGGCGCTCGTTGTGATTATAACATCTACGTCCCCCTAAGCAGGCAGCGAACATCGGTGTCGTTCTTTTATATTCAGACCAAAATCAAATTTTTTACTGTGCAACTGAAAACTTTTCTGCACTTGATCTGCCTTCTGGAATCCGGGCGCCCGCCAAATCGGGGACTTCGCCGTGACGCGAACGTGCAAACTACTCATTCCAGATTAGAAAGTTGCATATTCGTGTTAAGTCGGGGTCCCCGATTCGTCGGAACACAAGTCAAAGATACTAGAAGGCAAATCAAATGCAGTGAGGATTTCAGTTGTACAGTTAAAAATACCATATATGCTTAATTATAAAATACGACACCTATGTACGCTGCTCACTAAGGGGGACGTAGATGCGCAGCACACAAGAGCGGTCGCGTGCTGCATTCAATACCAGCGCCAAACAAAAGCGGTACTCGTTTAATGCAATGGAAGTAAATATACCGTTCATGATTCCGCATCAATCGCCTAAGTATAGGATTAAGTATTAATTTAGTTAGAATTTTGAACGGACGCACTGGGGAACCTCCAGACTGCTACAGTTGTAATCCACACGCTATCAGGTAGGCAATATGTAATTTAGAATGCACGAAAATCGCATACATAGGTTCTTGGAAAGCCATGTGCTTTGATCCCCACCCCTAGGGTACAGCTCCACTGCCCACGGAAGACGTTGGCTAGTCCATACAGATCCTCTAGCAGAGACAGGGATCAGCAGTGAAGTCCAATATATGAAACATCATGGGACTCCTGGCTCTTACAGCATCCCAGCATTCAAGGATGGCAGGAATGTACTTGTCAACGAAATCCGATCATTTTCACAAGGGTTTAGACTGAAGAGTGTTTTCAAGGTTCATAGGTGAGTCCGTTGTTCTTCCAGTCCACAATAAATGCTCTCGCAAAGATTACACCAATTACTGTGTGAGTTCACTGATTTCTGTCTCATCGAAGATCTTTGTGTCCGTCTTAACTCGTAAGATTTCAGCGACTAGGGTAACACTCCGATTTCCGTCCAGGCCAAATATTAATGCTACTTCAACTCCATGAACTCCGTCACGTTTATCGATAACCAACAATGGTAGTGTTGTCGAACATCCCAGTGGCTTTCGATTGGGTAGATAGGTCGGCTTTGTGGAATGGTATCATAAGGAAAGGTTTGTCCAAGTTTGTAATCATTCTGAAAGAGGGTGCTGAACCTAAACGGGTCATACGTTGGAACGGGCTAAATGGCTGGGGGCTTATTTATATGACTATAACAGCAGCCACAAAGACGAGTTAATGAGGTGTTGGCCTATTTGCTTTTTAATAACTTCGGCAAAGTGACAGCCTACGTTGCTTACAACTGCCATCACGAAAATCAAATTTGCACGTTGACGACCTATTGCTTAGAACCGCAGCCAAATATACGATATAACATGATAACGGATTAAGCGACATCGGCATGAGGCCAGATGAGGCGTGCAAGTGCGGATGAAACCTCTCGATGAACTATTCTCCTCGGAAGCAGGTCCACAGGAAACGGTTCCACGCATGATCGTATTACTTTACTGGAATGGATGTCTGGTCCTACGCGTTATTTACCGTATTTTGTTACTTTTAATTAATTGAACACGAAAGCTTCTTGTGAGCTACTTTAAATAACTCAAAAATCTTTTGCTGCTGTCCGATTATCTTGTACATAATGGCCAGGTCGCGGCGTATCGCACTGTTGAGCAATACATCATTTATTATTTATTTATTTTTGTGATAGCACGTCTGTCAATGTCAAGGCTTAAGGCAGGCCTTTCACCTTATTTGCTGTGACTAACGGCCTTCCCCCTCGTGACTCACCGTGTGGCCGCATCGATTTTACGCTCTTCGTTCTCCTACAGTTTCTGCACTATATCTCCCGACATCACATTCAGCTTACACTCATACGGATTGCACTAATTTGCTTCATACCTTAAGCCATCTTGCGCGGAAGTATTTCCCAGGAAGCATGATTCCAAAAACGTTAACTGTTTTTCAGCCTTATTGTTTAAACTCCCGCGGCTTTCCACACATCCAGTCCGTAAGCAGTCTCACTGATTGTTCAGCCAGATGTGTTTCACACGCGTGTATGCGACGAGCGTGTGACTGACATTAAAGATTGCCGAGTGCTGACACCTGAAGTTACGGTGACACTGACAATCCGCATGGGACTAGAGTAATGCAGCCAACATTCCAAACATGACGCAACGCTACGTGTGCCCTATAGAGAATGGCAGTAAGTTCTTAGGTTCGGGGTACAGTATTCTAACTACATTAGACCTCCCATCCGAAATGTGTAGTAAACTCTGTCCAAAATGTGAGGCAGCTACACAAATTAGCCGACGCATTTTGGTTTTGTCCAATACGGCAGGTCATTATAGTTGTTAACTGTTTATTTGTGCTCATGAAGAAGTACGTTGAACGTTAGCATGACGCTTTTGGTGAATACTGTGACCACACCCTAGGAGGTGAATATGCCCACGCTCATACCTCAACCAACCAACATGCTGAGCCTCTATACCGAAGAACAGACCCAGACGCTCTAAGCGCACAGAGCGTCTGTCTTCAAATTTTCTGGCTCAACTTACCACCATGAGCGGACAAGTCTGCCTACTTCCATTTCTTTCAGCTGTGCAGCCCACATTAAACCTGTGGCAAAGATGACAGCTCCAAACCCGAGTTCGCCCATCACAGAGAAAAGCCGGAGACCGTAAATATTAATTGCTTCCATGCAAACGCCGTAGAGTACAACCCTGACTCCGGTAGCAGCACCGAGTAACATTTGGGTGAGACAGCTACTAAAATCAACCAAACCGTTTAAAACGGTATCAAGTAACCCCCATACATCTGGAGCCAACCGATGGAAGCACGACTTTTTAATGCCTTACGCATAAATGTTTCAGATTCGCAGTCTAGAACCATGAAGATGAAGCTGATGAACGACTAGAATCAATGGAATTCCATTTGTGGTGCAGCTGACAATTCGGTTGAGCCTACGACACTGAGACGGGTCCCACATCCGAGAAATTCAGGGCACTACGGTAAGCTTAGACCTTTCCGGGTGACACTGAGTCCTGCTGACGGCAAAGCGGCCGTTCTATTGTCCTCGATTACGCTCCGTAACTTATCACCTGAAGTACGCATACTTTCGGACATCCATTGAAACAACCGTCGGAAACAGATTAGTAATCCTGAGGAAGTTCGTAAACCTGATGAAAATCAGACGATTAATGTGTGTGTAGTTCCCGAGCTGAAGAAGCGGAAGCACACGAGCGGGAGAGATGTTGTCATATCTCGAGGTACTCTCCCTTGACAATATGGCTGCAAAGCGGTTGACAAGAATTTCAGTATCACCACGCTGATGAAAGTGATGCTTCCTTCTGAGCTGGTGACACTGGTCTAAATTACGAAAGTGGCAACGGGTACACAGCTGCGAATAGCTGAGGACTCACTGGGAATGACCAAATGGGTGTACCTCGCCCTCATACATCTCTACAGAGTGATTGATTTAATGGCAACCTTCGCATCCGGTTGAATACGACTGCAGAAGGGGACCGCCTGGGCCAGGACAATCGGGACTAGTCGTGTACCCCAACCGAAATTCACAGGCCAACTTCTCCCCAAAAATACCACTAGTGGCCGAAATCTGAACGGTCAGCACAATCTTCAGTCTTGGTTCAGTGTCCAAGAGCTCACTTATGTTTACTAAGAAACTGACCTGCTTGTATAATGACGCAAAACGAGACATTAGTCTATTGGAGCAACCCAAAGGAGAGCCACAAAGATATCGCATGGACTATCCGGTTTGTTACCAATTGCGTTACGAATTGCATTCGACCGAAGGCGTTGAAAGTTGCTGCCATGCGTTTGGCAGGACCATTAGCAATTTTCTTTCAACGATGTATGAACGAGATGCACGTCCCCACGATGTGGAAGCACGGAATCATCACGCCTATCTACAAAAGTGGCAGTCGTGCTGATCCAGCAAATTATCGCCCAATAACACTCCTTCCTGTGATCTCCAAGGTTATGAAGTCCATTGTAGCTGAGGCTTTAATGGGGTACCTGGAGAACAACCAAATTCTCGTTCCGGAACAGCATGGATTTCGCAAAAATCGCTCCTGTACAACTAATCTCTTGATTGCTCGTGCAAACTGGACGGAATCTGTGGACACTGGTGTTGGAATCGACGCGGCCTACTTTGATTTCTCAAAGGCATTCGACCGCACAGACCATTGCATTCTCCTCCACAAACTCCAGAAATATGGAATCGGCGATCCTGTTCTGGGCTGGATAGGAGACTTTCTCCTACAACGTCACCTGAATGTTAGGGTTAGAAGCAACATATCAGAATCCATCGAAGTTCAGTGCGACGTACCTCAAGGTTCGGTACTTGGACGCCGCCTGTTCCTGGTCTTCATAAATGATCTCGCGAGTGTGCTATCTTCTAATTGCTTGCTATTTGCTGATGACCTAAAAGTATGGCGCACTATAGTTGCAGTGGAGGATCACACAGTGTTACAAGAGGACCTGGACAAAGCGTGCACATGGTCCATCGACAACATGCTGCATTTCAACGTCACCAAGTGCAAGGTTCTCAGTATACGGCACAAGAGTTTGCACTGTTACCGCCTAGGATCACAAATTCTGCAGCGGGCTTCTCACGAGTGCGATCTCGGTGTGATAGTTGAAGATGACCTCGGTTGTTCGATGCAGACTGAAAAGGCAGCTAAGAAAGCAAACCAGTACCTCGGCCTTCTTCGCAGAGCCTTCGGGAAGTTTGACACTTCGATCTTCCCAAAAATGCTTAGTGCGTACGTGAGGCCGCACGCGGAATACGCTATTCAAGCGTGGCAACCCTGGCTCAAGCACCATCTCACCGCGCTCGATACTGCACAGCGTAGGGCAACGAAGAGCGTCAGAGGTTTGACCAGCCTCCCCTACCCACTCAGGCTGAAGACCCTTAAAATCTACAGTGGACGTTATCGGTGTCTAAGGGGCGATCTCATAATGGTGTATCTAATCCTGAGAGACCCCAACCACCCATGCCATTCCCTCCTAATACTCAGTCAAAACACCTCGCTAAGAGGTCACAAGTTTAAGTTAGTCACGCAGTACAGCCGCCTGGAATGTCGGCGAAACTATTTTTCCCTTCGAGTGGCACAGCCTTGGAAAGCCGTCCCCGAACATGTAATTAATGCACCCACCCTATCCCTTTTCCAAAAACGCCTTGACGATACCCTGTCACATTTACACTGTGTGCTATAGCTCATGACCACCAAATGCTGGCACTAATGCCCAACAGACAGGGGATAGTGCCATAACCCTACTCGAGAGCGAGCCAATCCGAACGCCTTGCACGAAATTTGATAAATGCTACTACTATAGACACTGGAGTTCTGTATTCTGTCGACCGACGATAATCGCACACAAGTAAGCGTTGTCCTTGCTATCGTTTTTTTTTAATTTTTCACGCCTATGATGTGAACAATAACCACTCTCCTGTTGCTTTGTGTGCGTACATTCTCGTTTCGAACCCCCTTTATACGAAATTGCAGTTACATCTGTGAGCACCCGAACTGACAACATTATACCTTCGCTATCTTTTTTGTCACGCTATCCACCCTACGGGACATGTCAAGCACCTGCTTTTTTACCCGTCATAAATCATTGTTCATTGTTCATTGCGTCGTCGTCTACTCGGTGTGTTCTCCTCAGAATACCGACGGTATCGCAGAGATCTCATTCTCACATACCGGATACTAACTGAACGCGAACATCCATACACGTCAATACTGACCCTAGCCCCTTACAAATAATGTCGAGGCAACAACCTGAGACTAATAACGCAACACTCCCGTTTGAATTGGAATCAGTTCCTACTGGAATACATTACAAACATATGTGGTGAATGTACCAGACATCACGCCTTTCGAGAAACTGCTAGACTCTCATATTAGTGCTAAACGCTTCACAAGAGTTTGCTAAAGTACAATGGCTTGATCACTGATATTTCAAGTTCCACGTTGGAACACGTTGATTTTAATTTGCTTTTGCATGTCCACCTTATGGGCCTTGTAAACTTATGCTTTTTATTCCATCATACACTAGTGAAGTATTGATGGCCTTATTAGCAAGTTGGTCAAACTCCGTCAGCGTAAGGCTTCAGGGCCTCCAGGTATCACAAATATCACTGTAACGTGGCTGAACTGCTAAATTACCGACCTTGAGATCGCTCTAACCGATACGTCTATTCTCAGGCACGACAGAATGGGTGGGAATGGGGTGATCATTTATTACAAAACCAGCCTTCGCAGCAAACTCATGGATGATCCCCTAAAGTGTGTCACTGATATCTTTTGGTGCAAACTGTGGCTGAAGGATGAAGATACATTCATTGTGTCCGTGGTTTACCGACCGCCCATATCTACTCGTTAGATGAATCAAAGACCATTACGTATTGCGATAAAGCAAAAACACACGCATAACCTCATTACAGGTGATTTCTAAATCCATGATCTGAACATTCCAGCGACAGGCGGAAAACAGTTTAATGCCTAGTTACAGGAGCTAATCTCTAGCAATAAAACCACCTCGCGCTCCCACCAGGTTCAGAAAGGCGATTACGTGTTATACACGTCCTGGTTGGGTTTTGGTTGCTCTAGTCGGAACGGACGAACTCTTCACACGTTGTTTCTCATGCGCAGTAGCCTAGACGATTCGTATTAGAACGGCTAGTGAACTTAGCCGGAAGACGTGAAATCGTAACTGATAAGGCAGACAGAACGTTTAAACGCCGCACGACTGTACCGAGACCCGCAGAAAGAAGACTGAGCAGTAGTAAGAATGCTTTACTGACCCAACCAAAGCAACCGTGCTTTCTACACCTTCGTATTTAGAGTTCATTAAAACAGTAGTGATCGCATAAACTATAAGAAAAAGCGTATTATCGTTGGCACATAACTTGCCATGTAGTGGTCCCATCTCCAGGCAGAGATGGATTGGGTTCGATGCTATTGAAACGTGGGGCATAGCACACTTGATTACTGTGCTGGGTAAGCCAAATCTTTGGCGCGGACAGGGGCTCAGAAGAAAGGCGGCTGACTTGAGGAGAGTCCGGGAGATACGATGGTGAAACTGAGGCGGGTTCAGTAGAAACTGCGCGGGTTACGTTGGCCGTGTTACCACTGAGGAAAACTCCGTTGTGATCTGTGAAGCTGAGTGGATCCTTGGCGGCATTTTCCCTATGGTCAGCGCCGCTTTGAACTTAGTTGTTTTGGTCTCCGCAGAGCGACCGTGTTGTTCAAACCCGCAGTGTACTAACGCCTGTGAAACCCGGGTGAGATTTGAATGACTGTGCCAGCCTTGTAAGATTAAGTGCTCACCAGCGATGAGCTAATGGTTGATGGGCTAAGTGTATGCAGTAGTTTGGGTCAATGCGATCAAGTGATTATTGGTCTTCGATTACAGCTGATACGCTGAATACCCTTATACAGAGTCCGAAAGCATGCCATATATTACGCATTACATTGCTTAGTCCGCATTCACTGAAGACGATAGTTGGACACCCATGCCTGAGTGCACCCCAGAAATAGTCTGGGAATAACTTGAAAACATGTTACATGTTACAGAGGTGGTGATCTCATTGAGGTAGAGCAGAAGGACTGAAGTAGGAGTAGACGGATGATAACATATGCGGAATATGTGGTCAAAGGACAACTATATTAATCAGTGCGGAATAAAAGGTAAAACCCTGTGGTGAAGCGCTGTGAAATGGCGGTTGGTTGCGCATGCAGGCATGGTCAGTGCATGTTGGTTCATATGTAAGCGCCCGCGAGACGGAGATAGGTAAACAATGCACGAAGGCACGAAAAGGGGTTCACGGTTATAAAAGCAGTATAGTGTTTGCAGATTCGGACAACTCGTGAGATGACTTCACAGAGTTTGGAGTCAAAACCTCACATAAACGACCGATTATTATATTCGCTGCAGACGTTACCTACGTCTTTTAGATAACAAAACCGCGTCGGAACTGGGCGATCATGTCTCATTTTGTGGATTCTATGTATTAGCACAGCTGTGTATCTTGCGAGTGTTATAACCTTGTATTCGGTGCACAACTAAAAAATCCCTATTAGTCATTAGGTATCTTCACTTCCTTTTGAGAATAATTAAATACCTAGGGGCGAAATCGTTCGTAAGACAAATATTTCCTTAATTCTACCACTAGTACTGATTTCGGAGGGAGGAAAGTGTCTCCGCTGAGGCCATACCGGTCTTTTTTTCTGTACGCTGTACTTGGAACCGCGCTGAGAGTCGACGCCTCTGCGTACGTCGAGGGTATAGCGCGCGTAGAAGCGCGCACAAAGGTGACTTGCTCTGTTTACCTAGAATAGTGTCAGCTGGACTGGCGGAGCGGACACGCCGTTTTGTGAGTCCGGACAGGTCCCGCGGTTGTACGAATCAACGCTTAAAGTGGATCGATTTCAACTGGAGTGGAAATCAGACAGGCACCTTAAACCTGGTGCTGACAGTTTTCGAGGTGAGTGAATGCACGCACTATTAGTTAAAATGCAGCTACCCACAGTAGGCAGCTCAGAATGTGATTTACATCCAAGGTGTGCTTCAACTGCTGTATTGAATGAGACTACCGTTCAAGTTCGTTGTCCAGTATCAAGCTTGAGTTTGTGGATAATTTCAACCATGTCGGGTTGTGAAGGGGCGTTGGAACGCTCCGCAAGTAACCTGGATAGTCACCTCGCATTGTAAGCCCATTTGCCGGCCAACCACAATAGATTAAAGTATTTCAAACAAACCGTAAGCTGTCTTTCAGGAGTTCGATGACTCACGGAACAATTTCCATAGGAATGTGGACGCAAGGACTGGAAATGTTTGGTTACCTCCCCCGACCGTTTTCTGTTCAATGATTCGGTAGCTATTCCCTCCTAGAAGTAATTGAATGAAGAACGTCTTTCTTTCAGGAATCACGTCAGGGTGATCGGAATCAGTAGAATGCCTTTCATCACATGTTGGTAGTGGCCAGTGAATGAACTTTAGCGTTTCTAGACCACAAATTCTTGCGGAACCATACTATAGTTAACGCGGCCGTTTTCGCTTTATCTCATGGCTGTAAAACAACCAAAGCATTATCAAACCCAGGTTGTCTTCCGAAGACCTCTCTAGTGACCCGTCTACTCACAGTTACAGTAACACATTCAAAAGCGTAAGTTCACCGTATTTCTCAAACTCATATGTGAAATTTGATAATGAGTGTTCATTGATAAGATGGTCCATTAAGTAAACGTGGCCAATCTAGGATAGGCACAAAATGAACATGCCCCTATGCCGCCTTTGGGAAACCGATTTGTATTCTAAAACTTTGGAGAATACGAATTAAAGTGGCTTAATAAGAGGGCATGAATAGCCAGGCTCAAATCTTGTGACGGTGTAATTATAACGCGTCGGTCGTGCGCTAAACAAATGATACACAGCAAACGACTACGATTGCTTCATTAGCTAGCATACTTTTTCCCCTTCCATGAATCCACTGCCTCCATGACATCCCCGATCTGCACCGAAAAAACTGAGAATGCTAATGTCTTAGTAGGAAACAACCATGAAAACTACGAATGATCTTCTCAAACGTACCTAGTGCACCCCTGCATATCCCCCAAACACTGACAACCCCACGTGCGTGAGCACAATGCATATGTAAATACGATCCGTCCCTTCGTAGGCACGGTTTCTCGATACCTTCATTACATCAAGAATGTATCTGAACTAACGTCAAGATTGCTACGACCACATAGAATTTTGGTAGCCCACAAACCAACAGTTACTTTGCGAAGGTTGCTTTCAAGACCGAAGGACAAAGTTAAACAAGGCAGTCAGAATGATGTCATCTACAAAATTAACTGCAAAGAATGTGACAAACACTACATCGGGCAAACTGGAAGGAAACTATCAACACGGATCAACGAACACAGAATGGCCATACGGAGACACGACCCACATTCATTGGTTTCCATGCATGAAGACCAAGAAGGCCACCACTTCGACCTAGAGAACGTTAAGATCCTAGCCCGTGGAAATTCGAGGCAAGCTAGAGAATTCTTAGAAGCATGGTATTCTACAGACAGTTCAATAAACCGACACGTTGAAATAGATGCTATATATACAACACTACGGATGAAAGATCCTCGAATTAGTAGAATAAATCTAACGGAACAGAGCGCTAGACTTCTGCATCAAACGACGACAAGCGAAGAGTCACACGCGCGTACACTACGAGGTGAGAATCAGAGATCGATTTCTATGGTCATGTGCTCGTCGAACAATCCAAACTCAGACTAGCGGCTAGGAGATCGATCACTCCACACTCACTGACGCTCCGTACGCGCCACTTTGCTAAATACACGCGCACTGACGATGTCACCTCGAGTGGTGACGAAACGTTTGCAGTCAACCTGCCGAGCTCAGCGAACACTCAGACAACCAACTGAACAACCTGAGCTACCAACATTTGCTTCTATATCGCAGCACGATAAATGTACATTGAAACTAATGAATAGTGTGGGTTTTGGTATCATTTAGAGATAGTTCAGCACGGTTCACGCTCGGCTTTGACAAGTCTTGAAAATCACCCTGCCGGGTTCCGCCGCATGACGTCCAGATGCCAGCAGTTAGTGCCCCTTCGTCGTTTGCAAGTTGCTGATGTCCATCATACTTCGCTGGCTATCTCCAACGCGCGAATCGTTGCAGCGAGAAGACAAAGCTGGGTTTCGCCCTGGTCGCTGCTGCAACCATCAAATCTTCACACTCCGCCAATTCCTCGAGTTCCGCAATGTGTATCAGAGGCCAACGATTGTTGTGTTCTCCGATATCCGTACGGCCTTCGATTCTGTCGATCGGACGGTACTGTGGTACTGAGGAATGACGTCCCCAATAAGTTCGTCTCCACACAGCGCGTTCTCTCCATGGGCTGACCTCGGGTAGAGTTTATGGCAAGCTTTCGCCTCCCTTTGTTGTCTTCAGTGGAGTTCGACGAGGATGCTTTATCTCTCCGTCCCTGTTCAAAGTCATGCACATTGGGCAAGGTGTGGCTAATCCGTACAATATCGGCGGTGTGCGTCTTAAAGCCACATCCCAGGAACGCGACCTGGGGACCATAATATCCGCCGACCTGAGCCCGAGTGCCAATGTAGCTACACTGGCGCGAAAGGCTAGCGTTCGCCTGGCCCTCCTTGAACGTGCACTAGGGTCTTCCCTAGAGAGACATTTGTCCGTCTCTATAGCACTTTAGTACGTCCGCTGCTGGAGTACAACATACTTGTCCCGCCGCCGTACCTGAAGAAGGACGAGGCCATGCTGGAAACTGTACAGCGCAGAGCCACTAAGAGAGTGGACGGACTATCCCACCTCTCGTATGAGGAGCGTCTGGCAACCCTTAACCTCTTCCCGTTGAAATATCGCAGGCTTCGTGGCGACCATAGCTTATTCCGTCCTGACTAATAACAGGCACCCAAACGCAGGATTGCTGGTCCGCGCCCGTACAGATCATCTTCGAGGGCACTCACTCAAACTGATGACTCGTAGCAGTCACCTTCTGTGCCAACGAAACAGTTTCAGTGTGCGTACTGTCTTCGCTCGGAACGCCCTCCCTGAAGTTGTTGTCTCAGCACCCAATACGGAGGCCTTCAAACAGCGCCTAGACGCTTGGCTCTTACCTCGCTGGTCTTCCACGTTGCTAAGATCTGGCCATTTGCCAAGCTAACAAGCGGCGCTTCTATCATTTTGCTTCTATCCAACTTTGCCGAATTTACCTACACCACTCTCTTGTTCCAGGTATCCACGTTCCCACAGTCAAATCGCTGAATTCTTGTGCTGAACAACACTACTGCGTCGAGACCCACAACATCTGGTACCTACCGACGAGATCAGGACCTTGCCGTAAGATCCCGAGGCAGAACCACCGAAAAGCTTCGCTTACTCGTTCTGCGCAAACCCGTGAAACCCGTGAAACTTTGCCACTGAGAATATTCTAAAGAACGTTCTGAGCGATTCGTTGAACCCTGGCATTGGGCTCCTCTCAGGTATTTGTGTTGTTGATTTGGATTATGCTGATGAGATCGACTTGCCGGGTGACGAACCAAAAGCCATCCAACTTGCACTAAACCGCTTGGCGATTGAAACATCAATGGTGGTATGTACTTTTCGCCATTCAAATGCAAGACTCTCTTTCAAGACTGGCAGCTGCCTGTGTCTGCAGTCACTTGTTGGTGAGACACGAGGTTGTGGAGAGCTTTGTCTATGTGGGAAGTTGCATCACTGCTGGTGGAGCTGTTGGAGACGAAATTTGGATGCGTATCTCAAGACGACGCTTCGCTTTTTCTAGGCTGAGGCACTTGTGGCTTCGCCATGACATTCGTCTCTCTATCAAAGGGCGGGTCTATTGTGCAACTGTTCGTGCTGTACTGGCTCCTATGTAAAGGTGACTTGCGCGGACTATTCGTCTTCCAGCACCGCTGTCTGCGGTCCATTGTCCGGGTGTGGTGGCGGCACCACGTAGGCAATGCGGAAGTTAGACAGCGGGTCTTGGGAGGAGGAAGTCACTCGCTCGAGAACCTTGTCTCACTGCACCAAATGCGGTGGCTGGGACACGTACTGCGCATGCCTGTTCAGCGTTACCTGCGTCGTGCTTTGTTTGCGGTTGCTGGACAGGGCTGAAACTGATCTTTTGGTGGACAGCCTGCAACTTGGAAAAGCCGCTTGAAACGCTGACGAAACAGTTGGCCTCGGCCGGTTGTTGTCGACTACCTGGTTGGCGTCCGAGAGATTCGGATACTTGCTGGTTGAAGACCTTGGAAGCCATGCTGCAAGAATGATGTCAATGGCAGACGTGTACACCGGTGTGTTACAGTGTCCCTCCTTCCTCCCTCTAGAAAAACAAAACAAAAGACGTTCAAAAATGTGTGTGGTAAACTGGACAATAGAAGCTTTTGTGGTTGTTGTTATTTTCTTCATATTTGTACTGTTTTTCTATTCGGCCATGATTCCGATGGCACAATATCTGTACCACAGTTTGTATTATATATATATATATATATATATATATATATATATATATATATATATATATGGTTGGCGGCATCCGGTTTCGGATTTGCCTGTCACTGTGGCAAGCCACAGGACGCCTGCGCCTACAGAGGGACCATGGATGGCTTGCGCTGCACCACCCACAGCTCCAACCACACTCCCCATATCCAGTGTAAACCCGAAGGAATAAGACCGGGAGGCATGTAAATTGGAGCCACGTTTCATCAATGGAGCCGGCCCACACTCCTTCACAGGCAAACACAAGCACGCTGTATTTTGGAAATCAAGCGCACACAAGGCGGTGGTTGGACCGTAGTCCGCTCCACACTGACCGCATGGAACCACTCTTCGAGCCTAGCACGGCCACAAGAACCGTGCACCCCGTCCCCTCCAGCAACGACCAACTGTCTCCTGGAGCCAGTATGGACGAGGTAGTGGGTAATAGACAGGTAGGCACCTTGTCAACATGCACATCAAGCGCAGCCACACCGGGGATATCAAGCAACAGCCAATCACCTGGAACGACAAGATGAAATAAAACAAATCCAATAATGCATACAGATACGGTGGCATAACTCTAAGCTAAATAAGCATAAGAAATAAGTTGGTTAGCAACGAATCCGCGACAAGGAAATAATGTCCGCAAGTTACTTAAAAATGCTACAAAACGCAACAAAGTTACCGAAGATAAGCGCAATTAGTGTAAGCAACGTGGCCAGTTAATAGAACATTATTCAGGTAGGCAGAACAAACCAAGTAAAGTTGAATGAAGTTTAGCCAGCTTAAAAAGACCTAGTTTAAGTGTAAGTTGGTTTAGCTCAACTGCGGTGAAGAAGCATCAAGAATGCAACATCAGCCTCAGCATGGGGCATATATATATATATATATAATATATATATATATGTATACATATATATACATATATATATATACATATATATATACGTATATATATATGGGTAGCAGCAGCGACCTGCATGAATGACAGTTGACTATGATAAGAACGGTGTAGAAGGCAGCAATTAGCTTCAAGTGCTTGCACTTTTCACATGGCAGCCGTGAACTACACAAGGACTTAAAAGCTTTACAGACAGCTTGTATATTACTAACGAGAGTGGACCGTGGTGAACTATCGCTAAATGTATGCTGCGATTGTTACTGATAATAACTAAGCTAGGAAACGTTGTATTGGGGTTAGTAAAGTAGCTAAGGCTAAAAGTAAGGCCTCAGAAGAAAGGTGGCTAGGAAATTAATAGTTAGGTACTGCGTACGTAGAAGGTGGGTCACATAGAAACGGGCGTAGCGATTGCGTGTGTGTAGAGGACTCAAACAAACGTGGTCAACAAGTAAACAGGCAAACCTCCTTATTCTCTTTTACACATGAAAACTTTAAAATATTGTTTTACACGGTCAAACGGGGGAATCTTCAAGTCAAGGAATATACGAACAAGGTGGGGCCCTTATTAAAAACTGTTCTCTAACTTCAGCAGCGAATGCAGTATTGAACCGTTGAAAGTAAGCTTTAAATCATGTTATACATGACTTTCCCGTTACAACAACTTTTGAACAGAGCAATCTGAATTCGACTATCTCGCGCTTTCGCCTCAACTGTTTACCTAAACTTAATGGAATCGTTAGGTTACCTGCGGAGATGTTCATGTTGTAGTGTCATTAGTGAATCGAAAATGTTCGAAGTTCATCTGATGCTTGCCGGCACTCCGCATAGAGCAATGTGACAACTAGCCTCATCAAGACGGGGCAAGATTGGGGGAAAACTTGGTCCTGTCGAGAAGTTGTTCTTTCTTGCCATTATGAGATTTTAATTAATGATTCAACACATGGTGTTGTAATATCCAAGGCAACTAGGGATACATCCTTTGTAAGGAGACGCAGCTATTTGGTGAAGTTGTGCTTTCAAAAAATAAACGTTATAGTGGTATCATGTCACATCTAACGTCTTCCGGTCTTCCGAGAGCAAGTAAATAAATAAACAAGTAAACGGTTTATTTCTCGACAATGCGAGGCACAGTCCAATTGAGTGGTATTGCTATCTTTATATTTTAAAAACTACAAAAATTACCGCCGACTGATGTCTAGTTGCCGCATCGAATTAAGTGATGCAGTTCACGGGAAAAGAAGCCGCGAAAATTATCATCAAAACTTTTCACCAAATTAGTCAATCGTGAAGTGCTCTTCAGATTTAGGTTCGTTCTGCGCCCAGATTATTTGTCTACAATAGTGACCCGAGGAGGCAGTTGCATCACGTGATTTAACTCGTATTCATTGACTGATAACCAGAGGCACACAAATCGGTGCTCACCTACCCCTCTGAAGCCAAGGTATGGGATTTACATTACTGTCAATGTGCAATCACTGTGAGTACACAGGCGCGCGATCTAACATTTTAGTGACCTTAACTTGAATTCATAAATTTCACCTGTGCCATCCTAAAGAACTTGTCGGGCTTCACGTTTTTGTTAGTATTAACATTATTCCA
This sequence comes from Dicrocoelium dendriticum, assembly GCA_944474145.2. Lineage (NCBI taxonomy): Eukaryota > Metazoa > Platyhelminthes > Trematoda > Plagiorchiida > Dicrocoeliidae > Dicrocoelium > Dicrocoelium dendriticum. Next base: position 341,735 of record OX104063.1, on the reverse strand, counting down.
TCTTTCCTTCGGATATTCCGATTTGGAATGATGTAGGGAATTTCACGCCTCAAATACGAATCGTTCGTGCGCTAGCTCGGTAGCGCTCACCGAACAATGAACAGTGAATGGTCTAGGGTAAACAGGTGATTAATAAGTCCCGTAGAATTGTCGGAATGAACAGCTCAAAAGTAAAAGTGTTATGTGCCATAAATAATAGAGGTTGCCCGGCCGAAGACCTACATCACCAGTTCCGGCTCTAGTGATCGATTTGAAAACATTCACTTCAATGTAAATCCCGGTCCACCTTGAGGTTACTCGTCACGATCCATTCATACGACGAGTACTTCAAACGGATCTTCCAGTCACTATATGCGCCAGCTTTTTGAGCGCATATCGCTAAAATGTGCTGCTGGATGACGATCGTGTTCAGTGGGAGTTGAATGGTAACATAAAACTAGTGTGGGGAGCAGTAATATGAACATTTTTGTGAGATAAGTAACGTAGATTGGCTCGTCCACCTGCCGCACCAGAATATCGGCGTGATACTTTTACATTTGTCCGGTTCAGAAGTCCAGGATTTTTGTGCAACAAAATTCGAAACGATGGGCGGAATAAATTATGCTAGTGAACCGGGGTTGAATCAATCATACGAGTCGCGGAGAGGTCACAGGCGTAAGCCTGCGAATAGTAGATGGATAAGAACAAACATATGCCTTAGTCGCGTCGGTTAAGAAGCCGGGTACAGTTCAAATATTGAACGCTGCGTTACTGTGCCACCTTCTAACCGGCGCTGTCCTCAGCTTCCGAGACTCCCTTAGCTGTTTTCAGTATGTTGAAGTGTACCACTGTTGGAGAACTAAAATCGCCAGGTTTTATGACCCCGTAAAACGGATCCCACAACATTTCCTCCACGAAAGCGGTTCTACCCAATTTTGACGGAGTTCTAGTGGGATGGCGGGTTTTGGTACCAGGGCTTTAAGCCAGACCATGTTACTAGGCTTTGACGGACTTTCGAAAGGCTTTCGGTCGAAGTAAGTGCTTTGGGGAAGCTTTGAGTTTGCAGAAACGCCTGCACCTACCGGTGGGCTCGCAATAAACAAGACTGCAACCGAAGTGTATGCTCGGTGACGATTAAAGGTGAATGGTATGACCTAGACAGCAGAGTATCCGAGGGTATGCTAAGCTCACGGACAGTCATAGTAAGGCGTGGTGATTGACTGGTCGAGGATTGAACAGATGCTCGATAAACCTGTAAGTATTTGTGTACGGTTGTGTCCCATTCATGAAGTGTCTCACTATTCAGATAGGACAGTTACAACCTCATCAGCATACGGTTGATGCGCTCGATTAGCCCATTTCTTTCCGGAGGATTTGCAGTAGTTCGTGTTTTAAGAAGGCCGAAAATCCGATACAACTCTATCATGAGTGGGTGTTCGAAGTTGACTCCGTGGTCTGAATGCAGCTAATGGAGTGATTCCCACCTTGCCATTAAATTGCCTTAGAAAGCTAGTCCCATACTCCAAGCGCCTACAGTATGAAGTGGTGCTGCTTCACAACGTTTGGTGAAGTGCTTTACCTTCACGGGATTGTAACGAAGGCCTCTATCAGTCACAGGCACTGGAACAACCATATCAATACTTACGATTTCGTTCGGAAATCCACCCGTCATTGGCTGCAGTAAACCGAGAAGAGTGATTGCGGGGTTCTTGATGCTTGTGCAATCGGCACACTACTGACAATATATAACCATATCAAGTTGAGAATGTGGCCACTAGAGCCGACGTCGAATTGCAGTCACCATCCAATTCTGCTTTGAGTGTTACCCAACCGGACTTAAAATGACAGCAACTTTAAGGCTAGTGGCTGAAACCACAACGGTCAGCACAATCCCATTCTTAGTTCAACGTCAAGTAACTTATGGTTACTAAGAAATTGATCTGCTCGTATTCTAACGCCTCTGTTGTGCCCTCAGGCGTTCGACTTAGCAGCTTCTTAGATTGCGCCACGCGAGTCAAAAGACAACCCACCGGACGGGAAGTATATTTGCGAAAGACACAGAACGGGCCGACGTGAGAATGAAAACACACTGATTACAGTTCAAATCACGGCTACGTGCGAGTTTGAATTTATCGATCTCAAAGCATCACGGGACATGTGGGTGGTATGAAACAAGGAATAGTGACAAATGCTCTGCAACAGAGAAAAACACTAGTCTGCTTGTAACTGAGACTGTTCTGATACAAGGCACACGGTTACTTATGGGGAATTGCGCACTTACCTTCCTGAACAAGTCAATTTGTAGCGTTTCTGTGCGCATTTGACTTTGAACTGTGTGAAATTCTGTTTTTCCATGCAAGTCACAAGATTTGGTCTGAGTTAGTGGTGCCAACCCGACTTGATTCTCAGACAGCGCAATTTTCCTCGGAGCAGGCTGTTCGAGACCTAACAGCCCCAGGCCTTATTATGAAGTTGGTCAACTCCGTTAACGTTCGGTTTCAGAACGTCGTCATTGCATAGTGATTACCGAAACTTGTCTGGGCTGGGAATTTTTTGACGTTATGATCGCTCTAACAGATGTGTCACTTCTCAGTGACGGCAGAACTTGTAGCGGGTGAGCATGAGCACTTCTTACAAAATCAACAGTGGCTGTAAACTCCTACGTGATCCCCAAACGTGTGCTACCCATCTCTTTTTGTTCTAACTTCTGTTGAATGGACACATACCTTATGTCCTTAGTTTAAGACATCCCGAATCCACTTCAGAGATGGACCACAAACTGAAATCTACATTTCGTATTGTTATAAATCCAACACACACATATATCCTCATTACAGAAGATTTCTACATACATGATATCAAACTCCAGCAGGTGTGAGTGAAGAGTTCAAAGCCCATTTGCAAGAGCTAATCACGTCGCCTCTCCCACCAGGTTGCAAACGGAGAATAAGCCATCAGCAATAGATCAATCGTTTACCAGCTAGGAGCTTATGTTCAAGTGGGAATGGAACGATAGGATTATCCCATGAGTGTTCGTTCTCCGGCGGGTCTTTGAACCAGGAGTTGGCGGATTTTGAAATACTGATGGACCTAAAACAAAGAGCGCATCAGACCCTGTCCAACCAATTGATACCCACGCTGGGCCGGTTACGTGAAGTAAGAAAGGGAAAAAAAGTAAACTCAGAAGGCAAAAGAAAAAGTAGAAAGAGCTAAACAAGTGGAATACCAAGATATTTGAGTCATTAAAAAAAGAACTGAAAAGTGAAGGTGAGTCAGCTAGGAAAAAGGAAAGATTTGCTGTTGCCACCCAAGAGCATCGAGCTGGCATGCAAAACCCTCAACCGTAGATTCCATAAGCACGTGATCCGGAAGCGAATTCCAGCGGTGTATAACTCGGCGCGACCGACGAGTTGCCGTCCTAATCCTATCAGACCGTGGTTTATGCAGCTTCAGTGGGTGACCGCGGAGATTAGGTAACGAAGCGGGACTAAATAGCCCTGATAAGTCCAGGGCAATCTTACCCGTCAAAATACGATAAGTGAGAAGCAGTTACCCTCTTATACTTCGGTAGTGCAATGAATACATCACCAAACTGAGCAAGCGTTCAGGATACGTATGTCACCGTAGACCCTGCACTAACCGAGTGCCCACTCGTAACACCCTCTCCAAGTCCATTTTGTCTCGCTTAAGACATGGTGGACAAGCCTGAATGCAATATTCCAGGTGAGGTCAGACGAATGCCGAGAATAGCTTCACAAACAAATTGGCCGTTAGGATTGCGAAAGAGCGGCAGATGAACCACATCATACGAAACCCCCGACAAGCAGCCTTCTTTAAATTGTCCCCTGAATGAGGTGCTGATGAGTACACGACTCCTAAATCAACCTGTTGAGTGACAACAGGGAGATCCCCACCGCCGACAACATATGGGGTGGGAGGATGTGCAGCTCCGATTCGGAGAACATGGGACTTGGCCCTATTTATGGGCATCAACCATAAGGTAGACCATTCCCAGAGCCTATCCAAGGCATGCTGAAATGTCTCAGGACCCACAGGGATATCCACAATATTCCAGAGCTTAAGGTCGTCAGCAAACATTAGTGATGACACCCATAGCTCTCCCGGCAAGTCATTTATATAGATCGTGAACAACAATGGCCACAATACCGAGCCCCACGGAACGCCACTGAGGATAGGTTGCATGAGCGAAAGGCTACGCCCCACCCGTACGCACTGTTCCCTCCCCTCAAGGAAGGCAGATACCCATTGAAGGGCGCGACAAGATATCGCGTAAGTTCTAAACTTTAGTGTGAGCAGAAGATGTGGAACAGTATAAAAAGCTTTCGAAAAGTTCACGAATAGCAAGTCTACAGCGTGGAAACTGTCTACTACTTCGGCCCAGTTTTTACGAGCTACAAGTAGGTTAGTCTGACATGAAAATCCCTTGCGGAATCCATGTTACGCAACACTGAGAAGGTTGAATCGATTCAGGTGGTTCCCCACCGAATCCCTTATCAGCTTTTCAAACAACTTGACTACTACACTTGTCAAACTGACAGGCCGGTAGTTCGCGGATAGATCGCTGTCACCGCCCTTAAAAATCGGACAGATGATTACCTCCTTCCATTCCGAAGGTAGGATACAGCTGTCCAGCGTTATTGAAAACACGCATGTGAGTGGACCACTCAGCTCAGTGGCCAATTCATGCAACAGCTTCGGATGAATTGAATCAGGACCGGAAGCTTTAGAGGGATTAATGCCTTGCAGTAGCTCGAAGACCTGAGTCTCCGTTATGCTAAATTCAGCTAAGCAATAATCTTCTGGAACTCTCGAAACCAACTCAACCTGTGGTAAAGAGGTCTCCGAGCAAAGAACCCAGTATACCGATCACTAAATATACATGCCTTGTCATAGTCAGTTTGCGCACGGGTCCCGTCTGCTCGCAATAACGCTGGTATAGACAGTTTTGCCCAGCTGCGTCTTTTAACGTAAGCAAAACACTTCTTTGGATTAGCTGCAGCCGAGTCCACTAAACCTTGCTCTTACTGAAGACGAACAGTTCTGAGATGTTGCATACCTTTATTTCTATTCTCTCGATAACTATCATAGTTACTGGCTGATGGAGCTGCTTGGTAGGTTCGCCAGCATCTAGACCGTTTCTTGAGTAGGTACTTGCCTGTGGTATCTATCCGTGGAGGCTGTGCCCTTAACCCTCTTTTCCTCATGAGTGCAATATACGGAGTGGAAACCTCCGTAAGGTATGCCTTAACTTTATCCCAGACTAACTGGACAGAACCAGCCGTTGAGATCTCACAGTTCAGAACTGAAGCCTTAGTTCGCATTGCACTAAAGTCCGCGGGCCAAATATTCGGAAGTAATTCAACAGCTGTCTCTTGGTGCCTTGAAAGGGCACATCGAAAGGATATGCATGCGTGATCGCTGGACCCTAGAGGTGCACCATATGAAACGTCAGTCATGATGTCGAGGGACTTAGCGTAAACCAAATCTAAAGTAGATGTTATTTGGTTGTCCATATACATAGTGGGAAAGGCCACGAACTGGTGCAAAGGCACTTGGAGAGTCAGTTCAAGAAAGTCTGCACCGCATGTTCATGATGACGAATTGCAGAAAACATCTGCCCAACAGAATTCCGGGAGATTGAAATCTTCTAGAACTAAACACACTAGAACTAAACACTTATTCGCAGACTGAGTGCGAATAAAATCAAGTGTCCCCCTGGAAGAACTTCCAGGATTTCTGTATATCACTATAACTGTAAACTAGGTAAAGGAAGTGCACAAAACAGTCGATAGGGCTTCAAAAGTCTGATCCGACGACTGGAATGTGCAGGTCCTCAACACATCTAAGTTACAGCTCACATTCAGTAAAACGTCTCCGCCTTGGCGACTAACGGAGCGATCAGTTCTAAGCAGCGCGTAGCCAGGTAGATATACCTCACCGTCCGTGATATCCGGGGACAACCACGCTTCAGTGAAAGCAAGTATGTCGGGACGAGATTTGTCTACAAGTAGACCCAACTCGTACGCCTTGTTCCTTAGGCTATGCACGTTGCTAAGTACTACCTCAAGGAAGTCGGCACGATCATCTCTGGGTCGTGCGCCATCAGGATGGGTTCTGATAGGGCGGAAGATAACTTCCGGCTGACCACCTGAAAATCAAGCAGACGGAGGCCTTGCTCACCAGCCGCCCGTCTAATTTTGAGGTCTTTGATGGCCTCCTTTAACTTCAAGCTATCTGCCAGCGGTAGGTCCGGCTGAACGCTGACACCACTACCCTTAATTTTGAACGCAAACCGCATAAATGATTTGCGTTGCTCAGTGGTGGGAAGTACCAGGCGAAGCAGTCGGGGTCGCAGATCTGGCGGAAATACTTTGACTTTCTCCTGAACAACCGTTCAGAGATCGACTGGCCTACACTTAACGGCCTCTAGCAGCACGATGTGAAGGCGGATCTGGCAGATACGCCGAAACTGGATGGGACGCAAAGAGCACTTGCTCAGCTGCGAACCGGCAAGTGTGCTGGTGCCGATGGGATCCGACCTGAACTATTGAAGCACGGCGGACCCACGTTGTTGATTGCGCTGCACCACTTGGTGCAACGCGTGTGGGTTGATGAGGAGGTGCCTCCTGAGCTGAAGGTTGCCATTGTGCTACCACTGTAAACGGGCAAAGGTAGCAAGCAATGTTGCACGAATTATCGTGGCATCAACTTGCTGAGTTGTGTGGGCATGTTGTTTGCCCGAATCGTGCTCAACCGCCTCGTCAGTCAGCTTGTGGTACCGAACGTTGAGGAAGAGCAATGTGGATTCCGTTCGGGTCGCAGCACCATCGATATGGTGTTTAAGGCTCGTCAGTTGCCAGACAAGTGCAGAGAGCGAAACTAGTCGTTGTGTAGCGAGAACGACAAGACAGGGGGGTAGACGTTTATTGCACACCGAAAATGGGCACATGAGGGTCTCGCGCGCGCCCTCGAATATCGACTAGATTTCCGTCCCACCACGCAACACAGGTACGGAAGTTAGAGGCGAGCCAGTCCTTTCGCCTCGGGAGCTCTGACTTGGAAGATCCGCCTTCCTGTTTTCGCCTCGATCTCCGCTTCTCTGCACCCGATTTGGATCGGCCAGGAGTCGTTCGAGAGCTCTCGACTTGCTTGTTCTGGGCTGTGTCAATCGGCTCGGCCTCGGTCCTGTGGGCTGCGCTAGCGGCGTATTTGTCTGATTTATTGCACTGTCCACATATTCCCGCTCCGTAGTTCCGGGCCCAGGCTCGTCGCTAGCCGTCTTTCGCGATCCGCTCTCAGCTAGCTCCGAAGAGCTCCCCAGAGCCATTCTTGGAAGCGGCCCCTCTACACCCGCCCCTCCTCCAGGACCTTTCTTCCTCTCGTACCATGGTCGCAGGAGAGCAGCATTCACCCAACGTTTCATTCCTCCGCAGTCGATTAGGAAGTTGCCCGCTTTCTGGTCGATAATGGTGTAGGGGCCTTTCCAGCGTTCTCTGAACTTGCTTGCGCCCGGCCCGTCATGATCCGGCCGATCGTTGTTTCGTAACTTGACTCGTTCTCCAATCCTGAATGGCCTCCACTTGTGAGCCTCATGCCTGGCGTCGTAATTTCGCTTATTCCGCGCTTGTCGGGCTTTGGTTTCGCTTCTAGCTTTCCATCGCAGTCGCTCTTGATGCTCAGCTGGATGTTTCCACTCACCCTGGTTCGGTAGGCAAGTATCGAGCGCAATCCGTGGTTCTCTGCCGAACAGTAATTCGAATGGCGAGACCTTGGTGGTTGATTGCATGCTGGTCCGATACGCGATCAGAACCTGAGGCAAAGCATCTTCCCATGCCAACTTTGTGCAGTTTATCCACGTCTTCAATGTCCGGTTGAACCGCTCGGTCATGCCGTTGGTTTGTGGGTGGTACGGTGAAGTTCGCCGTCTCTGGATGCCCCACTTGTCCAACACTGACTTAAACGCTCTTGACTCGAAGCAGGGCCCTTGGTCCGTGATGATACACTGTGGGATCCCATACCGTGCAGGCACATTGAATTCGAATACTTGCGACACTGTCTCGCCTGTTTGGTCCTTGATTGGTATGGCTTCCACCCATCGAGTGAAGTGGTCAATCATCACTAGAATGTATCTGTTTCCTGTTCGACTCACTGGTAAGGGCCCAAAGACGTCCAGTCCCCAACACTGAAGTGGCTCACCAACCTCCATCGATCGCATCGGCGGTCTCGGGGACTCCATCTCCCGACTCGTTTGGCAGTTTGGGCACTCCCGAAGGTATGTCGCGACGTCCTTCCTCATGGTTGGCCAAAACACTCGCCTCCGCAGCAATTCAAAGACCCGCTCGAATCCCATATGGGCGCCATCATGAGTTATGCGCATCACACGTTCTCGCTGATTTGGTGGAACAAAAGGCACTTTCCGTCCGTCTATCGCCACCACAACGTTATCGTTTTCGACCTTCAACCTGTCCCAGATCTTGAGGAGCTCCTCCACCTCCTCCGATGTAGCCTCCGGTTTGGTGCCAGCCCGTAAGTGAGAGCACAACACCTTCACGAATTCATCTGTCCTTTGATCTCCCAGCAGGTTCCTCTCCCCCATCGCGATCGCACGCACCGGTATGGCATTGTCTGGCATGATGTCGTCCAAACACGGGCGTGACAACATATCTGGCAATACATTTTGCGTTCCATCCACGTGCTCAATGGTGAAGTTGAATTCCTGCAATCGGTAGGCCCATCGCGCAAGTCGTCCCCGCGGGTCTTTCGCCGTCATCAACCACGAGAGCGGTTTGTGGTCAGTGACGACCCGGAATTCATTCGCCAGTAAGTAATTTCTCCACTTCTCTAACGCCCACACGATGGCCAAGCATTCTTTCTCCGTTGTTGAATACTTCTGTTCCGCCCCCGTCAGCACTCTGCTCGCGTACTCCACCACCCCAGCCGGTTGAGACAAAACCGCACCGATTGCCACGTTGCTTGCGTCGACAGCCACAGTGAACCTCTCACCAGGATTGGGTAGCCGTAGACATGTCGGGGCTTCTGCTATGCCTGCCTTTAGATGGTCAAAGGCCTGATCCGCTTCAGCTGTCCACACAAAGGGCACGTCCTTGCGAAGCAGCTTTAACAACGGGCTGACCTTCTCTGCGAACTGGGGCACAAACTTTGAATCATATGCCACCACTCCCAAGAACGAACGGAGCTGACGCTTGGATTTTGGTTTTGCGAAGCACTTGATCGTCTCGCGTTTCTCCGGAAGTGGATGGACTTGACCATTGCCCACGATGTGACCCAAGCATACAATTGACTTTTGGGCAATCTGCGACTTTTTACGACTGAGTTTCAGACCAGCTTCATCTAGCCTCTGCAGTACTGCTCCAAGTCTGGTCACATGTTCCTGTTCCGTCTCAGAGAAGACGATGATGTCATCACCGTACACAACCACGCCTTGCAGGTTCGCGAGGACCATCAGCAGCAAACGCCTGAATGTAGCCGGGGCGTTGCACAATCCAAACGGCATTCTCAAAAACTCATACTGCTGGCCATTGACACTGAAAGCCGTCTTGTGGCGATCTTCTTCTGCGATTGGCAGTTGCCAATATCCCGAGCGGAGATCAATCAGAGATATCTGCTTCGCACTGTGAAGGCTTGAGAAAATTTCTTCCATCTGAGGCATCGGGAATGCATCCTTCACAGTCACCCTGTTTAGTTCTCTGAAATCGATGCAAAATCGATAGGTACCGTCGGCCTTCTTCGTCAATAGCACGGGTGATGAATACGGGCTGTGCGTTCGCCTGATGATTCCTTTCGATTCCATCTCGGTCACCTGCTTCTGTATCTCCACCAGGGTGTTCTGTGGAATTCGTCTGAAGATTGGCTTGCATTGTCCTCCTGGGATCAACGGTATTCGGTGTTCAACCCAATTGCAAAATCCGTAATCATCATCCGCGTCTGTGAATAAGTGGGCATAACTGCTCAGTACGTTGCGTATTGCACGGTTCTGACAATCAGGCACGGCTTTGAGGGCACCAACCCGGTCGGTTCTCCCCTTGTTTATCTCGATCGTCTCGTTAGCCACGATCACCACATCGTTTTTCAGGTCAATTGTGACACCGAGCCGTTTCAGGATGTCGGTTCCGATGATGGTTTCGGTCGTCTCCTCCACGATGAACATGTCATGGCTGATGAGCGTTTCTCCTATCCTGATTCGTAACCGCTGCGTGCCCGTCACTTTCAAAGAATGCCCGCCGACCGTCTGCATCGTGATTGAAGATGGGTTTACTGGAACCCCATTGAACCTCTTCGTAATTGACACTGCCGCTCCTGTGTCTACTATGGCTCGGACAGACACACCTTCTATAGTTACCTGGAGGACTGGTACTCGCCACCGATTCGGCATGGATAGAGAGAAACAATGGGGCACATTGACGTTGGTGCAGAATCTCGCCATATGACCATTCTGGTTGCATCGGAAACAGCGGCGACCGTTCCGGATTACCCGTACATTGCGTTGTGAAGTGGTGCTTGAAGACTCTATCGACAACAGCTGCTCCACCATTTCGGAAAGGCGATTTACTTTCTGTTCCAACTCGGCATGCTGGATGGTTCTCACTGTCACTCGTTCCGACAAATTCTGGGCGACCGTCACCAGATCCAACGCTTTGCTGTCTCCCACCAGCGACGCCAATTTCACCTGATCATGGAGTGGACCGGGCAGACTTCGGATAAACTGCTGTTTCAGTAGGCGCTCTCTTGCTTTGCCATCTAACTCGGGGAGCCCAATCGTTAGATGTCTGTCCAGCTGCTGGAAAAACACCATCAAATCCTCCTGTTCGTCCCATCTGGCTGCGTGAAATCGTTGCAGTGCTCGTTCTCTCTCCAGATCCTTCCCAAATTCTGCACACAAGGCAGCCCTCATCTCAGCGAACGAACAACCGGGTTTGGCCTTTCGAGTGAGCAAATACACCGCCTTGGCTCGTCCACTCAACCGTGTGCCCAAAGCAATTAGCAAATTTGCATCCCCCCTCACACCCGCGCAAGCCGCAATTCCGTCGAACTCATCGAGCCACGCCTCCACGTCACCGGCCGCAAATTGCTCCAACCGGGTCAACTCCATCGCGATTGGTCACGGCACCAATGTAGCGAGAACGACAAGACAGGGGGGTAGACGTTTATTGCACACCGAAAATGGGCACATGAGGGTCTCGCGCGCGCCCTCGAATATCGACTAGATTTCCGTCCCACCACGCAACACAGGTACGGAAGTTAGAGGCGAGCCAGTCCTTTCGCCTCGGGAGCTCTGACTTGGAAGATCCGCCTTCCTGTTTTCGCCTCGATCTCCGCTTCTCTGCACCCGATTTGGATCGGCCAGGAGTCGTTCGAGAGCTCTCGACTTGCTTGTTCTGGGCTGTGTTAATCGGCTCGGCCTCGGTCCTGTGGGCTGCGCTAGCGGCGTATTTGTCTGATTTATTGCACTGTCCACATATTCCCGCTCCGTAGTTCCGGGCCCAGGCTCGTCGCTAGCCGTCTTTCGCGATCCGCTCTCAGCTAGCTCCGAAGAGCTCCCCAGAGCCATTCTTGGAAGCGGCCCCTCTACAGTTGTACTCGCTGTTTGTTGATTTCACTAAGGTATTTGATACGGTGAACCGTGAGGTATTGTGTCTGGTGTTGGGTAAGTTTGGTTGTCCGAGTAAGGTGGTAAGTTTAATTGAATGTGTGCCTAGTGGCATGCGGGCGAGAGTGCAGCTGAGTGGACAGACCTCGGATGAGTTTGCAGTTGCCTCTGGTGTGAAGCAAGGCTGTGTTCTAGCTCCTGCCCTGTTTACTATTTAACTTTGCAATGATGTCTTTTGTTTTGATCCGGCTTGTGCTTATGATGTTCGTGTGAAGCACCGTGTTGATGCTGGGGTGCTGAACTTCCGCCGTTTCGGTGCGTGAACCATGATCTGTGGGACAACTATCCGTATGATACTGTTTGCTGAAGATAATGTATTGTTTGCGCACAGCGCGGATGAGTTGCCGCATATGACTAGTGCTCGGACTTCGACAGTGGCCAAATTCGGGCTCACCGTCAATACAAGCAAAACTGTTTGCTTTTTTCAGCCATCACCGTAGGTGCAATCTACAAGGGTGCCGCGAATCAGCATTGGTGCTGAAGTATTGGAAACCACCTCCCCCTTCTGCTACCTTGGAATTGTGATGTCGACTGAACAGCAAATATACAGCGAGATTCGTATCAGCTTATCGAAGACAGCGGCAGCATTCCGGAAGCTAGAGTACCGAGTATGGAACAACCATCAGCTTCCCGTTGGTACAAGGCTGATGGTGTACAAATCCATGGTGTTGTCCGTTATTCTATACGGCAGCGCAACTTAAACAATGTACTGGCGGGAAGTGCGATTTCTCGTGCGGTTCCATCAGCAGTGTTTGCGACGGATTCTGCGCATTGGTTGGTGCGCTAGAGTTGCGGACACGGAAAGGTTGCGTCGAGGTGAAATGTATGCAGTGGACTGCAAACTTTTGCTGAGACACCTGAGGTGGCTCGGTCATATGAGCCGTATGGATTTGACGCGGATACCGAAGCAACTATTATATGGTCAGCCGAGTACTGGGAAGTGGCAAGTGGGAAAAGAGAAGCTTCGTTACCAGGACGTGATCAAGGTGAGTATCTCACGTTCTAAGCTTGATTGCAGGTCATGGGAATCAAAAGCGGTTGATCAACGTACATGGCGCGATCTGACCACCAAGGCCGTTGCCGATGTGCAATAGATAGCACTCGTGCATGCGGAGAAAAAGCGGCAATGGCGGAAGCGACAGTCGCGGATGGGTTGTACTCCATCGACATCGAGCGCATGGTGCTATATCACATGCCGTCGCGAGTACGTGAGTCAGGCAGGCCTAGTGAGCCACGAGCGAGGTCACTCGAGGTCACCACCGAAGCGACGGCGGGTTCTGCAGAGAACGTAGGCAAAACTGGTGCAGCTTTTGTAGGTACGCTGCGTTGAATTTACTAACGGCGTGCTTGCATGCTGAGTCACTTGATTTCAGGTGGTGGGTTGGCTATCTTGTCCTAATGCTTTTTTATCTCATAATAATGTCAACCTAAACTTTCTTCTATTAATTTGCACACGTCCCTTAAACTGCTTTATTTTACTTCCATACCATTTTGGCGTTTGTGACATTTGCTTGAAATAATTATTCTGAAACCTTCAATTTATCGCGGATTTGTTCGTAACCAATTTATTTCATATACTCATTTATATTAAAGTTATGTCACCGTATCTGTATTCAGCATCCGATTTATTTTATTTGAACCGTTCGTTACAAATGATTGTCTATCGCTTGATATCCCCGTTGTGGCTGCGCTTGCTGTGTATGTTGACAAGGTGCCTACCTGTCTATTACCCACAACCTTCTCCATACTGGCTCCAGGAGACAGTTGGTCGTTACTGGAGGGGAAGGGGTGCATAGTCCTTGTGGACTTGCTAGCCTCTATGAGTGGTTCGATGCCATCAATTTGGAGCGGACTACGGTCCAGCCACCGCCTTGTGTGCGAGTGATTCCCTAATACAGCGTGCTTGTGTTTGCCTGTGAAGGATTGTGGGCAGGCTCCGTTGATGAAACGTGGCTCCCATCCACATGGCTCCCGGCCCTATTCCTTCTTGTTTTTACTGGATATGGGATGTGTGGTTGGATCTGTGGGTGGTGCAGCATGATCCCTTGTCCTGTGGCTGGCCACAGTGACAGGCGAATCCGAAACCGGTCGCCGCCGACCATATATCGCTCAACAGGATGAGATGATATGTATAAGCTGACTACAATGGAAAATTGGCATGATAGGTCCTGGGATGAAAGAAGATGGAACCTGGTATGAAAGAGGCCAGGCAGTCTCAGTCTCATTTGATCTCACAATCCTTATGCTGACACTCGGTAAATGCGTCCATTTTGTGACACAATGTGACTTCGGACGTCGGTCTGTTCTTTCCCTAGTTCAGCGCAACCCGGTGGTCTGACTAGCTTCGCCATTCGCATCAATCTTTGAGTGGATACCTATCATTATTTTCTGGTTAAAGATGAAGTAAGCCGGGCTTTTCGATATTTTTTCATAAAATTAGGCGGATAAATTTATGACTACTGCGAACCCAGTTACTTTCGTTTTGTTTCTTGTTAGAAATCCCTGGGGACTCCGGTACGGACATCTTGCGTACTGTGTGTTGACGTAGGAGTGAATCAGCTATTCCTCGATTAATATAAACCCAAACAGGATGGTAGGTCTGGGAAATTTAACAATCAGCTGCATCATGTCCCATAAGCATATCATAAAGGATACGATCCCGCTAATTTCTGATGTCATTTTGTAGCATCAGTTATTTTTCCAAACCGTCTGTAAAACTTTTTGGTGCATACGGTGATAATGCATGAATCCAGTTGGTAACCGAAAGGTAGTAACAGCTGATCAATGCAACCTGTGTAGTAATAGTATTATTAATAATAATACTAGTAGTAGTAGTAGTAGCAGGACGGAATGAAGCAATTAGCCAAAAATGTAATCGAACTAGAGACACACACTGATAAGGTCCTCGGGAGCATTCACTTTGACAGTAGATAAGATGACTCTTCAAAAAGAAACCAAACTTTTGCTATAGCATCCCTTTTGCTTAGTGCACAACGTTTTAAGCACTTTTCCGTCAAGCTAGCCCCATCTACCAACAATACCCTGATCCTAACACTCCTTCCGTTTTTAGAAAGCTTCCATGGACGTACTTTCTGTAATGGTTCGCAGGTCACTTGTCCCATTGTCCTGATTCCTGTTTATGGTTTGGAAACGACGTCCTTTCGACCTAATTTTAAGTTCGGGAAAGGGAAAACGTCTGCTGGTGCTAGGTCCGGAGAATACGGTGGATGGGGTACAAGGGGAGTGTGATGTTTTGCTGGATATCTGCGAAGAAGGAGCAACGCAGGAGCCGGAGCATTGTCATGACACAACCTGCAATTCTGGTAATTATACAGTGCAGGCCTTTCCTGTACAGATTAACCTTCAAAACGCGCTAGAATTTGATGGCATGGTCCTACGCTGATGCTCTCTTCGAACAGTTAAACGAGGATTTTCACGGATCACTGCAACAACTCTCTCGACATGATCATCGTCTGTTGCTGTGGAAGGTCGCCCATGCTTGGGATCGTCACCGTGCGACATGCTGCGGTGTTTAAAACACTTAAAACACTTAGACCACTGAGTGCGACTCATTCGGTCCTGAAAGATTTCTGTAAAAGTTTTGTCAAGTTGATTGCAATATTGCACACCTACATGCACGTTGTTCTCCAAGCTCTTTCATTGTCTCCTCGGCACTAATCCGACGAACAGCTTGTGCACCTGCTCAATTCACTGGCAGTAGCTTGCCGATTAACAGGCAAAGCGCAATGTGGCAACTTGCAGGTCGTTGTCTAAACAAGCCTCCATATGCGCCCAGTGGCCGCCAAGTCCTCGCTACGCAGGATGGCGCCTTATTTCGAAATTTCGCTTTCTTTTTGAACACCCCTCGTATTTGCTGACACGATGAAGTCAATGTGAGTCTTACTAGTAAATTTGTTCCGTTTCTTATCGCCGCTAAGGTTTCAGTCGGACAAGTAAAGTATTTTTATGCTTTTGCCAAGGAATCTGTTTGTTTGTTTGTCTGCTAATGTTCTTTTGTTAGTTACTTCTACACGTTATTGTTACTTATCAGTGCCACAATCTGGATCTGAACAAATGAATACACCTCATCTATGCGTTCGAATCGCCTACATATAGTCACTCCGCTTTGCCGGTTTCTAGCGACGCACTGATGTTTCCATCTACTGAACTAACAACGCGTATTTTCCATTACTTCGACCGTCGAGTGGTGGGCGTAGGTGAAAAAATTGAGTGTTGCAATCTGCAAATTCACGTTTCTGCCTGAGCTCTTTGTATGAAAGTCTAAGTAACATACTTATCCTACTTTGCATTTAGTCGATCTAAGGGAAACGTCTGACTAGATGTCTATGGTTCCTTTGTCTAAACGGAGCACGGACAATTCCTCAGTGACTAGATAAAATTTCAATGCACAGCGTTGATGCGTACTGTTCGGTCGTATTCCTCCTAGCTGAAAACGAGGAACACCGGTATCATTTCATAACCGCTACACGGGACGCTCATGTTATCAGAATAAAATCGCGTCTCTGTACCCATCCTCTTTGGCTTACAGTTGGGACCTCCGCTAAGTAATTTAAAACATTCTCATGTTATCCGACAACACAGCAAAAACATTGTACACGTATTTTATCTCTTACTACAGAGGTGATCATTGAATTTGGTTAAGTTTACAGGCGGTCCTCGCCAGCGTGCGAAAATTCAGCGCGTACTCCGGACTGAACAGTTGACTTATTCACTAATGAATAAAAGAATGATCGACTGAGTGATAACCGATACTGCTCTAGGCCGCAGTGCTCATGCGACATTGCAATTCATGTACACTTGCTATGCTGAATATCCCAAGGACAAAACTCAAATGATGCGAATCATTCCCAGTTACGACACTTTAACCCGACTCGATGAAGCGACCGCCTCGAGTTTCCTAACCGAGGATGCACCCGATATTGTCTTGGAACATTTCGTCAGTAAGTTTAACACCCGGAAGTATCGGAAACCAAGACTATCAGTTAGATGAACACGGCGTCGTTTATACGGAGTAGGACAGGCGCACGCATGGTGATGCGTAACGTGGCGTGGTATACCCACAAAACCGATCAGAGTACCTGGAAGGCCGATGTTGTCCACCGTAACCACCGTACCCAACTAGTTGCGGGGACAAAGTAGGTTATCATCATGCTTTAGCCGAGCGCATTACTTAAATCATAAGCTTTTGTATAAGCATGTGAACAGCCTCTGCCTCGGTCTTACCCTCTTCAAACTGCGGATGGTCTAACTTGTACTGCTAAAGAAGTGTCGAATGTTCTGCAACCACAATATGCACCCACGTTTCTTTGCATCCCGTGGTCTCCTGAATCTTAGGAAGCTACGGTGCCCACACCACGTCTCACCCATGTGAATTCTACGGCAGACATCGTGATGAGGAAGCTGCTATTCATGCGCCTGCACGCCTGTCCAGAAATTGACGACACCTGCACAAAGACGCTTGCAGTGGCAGCCACTATTTGGGCTGAAACTTTGGCGCGATTGTTCCAGCGCTGCCTTGACGAGCGGCACGTTCCTGCAATGTGGAAACACGAATAATAACTCTCATCTACAAAGGGAGTAAGCGTTCCGATCCAGCTACTTATCGACCAGCGACTCCATTGCCAGTTCATACAAAGTTATGGAGGCTATCATTGCCGACGCACTTATGTTTTATCTTGACTTCTTTGATTAAATTTGCCCAGCAGCAACACGACTTCTGTCAGAAACGGTCGTGCACAACAAACCTATTCTTAGTACGAGACAGCTGGACCGAAACTGTGGTTGCTGCTGCAGAAGTTGACGTGGCTTACCTTGATTTCTCTAGGGCATTCGACCGGTTGGACCATCGTATGCTTCTCGCCCAACTTCAAGTTGTGACACTGGGGACCCTCTCCTCGAGTGGTTCTGCCATTTTCTCTCGCACAGGCGTCTGGAGGTAAGAGTACGTGCATCCCTGTCAGACCTAATTCACATAGAATGCGGAGTGTCACAGGGTTCGGTACTGCGGCTTCGTCTATTCTTAGTCTTCATAAACAATCTAGGGAGACAAATTGCTTCAAAATGTTTATTCTACGCCGATAACATCTTTCGGGCAATTCGAACCGTCGGTTTTCCGCTAAATACTTCCCGCTTATATGCGCCCTCATGCTGAATATACAATTCAAGCAAGGCACCCATGGCTAAAGCGGGATCTCACGGTCTTGATTTTTCTACGTCGGGCGACCAAAAATATCAAGAGGCTGAGTCACGTTTCATACGAACAGCACTTCAGAGTGCTTGGCATTTTCAGCGGATCTTATCGCCGTTTTTGCATGGACCTAATCATGATTTACCAAAGTTTAAACAACACTAGTCACCCGTGCCATCACTTGTTGAAGCTGAGTCACATCAACAAACTGAGAGGTCATCAGCTGAAATTGGCAGAACCATACAGCCAGTTAAAGTGTCAAAGAAACTTCTTGCTGTGTGTCTGCCACGCGCTGAATACCCTCTCAGAAGTTGTTGTTTCAGCTCCCAGGATAGCCGTGTTCAAAGCATGTGTCAACACTGCACTGACCACGCTACACCATGTCACGTAATTTAAATGACCCACCCAAACAGCAGAAAAGCAAAAACAAACCGAAGCACCTCCATTTTTGTCCGGAAACCACAGACGATAAAATTGGACAGTGTATAAAACGGACGGGGAAAGCTGTAATCAGCAAGTTCGCAATTTGCGGTTGTTCACTATTTCCTATTGCTATTTTTGCCTTTATTTTGCTTACCCCTAACCGATCACCTGGCGGGACAAAGCAAGCTTCGGCTTTTTTTATTCATAATATACCACTTACCACGGACCATTACACCAGACTGAAAGAGCTACTCAAACAAGTTACTTTGTAAACCTTGGGAAGTTTAAAGAACAGCGATTGCAGACCAGCAAAATGGCTCTCCAAGGAAACATTTTGAGTTGAAAATCCAAAATTCCATACAACCAAACCTTTGTCAAAATATCTGTGGTTTCACATCAAAGCCAAACATTTCCGTCACTCAGATGAATTGTATACACAAAGTCGAGATGATGTTCATTTTGAAACATCACCTTGATAACCCATATGGAAATAGTCGATGCCTCATGGTGATGTGGAGTACCGATTCCCCAAGGTAAGCGGAAATCAGTTTGTGTTTTGGTAAAGTTTGAGAATGCTGTTGTACAAAGTACCGCTCCATCCATGTTTGTAGACAGATGAACGTTTGTTTGTAGAATCAGGGACTGAATTCCATGTGGATGACTCGTGGTTGAAGAGGGTACGAGATTTTGATTGGTTGGGATACTTGGGTCATCTGCGAAAATCTGTGGATTTTAACCTAGAAAATTTGAGTTTGTAGGCCGTTTTTGTTTCTAGAGCGTGCGCGGAATTGTCACGAAATTTGAGGAATAATACTTACGGTGGGTATGCCGCATCCGCAGGTTGCGAATTGAAGAAGTAGCAAAAGCACTGAGAGCAATATTTGATACATTGGGAAGCCATTGTTATCCGCACGGTTAAATCTGAGAATAGTGCCGTCGTTCCAAGTGAGCGTCGCACATCGCATATCTATGATGACGACCACATCAGTCTTTCCGTTCATATTGTCTGACGTGATCCATGGCACATATGCGGGGCCATGTTTTAGCTTGTTCGAAGCTCCTTTTCCTTTGAGATCTCCAACTTACTGTGAAACCTATACGCTCGTTAGGCCAAAGACTACTCATGAAAGACTACCTAGGTAGAGGAAAGAAGAAGGTTCCGGGAGCGCCCAAGGCAGCGTTCGAGTGGAATTCCGGACGTATGTGTAAATAAAGAAGGATAGTCAACAAGCGACATACAAATTGCCTGCGTTTTTGGGTATAAAATATACTTTGCCGTATTTTAAACATCATATGGGTAATATGGAAACATTATAGTGTTGCTCACCCCAACACTGGCACCCGAAGACCGCGGTTTCGTCCTGGTTGGGACTCATCAGTTCGAGATAGCCTGAGTTGGGCCGGAACTCAGAGTCTAGTGGCTCATGGTTGACACCATAAGCACTATGCCACTGAGATCCACGAGCAACGCTTGGTCCAGCGAGAATGAATGCAAAGTTGGACTTGGAGGCTCCGCTGGTGCTTGGGTTGCTACAAGCAACCTCTATTGAGACCTCGGTTCACTTGAGGTGGACCTCGGTCATTCCGATCACAAAGACCGTAAGTAAAATGGAAAAATTATAGTGTTGCTCACCCCAACACTGGCACCCGAAGACCGCGGTTTCGTCCTGGTTGGGACTCATCAGTTCGAGATAGCCTGAGTTGGGCCGGAACTCAGAGTCTAGTGGCTCATGGTTGACACCATAAGCACTATGCCACTGAGATCCACGAGCAACGCTTGGTCCAGCGAGAATGAATGCAAGTTGGACTTGGAGGCTCCGCTGGTGCTTGGGTTGCTACAAGCAACCTCTATTGAGACCTCGGTTCACTTGAGGTGGACCTCGGTCATTCCGATCACAAAGACCGTAAGTAAAATGGAAACATTATAGTGTTGCTCACCCCAACACTGGCACCCGAAGACCGCGGTTTCGTCCTGGTTGGGACTCATCAGTTCGAGATAGCCTGAGTTGGGCCGGAACTCAGAGTCTAGTGCTCATGGTTGACACCATAAGCACTATGCCACTGAGATCCACGAGCAACGCTTGGTCCAGCGAGAATGAATGCAAAGTTGGACTTGGAGGCTCCGCTGGTGCTTGGGTTGCTACAAGCAACCTCTATTGAGACCTCGGTTCACTTGAGGTGGACCTCGGTCATTCCGATCACAAAGACCGTAAGTAAAATGGAAACATATGGGTAAATCTCAAGGTCGCTACAATGGTAGCAGCAATGGTAATAGCAAATAAAAGACTGTAGACTTTTATGAACAACTGCTGCGAAGGTTTGTCGTGTTTTATCGCAAAACGATAGCTAATATGCACTTGTGTTGATTGTTCACTCAGCCTGACCTAGAGCAAAATAACAAAATATCATCATCAAAACGAAGTCGGTTGACAGAGAAAACATTATTCTTCAACAATTTCATACAATATTAGGCTGACACAACAGTCTGTTATAGAGCTGGACAGAGGTCATGCATGTTTCGACTACATTTATAGATAATTCCTTGCACAGATTATGGGAAATCGAGAGCTGGTGAATTTAATGCTTAAGCCCTCTGGGAGTAACCTAAGACGAGTGGTATCTACTCGTTCGGAAACCGCTGAAACCAAACTTGTGGGTCTACTGAAAACACATGCACGTCTGCTTCCTCTGGTTGAGGGCTATCTTTTTGCTGTCGGACTGTGTACTCCAAGTTTCGCACAGCCGTGTTTGACCGCACGAAACAGAATAGAACCACTCGTTTAGAAAAATCATTGTCGAATGACCAGCAGCAAGAGATGATAACTCTTAATCCCAGTAAATACGTGACGAATTTGTCTAATGTCCTGCCTGAGACACTGCAACTAGAGGCGCTGTCATTTGGATTCGACTACAAAGTCCCACCTAGAAGACTAAATGACTTATTCGTTGAAGCCCAGTTGGAGAACGTTTATGATCAGTTCAAGGAATTGAACCCATCCGCCCTAAAAATCAGACCGGGTTTAAGAACAAGTTAACTGATATCGCCTATGAGGTCTAAACAGCGCATATAAAAGAAAAACGTGCGTCCACAAGCCGACCCCTTCAAGCGCTGCGTAAACTACGTGCTAAAGTGGTGGTTTTAATGAAACCGGATAAGAGTGCGGGAGTGGTAATAATGAACAAGCCTAATTACATGCAAAAATGAGCATAATACGCGACGATGCGAGCTAATTCAAACGCCTCAAGAATGTAAAAGATGTGATTGGGGTAGAGACCTGCGTTATCCGTCACTTTTTTAAACTTCTCCACCGCGTAATAGATGGTGCCACTTATGCTAGTTTAAAGCCCAATGGCTCAGTTACTCCACAGCTGTTTTATGGGTTGCCGAAAACACACAAGAGGGATGTTCCGCTCCAACCAATTCTTTCGATGGTGAATGCAACTCAGCATAAACTAACACGTTGACTGGTGAAGGTTTTTTCTCCACTGAGACAGCAGGTCAACAGGTAGAGCCTACAAGACTCATTTCAACTCATTGACCATCTCGATGGGAGCAAGATGTCATACAAGATCAGGTGTTTGCTGGATGTGCAATCTCTCTCGACTAACGTCCCTCTACATGAGACTGTGTATTATGTGTGCCAACTAGCTGAACATTTTGGCTGTTCATTACTGATTTCGGCCCAATTATTAAGGGATTCTTTGCTGCTGTGCACAGAGGATTTTGCTTTCCAATTTCAGAACACGCCGTACCGCCAAGTCGATGAAGTGGAAATGGGCAGCCTACAGAACATTTACTGGCTGATTTCTTTATGCTCAAGCTCGAGAAAAGAATGTCCACAGAGCTAGGGTAGCTGTCAAACTACAGGCGGTATCTTGCTGACATTTTGGCTTTTTGTTCATCAGAGCAACATATCGCGCGGTGGTTTGAGCGCTTCAACAGTGCATATACCAACTTGTGCGTCACCTGCGAGCTAGAACGAGAAAATTGTCTGTCATTCTTGAATCTTTTCAGCAGTCGCAGTGATAACGGACAAGTTAGGAGATCCGTCTACCGAAAGGCAAAATGGTCCGATCAATACCTAGATTGTACAAGCTATACATCAGTGCGGTACAAGCGGACAGTTGTGGAGATCTTACTTAGTCGTGCCAGATGATTGTGCTCGGCGGACTCTCTAACGGATGAGTTGGAGCGAATTACAGTCACACTGAGGTCATACGGTTACACTCGAAGCTTTATAGGGAAGCACAGCCAACCAGGAAGACCAAAGGACTTGGTACAGGAGGCAGTCAAGAAGAAAGTTTATATCGAATTACCTTCCTAAGGTGATTTCGCCACGTTAGGGAACACTAAGCGCTTGATCGCTGCTGCTCTAAGACCTACTATGCTGCGCAGGTTGTCGTCATCGTCCTCCCCCTCCCCGGAGTAACCGCTGGTATCCGCGTCTATTGAACTATGATTTTCATATCCCTTTCCGCCCTAGATCTGCAAACCATATGCCAGATAGATTTTTACGTCTTGCACTGGACGATTCCGATAAGAATGAGGACGACGAAGAAGAAGTCATGGTTTCCGCTTTAGATTCAAGTGAGCTTTCCGCGCGTCAAGAAGCTTACCAAAGTGAACCAACTGTACAAGCCGTGTTCCGCTATCTTTCTCAAGGCTGGCCTCACAACAAGAAATTCGGCGGTAAACTACGGGCGTTTTATGTTTTACGACACAAGTTAGCTGTCATTGATGGTTGCCTTATGCGAGAATCGTGATTTGTGGCTCCACAGAGACAAACGGCAAAAAGTATCCTATGTGTCCACGAGGGACAACCGGGTAACGTACAAACGAAACACCGACTACAAGAACATTTTTCTTGACCGAAAATGACTAAAATGGCAGAGGCGTGTTTCCAGTCTTGCGTTGCTTGTCAGAACGCCGACAAGAGCTCTTGTCAATTGATGCACCCATCCAACCTACCGTTTATCCAATGAAGCTTTGGTCGAAGATGATGATTGAAATCTTGGGACCATTCCATTCTGCACCTCATCACCAGAGAAACTGTTTAGTGGCCACGTGCTTTTGCAGTAAGTGGCCTGAGATTCCATTGTGGTGATGTGAACACATTACTTGTTACAAAGTGGCGGAAACCTCCGTTTGCTAGATTTGTGCTTCCCGAAGAAATTGTAACGGATAAAGGACCGCAATTCACAAATTACGAGTTCTGACATTTCCTACGATTTCACGATGTGAAACAAGTACGAACTGTCCCGTACACTTCCCCTGCCAACGGAATGATTGAACGCACAAATTACTTTCTAACGGAAAGTATACATACAGCATGTTTGTCCGACATGCATTGGGAAGTTGCCGTAGTCGCAGCTCTGCTGACCCACAGAACGTCGCACGACAGGGCGACCGATCGCAAGCCAGGGAAACTAATGTTTGACAGGAAGCTACCCACGAAGAAAAACGCAGCTATTTCGGCCACGGAAAACAGCGATTCCCACCAACTGGAGCGTTGCCGACGTTACCATCTCTTACGAAAAGCAATCCACACCGTTGCTTCCCTGAGCGTTAGTCCGTCTAAAGGAAAGACAGACACGTAAAATGCAGCCGTCATTCTCGCGCCCCACCAGAATTACTGGGGCAGTAGAGGCAGGAAAGTATGAGCTTCACTCAGCCCTTTAACCGAACTCAGTGTCAAGGTCCAGAAAGAAGGTAGAAACTAGTGGCCTAGCAGCTCAGCTGTCACTGCTTGTTACGCCATTCACCGCAGCCTGCAAATGCTTGGACGAGCGTCATCGCGAGATCAATATAAAGGTCATTACACCTGTACCTTACCTGTCACAGTTTTGGATAGTGTCCAGAGCCTGTCAGCCCCTTGTTCTGCTTTGGTTAGTGGGTTCGGCCTTAGTGATTTAAGACCCTGCTTGTGCAGGGGTCTAGTGTGTGTATTCGGATACCACAATATATTATAGGGAATTTAGCGGTTTGCTTGTTTACATGTTGATCAGGTTTTTTGAGTCCTATTCATACACGCATGCGCCGCGCCCCTTCGTACGTGAACCGCCATCTACACACGCAGTACCCATCCAATAATTTCCTAGCTATCTCTCTTCTGAGGCCTTATTTTTAGCCTTAGCTACTTTAGCGACCTGGCAATACAACGTATTCTAACTTATTGAGTATCAAGAACAATGGCAATGTACATTTACAGATAGTTCACCACGGTTCACTTTCATTACTAATATACAGGCTGTCCGTATAACTTTTAAGTCCTTGTGCCGTTTACGGGCGCTATGTTGAAAGTCCAAGCTCGTGGGGTTAATTGATGTTCTCTATACCGTTCGTATGCTGACTTGCCAATGGAAGATGAGCCAGGCTACATCATAGTCAAGTGTCATGCATGCAGGTTCTCGGCTGTCATCCACGGCGAAGTGGCACCAGCTGCTGGCATCCGGATGTCATGGGATGGAGCCCGGCAGGTGTCCGCTGGAAGGCGCCCCATTGACGAGGCCCAGAAGGTAGAAACAGCGCTGTCTGGTGCTTTTCCAGATTTGTCAAAGCCCGCTGACTAAGAATGCAAGCGGTAAAGTTACCACACAATTAGTAAAATGGATTAATCGAGCTAACTATGGATTTCGACCCGCTATTTGTTTACCCACCCTAGGCCCCAGTGTTACTTGACCTCCCGACCTAAGTGTTATGTAATCCACAAGATGAATAACATGATCTAATCTATCCACTCACCCAAGTTATATGCCATGGTTACATGACAACCGACATAGCTATTATGTAATTAGCAAGCCGCTAGTCGAGATCTCAGTCTGGATGACCAAAGCAGACGCCTGCTCCATTTGATAAGCGCCGGCTTACCGATTATCTTCACGTGAACTCATATCGATGTTGCCATGACTTCATTTCTTACTGTGAAGACCGTTCGTATACACTGCTCAATCCGTCCTGACCACCCCACCCATACACCTCAGACATAAATCATCCTCCCGCCCCAGTTGGACCTCCAACCCACACTGTGGGACTGAGACAAGCTACATCAAGAGCTCAGGCTATCGAATATTTTCGAGGTATGTACTAATTGTATTTTAGTTACTATTTGAATAGTGACGTAGATAACTTCTCGGCTACCTTTCTTGGTTGGACCCGAGAGTTTTTATGTGGCACTCTAGTCCCAAGTGAATTAGTCGCTTAAAGAGAATGAACGGTGATGAACCATTTCTAAACTATACCAAACCCCCACTACTCATTAATTTCAATGCACATTTCTCGTGCTATGTAGAAACTATGCCCACAAAGGGAAAGGATCGTTTTTACATATGCAAAGTGCTCATGCACGCAGGGTTGTCAGTGTTTGGAGGATATGCAGCGATGCATAAGGTAGGCTTGGGAAGATCATACGTAGTTTTCACTTTTCTTATCAGGACACGAGCATTCGCAATGTTTCCGGTACAGATTGTGGATGCCTTGCAGGTGGCGGATTCATAGAAGGGGAAGAAGTTGGGTAGTGAATGTAGCAATTGTAGTCGTTTAGATATGTGTTTGATACTTAGAGCACGACGGGCGCGCTACTAGTACACCCTCGAAAGATTCGAGCCTGGCCCTTCATGGCATATTATTAAGCCTCTTCAATGTCCGCTTTCCAAAGTTTTAGAATACAAATCGATTCTCTATGGACAGTATATGAGCATGTTCATTTGTGTGCTAATCCTACATTAGTTGCGTTTACTTAGTAGACCATCTTATCAATGCATACTCATTAGTAAATTCCACATGTGAGTTTGACATAGATGGCGAAATTGCGCTTCTGAAGGTGTTAATGTGTCTGTGTATAGACGAGTCACTCGAAAGTTCTTCCAGAAGACAACCTGGGTGGGACAGTACCGCAGCTTTGGTTGTTTCCTACCCATGTTCCGCGTAGGGGTGGGCGTCCTCGCGGTATACTAAGTCTGCGCGCGACTGGTGGTGGTCGCAAGGCAGCGAAGCGCCGTTAAGGCGCACAGCTGACACATTATATTATATTATCTATTCATACCCATGAGGCAGCGAAAACGGTTGCGTTAACTATGGTATCTTGCTGCAAGTGTTTGCGGCCTAGAAACGTTGAATTTCATTTACTGGCCGCCACCGACTAAAGGGAATCCAATAACATGACATTCTACTGATTCTGATCTCCCTGTGATGCCCGATTTATGGACGAAAGACGTGCTCCGCTCGGTTACTTCTTAGGAGGAATCACTCAAGTACTGAATAGAAAACGGTCAAGAGAACTAAAACAAAAATCTCCAGCCCTTGAGTGCACGTTCTCATCGAAACTGCTTCGTGAGTCACCGAACTCCTCAAAGACAAATTACAGTTTGTTCGAAATACTTTAGTCTGTAGCGGTTCGCCGGTAAATATAGGCACAAAACGAAGCGAGTATCTAGATTAATTGCGGAGCGTTGCAACGCCCCTTCACAACCCGACATGGTTGAGAACGTCCGCAGCCTCGTCCTCAAGGCGTAATTTTTTTCTGGTAATCGAATTCGAACGGGTTTCATTCAAAGCAGTTTGTAACGCTTTGATTTGAAGCACATCTGGGATGCCAATCTCACTCTGAGCTGCCTACTATGGGTAGCTGCAGTTTAACTAAATTTAAATTTAAATCGATCCACCCTTAGCGTTGATTCGCACACCGGCGCGACCTGTCGCGACGCATACAAGGGCATATTTCTGTGTCCGTTACACAAGTACAGCCAATAGTAATTTAGGTAACCAGAACAAGTCACCTGACTTTATGTGCTCGCTCCGACGCGCGTTCTACTCTCAACAAGCGCAGCGGTGTCGACTCTCAGCGAGGTAACAAGTAGAGCGCACGGAGAAAATGACCGATGCGGTCTCAGCGCAGATGTCTTCATGGCTCCGAAAGCAGTGCCAGTCCTAGAATTGAGAAAGTGTTTCATTTCCCAGCATTTTCGCCATTAGGCACCTAATTATCATCAAAAGGGAGTGAAGATATCTAATGACTACTACGAGTTTCTAAGTTGTGCAACGACTACGAAGCTAAACCACTCGCAAGATGCATAGATAAGATAACACACAGAAGCCAAAATCTGGGAGAGGATTGCTCGGTTCCGACGCGGTTTTATAATCTAATTAATCTAGGTAGCGTATGTAGCGTATAGATTCATCTATCGTTCATGTGAGCATTTGACTCAAAATTCGGTGAATTCATTTCACGAATTGACCGAAACTTCAAACCCCATGGCTGGCGGCAGCTGGTTTCGGATTTGTCTGTCAATATAGCCAGACACTGGACGCTTGCACCTACAGAGGAACAATGGGTGACTTGCGCTGCGCCACCCACAGCTCCAATCACTTACGCGATATCCCGTGTGAACTCAAAAGAATAAGACTGCGACGCGTGGGAATGCGAGCCACGTATCACCAACGGACCCCGCCCCACACTCTTTCACAGGCAAACACAAGCACGATGTCATTGGGGAATCAAGCGCACACAAGGCGGTGGATGGACCGAAGTCCGCTCCACACTCAGTGCAGAGAACCACTCCTCGGGCCTAGCACGGCCACAAGGACCGTGCACCCCGTTCCGTCTAGTAACGTCCAACTGTCTGCTGGAGCCAGTATGGACGAGGCAGTGGATAACAGACAGGTAGGCATCTTGTCAACATGCACATCAAACGCAGTCACACCGGGGATATCAAGCAACAGCCGATCACTTGAAACGAAGGTATCAAACAAAATAAATCGGATAATGTATACAGATACGGGGACACAACTCTTCACTACATAAGCGTATAAAATAAATTAGTTACGAAGGAACCCGCGATAAGTTCAAGACGTCAAAAAATATATTTTAAGAAAACGGCACAAACGCGAAAATGTTATCGAAGTTAACTAAGAGAGTTTAATGGGTGTGTGCAAGTTTATAGAAGATAGCTCAGGTAGACATTATTATAAGATAAAAAAGCAGTAGGACAATTTGGAAAAAAACCATCTGAAATAATGAGACTCAGCAAGCAAGCAAGCGATTAGAAAATCGAATGTAGCGTGCCTACAAACGATGCACTGTTTCAGCCTAGGCTCTCTGTAGGACTAGTCGTCCTTTCGGTGTTGGCTCCGAATGGCCTTTCGCAATGCTCACTGGGCCTGCCTGACTCAGGCTCTCGCTACAGCACCATGCGCTAAATGTCGATGGAATACAACCCATCGGC
Source organism: Dicrocoelium dendriticum (assembly GCA_944474145.2). NCBI lineage: Eukaryota > Metazoa > Platyhelminthes > Trematoda > Plagiorchiida > Dicrocoeliidae > Dicrocoelium > Dicrocoelium dendriticum. The sequence goes on along the minus strand of OX104063.1, from coordinate 313,215 downwards.
TTTGCCGTTTCCGCACTTGCCACTTCTTCACTGCCTGCACGAGAACTTTCTCTTACACATCAGCAACGGCCTTCGTGATCACGTCGCGCCATGCTCGCCGATCAACAGCGTTCGATTCCCATGACCTGCAATCAAGATTAGAACCTGAGAACCTCAGCTTGATCATGTCTACTGACGTAGCTTCGGTTTCCCCACACGCCGACTTTCCAAACTCAGCTGACCATATAATAGCTGCTTCGGTATCCGTATAGAATCCATACGGCTCACATGACAGAGCCACCTCAGATGTCTCAGCAAAAGTATGCAGTCCAGTGTATATATTCCAGTTCGGCGCAACATTTCCGTGTCCGCAACACTGTCGCATTAACCGATTTGCAGAATCCGTCGCAGACACTATTGTTGGAACCGCTCGAGATATCGCACATCCTTCCGGGACCTCGTCCCCGTCTCGCTGCCGTATAGAATAACGAACAGCATCATGGATTTGTACACCATCAACTTAGTGTTCCACATTACGTGCGTTAGCTTCCAGAATGCCGCCGGTGATATCGAGACGCGGATACTCAGCTGACTGTGTAGTTGCTTGTCAGTCGACATCACACTCCCAAGGTAGCAGAAACGGGAGGTGGTTTCCAATACTTCAGTTCCAATGTTGATCCGCCGCACCATTGTACATTGTACCTCCGGTGAAGACTGGAAAAGGTAAACAGTTTTGCTTGTATTGTTGGTGAGCTCCAATTTGGCCGCTGTCGAAGTCCGAGCACTAGTCATGTGCTGCAACTCATCCGCGCTGTATGCAAACCACGCACAGTCGTCAGCAAACAGCACCATACGGATAGTTGTACCATAGACTAGGATTTAGGCACCGAAACTACGGATGTTCAGCACCCCAGCACCAGTACAATGCTCTGCATGAACACTGTAAGCAGAAGCGGCATCAAAAGTACGACATCGTTGCATGAAGGTAAATATTAAACAGAGCAGGAGCTAGAACACAGCCTTGCTTCACACCAGAGACAACTGCAAACTTCTCCGAGGATACTCTGCACCCTCGCTTGCATACCACTCTGCATACCTTCAAGTAAACTTACAAAATTACGCGAGCAACCGAACTTACTCAACACCAGCCACAATGCCACGCGGTTCACCGTATCAGATTCCTTGATGTACTCAACATAATGCGAGTACAACGGCTAGTTTCGTTCTGTACACTTTTCCTGCAACTGACGAGCCGTAAACTCCATAAGTATAGTGCTGCGACGCGAAGGGAATCCACGTAGCTTTTTCACCACGTTCTGTTTCATAGCCTGACTGACGAGGCGGTTGAGCAGGATTCGGGCAACCACCTTGCCCACACAACTTAGCAAGTTGATGCCACAATAATTCTAACAACACTGTTTGCTCTCGTGGCCTTTGTACAGTGGTAGCACAAGGGCATCCTTCAGTTCAGGAGGCACTTCCTCCTCAATCTATGCTCGTTGCACCAAGTGGTACAGCGCAGTCAGCAACGCGGGCCCGCAGTGTTTCAATACTTCGGGCGGGATTCCGTCGTCCTCGGCGCACTTGCCGGTTCGCAGCTGAGCAAGTGCTCTTTGCGTCTCATCCAGTTTCGGCATGTCTGCCAGACTCGCCTTCACAACGTGCTGCTTCAGGCCGTTCAATGTAGACCATTCGATCGCTAAACGGTTGTTCAAGAGACAGTCAAAATATTTCCGCCAGATCTGCGTTATGTCTGCAGTCTGTGTGCAGGCAACGCATGAACTACCAACGATTAGCGCCCTCAGCGGCTCCAACCTCGGTACATCCACCGCTTTCAAGGAGTCAAAGAATTCCTTGTTTTGGCGGCGTTCGGCGTAGCATTCCATCTGCTTCCCCTTCACCGTCCACCATGTATTTTTAATGCGACGAAGCTTTCGGGTCAGTCGGCGTCGAACTTTGCGAAACTGACTCTTCTTCCCCAAGTCACTGGGGTCTGCGTCATGTGCAGCAAATGTAGCATTCTTCTCCGACACCAATGCGCCAATCGTCGCATTGTTCCCATCAAACCAATCAGCTAGCTTACATTTTGAGCGCACAATGGTCTGCTCCGCAGCAGCTGTCACCTGGTCTCGAATGCGTTGCCACAGGTCATCCAGTTTGGCTATGCATTCCACATCAGACAGGCGGGCGGCCATCGTTTTCTCCAGCTCAATACTTTCTCCACATCACCGAGGGAGAGAATGTTAAATTTATGCCGATTCACGGTGGGGGGTGCAATACATAGATTTACGGAAATGTAGTTTGGTCCACATTAATTTATCATCAGTGCCACACTCAGCTGCACGCATTACACGTGTCATGCACACTTCACTCGTGTCACGCTGATGTACAATGAAATAGTCGAGCAGGTGAGCGTGACCACTCGCTGGGTGCGTCCAAGTTTCTATATCACTCGCACTCAGTGCAAAAAGAGGGCTCTTGATCGTTAGTCCGTGAGTGGCACACACTGAGAGCAGTCTGTCACCGTTCGCATTCCCTGAACCAGTGTCATGCGGATCGAGGAATCAAGCCCAATGTGCGCGTTGAAATCACCCAGCAGAAATAGTCGGTCGCTCCTCGGCACAGGCGGTATCACAGAGGAAAACGGGGAGTAGAATTGATCACGCGTGTCATCTGGATAACACATGGTTGGAACGTACGTGTTGATAAAAGTCACAAACTTACGTCTTCCAAGTCGTAGGTGAACAGTCATCAGTCGCGATCTGATGTCTGATGGTTTACTTACCAGGTGCGCATTGAGGCGAACGGATTTTGCAAATCCGACCCCATGTTCACCTGGTGCTGAGGTGACGTTGCCTACCCTAGAAAGTGTAGCCAACACCTGCTTCATGCATCTTACCTAGCTCAGCGATCCGAGTCCCACTGAGTGCCGCAATATCTATATGGTAGCATGCCAGTCCCATCTGGACCAGTGCAGTGCCTCGCTCGAGGTGCTCACTCGAGTTCCGATCCAGTAGTTTTCGCACGTTCCAGCACCCGATGTTGACTGCTTTGCGCGCAGGCATACGATTGCATTGGTGGTTAATCGCAATCGAGGTGGCAGATGTGCTTCGCAGTTTTGCTTGAGGGACTCCACCCGGAGCCTTTAGCTCAATAGCCTGACCCACAAGGCAGTGAGTAGTTTGGAAGTTTACTTAGGGACTCCGCCTAGAGCCTTCGACTCAATAGCTTGACCCACAAGGCAGTGGGAAGCAGACCCAGCTCGGGAATGTGATTACAGAGACAGATTGGGATCTGCTTGCCGGCCGTCACACGCTTTCTTTGAGGTACCGGAATGACTCATATATGTTTTGCGACGGTAGTAAAATAAGCACCTGCGACCACGGCCAGTCGTAGATGCGTTTTAGCGAGTTTGCATCAATTTGATCAGGGTCTATGTGGCTTGAGATGGTCAGTAGCAAATCATTGAACACCCGGAGGTGCCTTCCCACCGTCAGAGACAATGCTTGGCGCTCGTGCTGTTCGCCAATCGAGCTGTAAACTTGTAGCCCGTAGACCTGTTGTCTCCAATGGCTAGGTTTTACGGGAAGAGGGCTATCGACCTCTTCCAAACCTATGAAGAAGGTGGACTCGGATACTGGCAGGGCGCCCACACCTGACAGGAGAACGACTCGGGTCCTCTTCCAAAGCCTTTGATTAAATGTACACCCGAAAGGCAGCGGGTCGAGCACATGGTCAGTTCACTGACTCATGCGGATTGGTGTCCTGGATCTTAGCAGGGAGAAGGGCGTAACAGAACTCCCAACCAACGGTCGCCACGCGGATGCCCCTGGCACAACAGTAGCAGCAGTGGGTAGACCATCTGTAAGGATCTAACCATTACAAGTCTCAGGTCACCATAGGCTCTCCCGTCTTGCTAACAAGATACTGCGTTTAGAACCATCAAACAACTTCCCAACCCGCCTTTTCGTACCTTCGTGCAATGTTTACCTGTATCAGCATCGCGTGCGCTTTCCTATGAAGCAAAATGCATTAAATTTTCCAGCATGCGCAATTCACTTCACCTTTTCACAGCATCCCACCACGGGGTCCTGCATTTTATCCCCTACCGACTATCATATTTGTCCTTTGATCCTTATTCCGCGTATGTCCCTAGCGTCCGTCTATCCCTACTTCCCCCGCACGAATTTGTGTCTAACCTGCCGAGTGAATCAAACTGATTAGACTCATTCCACCGCGACGCCTGGCCAACACGCGCTCTACCTGTGTAATTGGGTACTCAAGCTGGCTTACCCAACAACCTCCTCGTGGTGTCAGCTGGGTGGTTCGGGATTTTCACGTTCCAGCAACTGGTTTGGCGGCAGTGTTCCAGGACGTGATGGGTTCTCGCCTGGCAAGCGTTTTCCCTATAAAAAGCCACATATGTCCGTGTAACAACACTGTGACCTGGTGGAAGTGACTCGCCACTAAATAAAGTCATTGCCCCCTTGCTTAATCTTGGCGAAGCATTGTATTCCAGCAACTTTCTGCTGTAATTCTGGGGAGTATTGGGCCCCTGTTTATTAAAAGAACAAACGAAAGGCGTATGAACTTAGCAATCAGTCATCGGCTCCCAATGGGCGCGATTCCCTTAATTCGCTCCGCTGCCTTGCGGGCAGACTATTCAGCCAAAGGCTCGGGGTGGTGTCCTTTAAGTCAACACTCTGCTTCGGCTTGGGCAACGGGGTAGTATCTCGCCCGTTGTGGAAACCATGGACTTTAATGTGTTGTGTTGTGTTTTCTTGTACAATTTCTGTACCTTCTTTTGTGTTCCATGGTTTCTGATGGCTGTATATCTATTCATAGACAAGTGCAAATATACTTGGGTACTCCCAGCATTTAGTTTGTCTTATAAGTGCACTGGGCATTGTGGTGCAGTCACTTTTACCCCTCTCCATGCAACCTAACTTGTTGGCTCCTGGATCAAATTGTCTGCTACTGTAGCTGAATTGAGTCGGAACGGGTATTGTTAATATAGGTATTGTTAACGTTCACTTACGTATTTGTAAATGGTACCTTTATCCAGTTCCCGCTTCACTGTTGCTTTAATCCCTCAGGAGCCGCGTTGCTCAATACGTACGAACGCATTTTATCACTTACAACATCCACTATACCAGTGTCTTGTTATATTGCGGAGAGAGTCGATGCTTCCATTTCTTTGATTTTACTACCGATAAATAATAGGTGCTAACACTCACAGCACATAACTATCTGACTGGTTTCGTATTTGGTCATATTCATCAGGTACGTAGAGTTGCAAGGAAAATCCAGGACTTTAGGTTTGCGTTCGAATAATTGCATACCTCTCAGAGCTCATGGTAACGGTTATCGACTCATTGTGAGCCCATTTTGAAGCAAATACTGGGTGAATAGATCACGTTACGCATTTACGTTCAATACACTAATTTCCGTGAAACAATCCAATCATTCAATAGAAATGTAGTGAATATGAAACAGTAGTTTGTGGCATTAGCTTTTATTCTTGTTTATATCTTCCGATAGTCCATTTGTTTTATTTAAATCCGGTACACTTTCGAATTCTCTGTGGTTCGCACGCTATCTTGTTCTGTGCTCTTGCTGAGTTGCTTCTAGTTTACTGCAGCTCTTTACCGTACACGATGGGCCCAGCTACATACGCACTTGTGAATAATTGTTATCTCTATGGGTTCCTACTGGTTCTCGTCGCAACCAGTACATGAGTTCCGCTCTACAATTAGTGACCCCGACTGCTAGCACGGCTCTGCTACCGCCGAAACCGTGTTTGGTGAGCTCCTTCCTTTTCTCCTCTGAATTGCGTTTTCCACTGTAATTTTGTTACATTCTATGCCTCACACAGACACTAACATTTTCGGCTCATCTATTAGTGTCGCATCATTGTCTGTCCCCTCTCTCCCATCAGACGACACTCCTTTTTGGGTTGTCTTGTTAGAGTCTGAGTTTTCGCCTAATACTAGTCTTTCCGACCAATCTAAACGTAGTCAATTGTTATGTTTCCTTTCTTGGGACTTCGCTTTACAGCTCCTACGAGCCTATATACGGATCTTTCGTCTGAATCTCTTAAGCAGGAGATGGTAACCCGACTGAATCAACCATAGAGTACGTCACTAAAATAGCTATTCCATGGCTCGCACCTAGGAGACGGGCAGCCATCCGCCGTCACTCAAAGAGTGAGATGAAGACTTCGCCGTTCCTACTCAATCCATGATTCTATCCTCCTGGAGCTTTGGCTTCAGCACCTACCGGAAATAGCTCAAGCCATCTTCATAGCCGCCAAGGTCTCTTCCCACACTGTAGCCGTACAACTGGCTGATGCGATTATAGGTCATCTTCCTAAGGAAGCAGATTACGCAACATCTCTCGCTACAAATTTGCCAAATAGCCCTAACGCGTCTCAGCAGCCAAATAATTCATGTGGGTACCATACAACCCCCCTCTGAGCTCGCTATAGTACTTAACGAACTAGAGGCATTACGCAGCACTCTCGGTTCTCCTTCAGCACTCGAGAACGCGACGGCAACTAAAAGCAAGTCGGCGAAGCGAAGCAGCCTACCACCCAAACAACTATGCTATTCTCTGTCGCTTTGGCCCTCAGGCGGAGCAATGTACAACGCCATACACCCCCTCGAGTTAATCGGGGAAGCTTCTATGCCCCAACTCCTACACCAACTTTACCGGCCACATCTCCGGTAATAGCCTCCTTTACCTTCAGGACTGTAAATGTGGAACAGTGTTTCTGGTTGATACTGTGGCTGAAGTAAGTGTGTTTCCTCCTGCACCTGTTGAGGCGACCTAACCAGCGGCTCATAGTCATGGTGCCGCCAACGGCTTACTCATCTCTACTTACGGCTGAAGCACTTTAACCACTTTACCCACTTTGCTACCGTCCATTTTGCCATCTTCGGTATAGACTTCCTCAGACATTTCAACCGGTTGGTCGACGCGAACCAGCAGAGGATAGTCGACACCGCAACGACGCTCAGCGTCACTTGCACCAACGCCGGCATTGCAGCTATCACCGCAGTCTACGTTTGCATACAAACGTCCTCCGATTGTGTCAAACTATTCTCTCAGTACCGTAAGCTAGTTTAGCCAATGAGTGTAGCTTTCCCCGTGGCATTTCAGATTACGCACCGTATGCGTACCAACCGCCTACCAGTATCACCAACCCGCGCTAACTTTCGCCGGTGCAAATGAAGCTGGCTAGGACGGAGTTTGAGCACATGTCCGAACTTAGAATAATGCGCCCTTCGGATAGCCCAGACGGTCCCTGTGAAAGCTGGAGACTGGAGCCCTTGCGGTGGCTACCGGTCCCAAAACAAAATTACGGTCGCCGCCATATGCAGGACGTCACTGCATGCCTAACAAGTAAGACGGTCTTCAGCAAGATTGATGTGGTTCAATCCTCTCACCAAATACCTGTCGAGGAAAAAGACATACTAAAACAGCCGTCATTAACCCCCCTGCTTGTACGAACTGTTAAGAATATCTTTCGGACTGTCCAGTGCCGCAAAACGACTACACCGTTTCATCCACGACCTCACCCATGGCGTAGATTTCGCCTGTCCCTACCTCGACGACATTCTAGTGGTCAATTCGTCCAACGAAGAGCACTTAACTCGTCTTCAATCACTCTTCCAACGAGTGCCTCAAAACATCGTCACCGGCAATCTGAGTAAGTGCAAACGTGACAAGTCCTTGGTAGAATTTCCCGGCCACCTCGTCTCCTCATCTGATATCGAGGTCCTTGAGTACATGGTCCAATCTATCAAAGAATCCCCAGTCGCGACTTCCTTTCAGCACCTACGTCGAGTTTGTGGTTTACTCAACTACTACCTGCGCTTTATCCTTCGCTGTGCTCAACCAATGCAGCCTCTTGTAGCGAGAAGGAAGCTACAAGGAAGCATGTTCTTTATTGGCGCGGTACCAACCAAATCACCACTCACGCAGGCATACATTAATGAGTCACGTTTCCTTCCCACGTTGTACCATCTCTACCGGCTTCGGCTGGCGACATATCCATGCACGCCTTGGAATACGGGATGAAGTATTCCATGCCCATCTCGCCCCCGTAGCTCCGCTCCCACGAGTCCCATTCTGACCAACTCGGAGTCTTTTGTTAGTTCGTGATTTGCTTGAACGCGGATGCATCCCTCTGTTTGGGCTTGATCGAGGAGGATGCCATAACGGTGGTTTTGTATGATTTATTGCGCCTCGACGAATACGCATCCAGTTCTGTTTGGTTCAGGTTCACTACCTGACGCCGCTCGTGTCCCGCTTTCTTCTCGTGCTGTCAATCCGACGTTGCTCCTTCTGCTCTCCACATTGCGCCTGTTCCCCTTTCCGTCCGCCCCCGTTTTAGTGGCGCATCCCTACACTTGCACCTTCTCGAAGTTGCTTTTCTCTCGTGTGCCACGACTGCAGCAGCGCGGCGTTCATCCAGCATTTCAGCAACTGGTTGTCAATTTTGAAGTTCTCTCCTTTCTGATCGAGTACAGCTTAGGGGCAGTTTCAGCGTTTCCAGAACGTTCGTGCTCCTAACACTCCAGGTTCCGGGCGAGCGCGATACCGTAGCTTGACTCGTTCTCCTACATCGTATGCTTTCCGCTTGTTAACCGCGTACCTGACATCGTAGTTGCATTTATTCCCTGCTTCTTGAGACCAGCTTTCTCTTCTGGCGGTTGCTTCCAAACATTCGCGATGTGTTTCTCGAATAGCCCATACGTGGATATGGCTTATGCACATACAAAGCGGAATTCTTGGTTGTATGCCGAACTGTGACTCGAATGGCGCAAATTTAGTAGTCGACTGCTTCCTGCCTCTATACGAGAGAAGCACTCCAGGTAGTGCTTCCTCCCACACCAACATTGTGCATTTTATCCACGTCTTCATTGTTCGATTACACTGTTCGGTCAGCCGGTTAGTCAACGGATGCTACGGTGACATGCGTGGTCTCTGGATGTTCCCCTTTTCCAATACTGCCTGGAAAGTCTTCTACTCAAAACAGGGTCCTCGATCGAAAACAACACACCGTGGTATTCCATACCCCGCAGGTACATTGAATTCGAATGCCTGTGCCACTATTTCACTTGTTTGATTCCTGATCAGCATGGTCTTAATTCATCGAGTACAATGGTCAGTCATCACTAGGATGTACCGGTTTCCCTACAGACTGATCGGCAAGGGCTCAAAAACGCCTAATCACCAAGACTAAAACGGTTGGTTGACTTCGGTAGATCACACCGGAGGCATTGGTGCATTCATATGGCAGTAGTTTTGACAAGATGGGCATACCCGAAAGTATGCCGAGACGTACTTTCTCATAGTTAGCCAAAACATCGGCTTCTGAAACAGGTCGGAGACTCGCGAATACCAAATGGGCGCCATCATGGGCCACTCGCATCACTCGCTTCCGTAGGTTCTGGGGGATAAAAGCCCCTTTCGTTCCGTTTGTTATCACCAACATGGTGCGGTTTGTGACAATAAGCTTGTCCCAGATCCTAAGGAGTTCCTCAACCTCTCCAGATGTTGACTCTATCTTAGTCCCGGCCTGTAAATGAGCGCACACCCCACCAATTCATCCACACCTTGGCTTTCCAGTAGATCTCGATCCTCAGGGGGAACGCCGCACACCGGAATGATAGTATCTGGCAGGAGCTCGTCCAGACATGGGCGCGATAGCATGTCAGGTATTATGTTCTTCGCTCCATCTATGTGCTCGACTGTAAAGGTGAAATTTTTGGTCGGTACGCCCACCGTGCAAGTCATCCCCGCGGATCGCTGGTCGTCGTCAACCATGATAGCGGCTTGGAGTGTGTAAGAACGTGAAATTCAGTCGTTAGAAACTATATTCTCTAATTCTCCAAGGCCCACACAATGAAAAGGCATTATTTCTCCGTCGTGGAGTACTTCTGCTCTGCACCGGTTAGCACTCTGTTTACATATTTGATCACAGCAGCCGGTTGGGACAGCACAGCTCCGATTGCAACCTTGCTTACATCGACCGCCATCGTCAATTTTTCTCTAGGCTTTGGCATCTCTGCAACGCATTTCTTTAGATCATCAAAGGCCTGTTCTGCTTCAGGTATCCAAGCGAACGATTAGCCTTTTATGCAGCAGCTTTAATAATTGGCTGATCTCCGTAAAATGCGGCACGCATTGCAAATCATGCGCCACCACTTCGAGGAAAGACCGGAGCTGGCGTTTAGATTTCGAGCCTGCGAAATACTTGATTGCTTCGCGTTTCTCTGGAAGCGGCTGAACTTGGCCATTCCCTACAAAGTAGCCCAAACTCACAATGAATTTTGAGCAACCTGGGACATTTTGCGACTAAGCTGTAGACCGGCTTCCTCTAGTCGCTGTAAAACGGCTGCGAGTCGGGTACCATATTCATGTCCCTTCTCCGAGAAGATAATGATGTTATCTCCATAGAAAACCACCTGTTACAGGTTCTCCAGAACCATTAGCAGTAATCATCTGAATGTTGCCGGACGTTTTACAATCGAAACGGCATTCTCAAGAATTCATACTGTTGACCCTTCACAATGAAAGCTGCTTTATGCCGGTCTTATTCTGCCATGGGGAGTTGTCAGTAACCAGAACGGAGATCCATCAAGGAAATTAGCCTGACAATCTAAAGATTGGAAAAAAGTTCTTTCATTTGTGGCTTCGGAAATGCATCTTACAGCTTCACTGTTTAAATCCCTGAAATCAATGCAGAAGCTATATGTTCCGTGCGTCTTTCTCCTCAGCAATACATTTGATGAATACGGACTGTTTGTTCGCCTGATCATCCCTTTGATCTCCATCTCATCCACCTGCTTCTGTTTCTCCTCCCCAGTCTTCGGTGGTATTCGCCTGAAAATCGGTTTGCACTGCCCACCTGAGATTAGGAGTATCCGGTGTTCTACCCAGTCGCAGAATCCGTAATCATCATTCGCATCCGTGAACAAATGAGCATAGTTCTGCAGCACGTTCCGTATTGTACGGTTCGGTCACTCGGGAAGAACCGTCACGATACCCATCTGGTCACATTGCCCCGTACATATCTCGATCGTTTCGCTACTTACTATTACAACATCCATTCTCAAATCTATCGTCCCACCGAGCCGCTTGAGGATGTCGTTACTGATGGTTGTTTCCAATGCCCCTTCAATAACCAACGTGGAATAGCTAATGACAGTTTTCCCAATTCTTACTTGTCATCGCTGAGACCCTGTCAGCTACAAGCGGTGTCCTCACACCGTTCGCATCGCGCTTGATGACTGAGATAACAGGACACCGCCGAACATTTTGTAACGGAAATACCCGCTTTCTTGTCTACTATCCCACTGACCACGACACCCTCAATTGTTATATCAAAGTAGAGTACACACCACTGACCCAAAATAGATAACGAGAAAAGAAGATAAAATTTTCGGTTTGTACAATATGCAGCAGACTGACCGGTCTGATTGCCACGGAAGCAGCGGTGCCCATCCAATTTGCGGAACGCATTGCGTTGTGTCTCCGTTCTAGGCGTTTCGCACAACAGCCATTCCACCATCTGGGATAGCTGACTCAGTTTGCGTTCCAGCTCTGACGGTTGGATTCTTCCCATCGTCACAGGCTCCGAAAACTTCTGGACTACGGTTACAAGCTCTTCTGGTTTGCTGACCCCAACCATGGATGCAAATTTCCCTTTGTCCTGTATTGGTTTGGGCAAACTTCGGATGAATGGACCTCTCAGTAGCCGTTCTGTCTCGTCGCGATCCAACTCCAGAAGCTCAATCTTCAAGTATCTGTTCCGTCTGTGTAGGAACACCACCAGATCTTTTACTCCTCCAATTTCGCTAAGTGAAACTGTTCCACAGTTGTTGTCGGTCGAGATCCTCCCCGAACTTCGCGCACAGTACCGGAACTAGACGAAAACGGGGCACGAGCAACGTCCGGTAGTGAGCCTGAGCCAAACAGAACAGGTGTGTATTCGTGGAGAATGCAATAAATCAGGCGAAACCACCGTTATTGCATCCTCCCGGACCAATCTCAAGCAGAAGGATGCATCCGCGTTCAAGCAAATCATGAGCTATCGAAAGACTCCGGGCTGGTCAGAATGGGACGTATGGGAGCGGAGCTACGGGGGCGATATTGGCAGAATAATTCTTTCCATACCTCAAAGAGCCCCTAGACGTGTCTCGAGCGGAAGCCAAAAGAGATAGTGCAGCGGGGGAAGGAATTATGACTTATTAATTTACGCCTGCGTGATTGGTGATATAACTTGTGATCACGCCAATAAAGATGGTGCTTGACTCGTCTTTGTCGCTACATTGGTTAGCAGCAACTTCTCATGGAATACCCCAAATTTCACATAGGTGGAGAGAGTTTGCACTCCAGAGTATTAGTGAAGTACCTAAGTATGACATCCAGTAGTGTTCTTTTCTGGTCACTTATGCTAATGCTGTTTTTACGAGGGAGATGGGGCTTTCCTTATACAACCCTCGTTTGTGATGCTCCTTTGTCCTTCGCCACTTAATTCTTAGATTTTCACCACATGTGTTTTATCCCTTTGGACCTAATGCTCCAATGTGATATCTCCTGGTTTCCCAAGGAAGCACTTCAAAATCCTGGACAGGTCACTAACGCAATTATCTCGGTGTAATGGATTCCCAAGCCGATATTTATTGAGATTCTTATGTCCACTCACACCAATTCATGCATAAGGCTTGCTTCGAGAATACTTACTGATACATGTCACTCTCTTCATGATGCACTGTCGGAGTGTGTATCAATTTCCCCATCCAGACAGAAGTATAGATCCATATTTGCCCGCCCAACGGCTTGTCACTCAACTGTTATTCCATATCTGGCACGTTTTTGTGCGGCCAGTCATCAGTAGTCCTGCAGCTTAAAAACAACTTTAAACCGTAACCATACTGCTGTTTATGCCACTTGTGTGTTTATTACTTTATTTCCTTTACTATGCTGATAGCGTGTGTGTAACAGCTGAATATTCACCCTTATGGGTGGATAAAGCACTTTCTTGAATTGAGACGCATTGTGTTAACTTGAATTGACCCTAGATGACCGAGAGAGGAGAGCCCAGTCATGAAGACTTAACGGTGACTGCAGTAAATGTTACTTCCGAAACGGACTACTGCGAGTCATAACCAACTGTTGAGGGAGCAGCGGCTTTTTCAGTACTTACTGAAACCGGAACTTCATCTTGTGGCCATTCTACCAGCCAACATGAAGCGGCTCAAAGTTTAAGGCCAGTGGTTCACCAAAAAATAATAATAGTTGCTGACCTCATACGGATCGGTAAAAGCTCGTAATAGGCATTCGCGCCCTCAGATACTCTGCTAACATGCTAAGCACTCTCACGGACCCATCAACAAATTATCCGAGTTTCATTCTCGCCAAACCTCGATGTTTATCTACCGGATAATGACTTGGCTAACTGATGAAATCACAGAGACTGAGGTAGCTATACCTGGTAGGTCTGCCATAGGTAACCATAGACCTGGTAGAGGAGGTTGTGTAATATTGTTTTACCGCGGTGATCTACGTTTCCAAGGCTTTGACGACCCAGAGTTTCAAGTTGTGGTCTCACTATGTTGCCGCGTGCAAATCATAGGTGATGATGCATCATTTATTTGCCCACGGATACCGTCCTCTAATGATGACTTTGGAAATAGACAACCGTATATTTTCTGCTATGAAAACCGTTCCGGCTCAGCCTAACACACACTTTCTCCACGTAAGAGAGTTCAACTTACCTAATCTAGAGTTTCCGACCGCAGCCGACGAGTGGTTTAAGGAGCAACTATAAAATTTTGTCGATAGTTTGTCACTTCAAATTCACGCCACTTCCCCTACGAGATTCGGAACGATGACCAAGCAAACCATTTTAGAACTCGTGTTTACCACTGAGGAATTATGATACAGAGAGCAACAGTGAGTAGCCACTTGAGGCACAGTTATTGCGCAACACTGCTCTTTCTCTATACCTGCACAGCAATTCAAAAGACTTCGAAGTGATTCGAATAGTAAAACATCACAATATGAATTTTAACCTCAATTTTGGCAGTCTCTAGAGGAACAAACCCCGAGGTTACTTGGGGGGAGTTTGCAATCAGTTCGACACTTAAGTAACAAACTCATCAGAGACTAAGGTAGTTAGCTCAGAAAAGGCAAAGCCTCTTCTGAGAAGCAGGACGCGGCAACGAATAAAAGCAGGGAAATCCACTTTGGAAAGCAAACAAATCGAGTCCAAATGCCGGAAACGGGCATGCTTACATAACTGCGCAAAACCACTGCGTCAAACGGGACCGCGACGATAAATGGATACATCCAACAAGCTTTTGCAAAGTTTCGCTGCAATCCTAAGTCACTGTACGGGCATATTAACAAGCTTTCAAAAGCGCAACAAGGCATCCTGCCTCTAAACATCGCAAGTGGGCTAATGCAAACTGTCCAGTAAGCAGCTAATGCTACTAGACATCAACTCGCTTGTACTTTCCAGGACACATCGTCATCTTTTACCATTCTAACACGTTGCACATCACCCTTTGGAGTTAGCCACAACTTGTTCGCTGCCGTGGATGCACTGAAGCGACTGGTGTCACTACGATACTGCATTCTACTCGGTCCAGGAAACATACTCCCAAAGTCTTTGAAAATAGCTGTCACGAGTTTGGCTGAGCCATTTTCTCAGTTTTCTAGCCCTGGCTCGGTGAGATGTAGGTCCTAACTATGTGGAAGCGTGGAATAGTAACTCCTATTTACAAGGATGGAAATCGCATTAAGACCACAACCTGCTGTCTAATTGCCCTTCTCGCGCTTGCTAAAATCATGGAATGGATCGTTGCAGACGCACTCTTTGGATATTTAGAAAGGTACCATATCATCATGCAGAAGCAGAATGAATACCGCCAAAACCGTTCATGTACGACGAATCTTTTGTTAACCCTTGCCAACTGGAATGAATCCGTCGATGTTGTGGAAGGAGTGAACGCCGCATAGCTTGAGTTTTCGAAGGCGCTTTATTGCCTAGATCACCGCATTATTCTGTCAAAGCTTCGATAAATTCATCCCCACTCTAACGCCGCATGGATGTACGAGTTCGTAGCACGCTGTCCGACCCAATAGAGGCTCACTGTGGCGTCTCGTAAAGATCGTTTCTAACAGAACGACTATCACTCGTGTGCATGGACGACCTCGTGGGAGTGTTGACATCAACTCTTTACGCAGCGGATAAACTCAAGGTTTACCGCACAATCAAGGTACGGAGTTCGTTGATAGACGCAGCGACCTCGTCAACAGAGCATCAGAGACCAAACCTCATCGTCCCACATTAATGGCTTCAATTCTAAGAAGCAGGACTCGAAAATGCCTAGCAATATGGGATACAGCATGGTGTGACTACAAGATTAACCCTGTCTCAGAGAGTTGGGGCGATTTCCTGACCCATCGCAACCATTGCACTGCACTTGTCCGTGAGAACATTGTAACTTATCAACAGTGTCTAGCCAAAAACTCCTGGCAAAGCAACAACCTGCTATATAAGCATGTCAATAAGCTTCGTAAAGTGAAGCATGGAATCCCTCCACTTTTCACGAAAGGCAGTACAAGACGCCAAAGAAGCAACAAATGCCCTGCGGCTACAGTACGCCGCAATTTTCGAACTTGCAGCCTCTACTTGTTTTCAAATTTCATGCACATTACCGACTCCACTGTATACACAGGTAATTTTCAATCTATCACTTATGCTAAGGGAGTTACTCTCACTGCGTGAGCATAGTTCTCCGGGATCAGACAACATCTGCCCGAAGGCACTGAAGGCTGTGGCCAACAAGCTAGCTGAACCACTGTCACAGTTCTTCCAAAGGTGCTTTGATGAACAACAAGTCCCCACTATGTGCAAGCGTGTTATTAGTACCACAATTTTTAAAGGCGGTAGCCGTTCTGAGCCTGCAAACTATCACCTAGTGACTCTCATCCCTGTGCTCGCGAAAGTGATGGAAGCGACCGTCGCTGACGCTTTAATGGACTACCTTAAAAATGCAACATCTTAGCACCGGTGCAGCATGACTTCCGTCAACACCGGCCATGCACCACCAACCTACTGATTGCACGCGGTAGTTGGACGGAAGTGGCTGATGTTAGGGTCGGAGTTGACGTCATCTATCTGGACTTCTCCAAAGCTTTCGACCGTCTGCGTCACCGCATCCTACTTCAACGGCTACAGAGCTACGGTATCGGAGATCCTGTACTTGGTTGGACTGGCAGTTTCTTTCACCAACGGTAGCTTCAAGTACGCGTTAGGGGATCACTCTCTAACCCGATTGTGGTGGAGCGTGGTGTCATACAAGGCTCAGTGCTGGGACCGTGCTTATTCTTGGTGTTTATCAACGACCAGGCATTAGTTATCTAATCAAATCTGCTTTCCGCCGATGGCATCAAGGTATTTCGGGTGATTAACAACACTGAAGATCACGATATTCTCCAACATGACCTAGATTGCATTTATAACTGGTCAAAGAGGAACCTGCTTCAATTGAACATAACTAAGGGCAAGGTGATACATCTGCGTCACCAGCCGCTGAGCGCTTACAAGATTGGAGACCACACCTTGCAGAAGGCCTCTCAGGAGAGCGACCTGGGTGTGTTGGTACAGAAAGATCTCGGGTGTTCAAACAAACAGAGAAGGCGACGAGAACCGGCACTCAAAACTTCGGTTTTCTTCACAGAGCCTTCGTTCGGTTTTAACCCTCAATCTTTCCCCAAATGCTTAACACCTACGTGTGAGCGCACGTGGAATATGCTATTCAAGTGTGGCAGCCGTGGCAGAAACTGAATGTTGTTTCTCTCGAGACTCCTCAAGGAAGGGCAACCAAGAACGTCAGGGACCTCTTTCATCTGCGACATCAGTTTAGAATGAAATCTCTAAGAATGTACAGCGGTCGATATCGGCTTTTGCGGGGGGATCTCATAATGGTTTACCATATTCTGAAGAACCCAAGCCACATTTGCCGTCCGCTGCCAGAATTGAACCACAACACTAACCTAAGAGATCATTTTCTGAAACTGATGATACAGTTTAACCGGCTTGAATGCCGTAGAAATTTCCTTTCCCTCCGCGTGTGCCAGACTTGGAACGCCCTCCCTAATTATGTCGTCTCTGCTACCAATCTTGCGATATTTAAAAAACGAGTTGGCAATGCGTTGTCATACTTGCATTTCATTGTATGACTTGTTAGCCAAGGGCTACAAAACGCAATCAAATGGTGTCTTACCAAACTCCCAAGTAATGGGTTTATGGATTTACACGTTTAATACGCGAACATCTCCGCTATTCTACATAAGTCTATGGTGAGTCCACGAACACGCTTTTAACTTTATCATGCAATCCATTTTTCGCAAAAATTTCCATCCCAAGGGACCTGTTAAGCAATGCTTTTTTACCCGTAATAAACCATTGTTCCATTCTTAACGACCACATAGCACTGCAAGGCTATCTCGACAGGGCTTGGGAGTGGTCGGCTCAACGTTTGCCTCAGTTTAACTCTGTCTAGTGCAAAAGAGTGGCCATACGCCACCCAAGTACCTACGAATAATGACTTGGAGAACATGCCTTGTAGCGCGCTTCTCTTGGAACTGGTCTTGTGGTGCTCGTGCAGTACGATCTCCGATGCTCAATACGGGTTGGGAAGGCGGTGAAAAAGCCAGCCAACACTTGGCTGTACTGAGGAGGGCGGTTGGCATGTTTGATTTTAGCTTCAGGTTACAAATATTAAACGCTTACCTCATGCTTCATGCACATTACGCCATTCAGGTTTGGCGCTCTTAGTAAAGACCTGACCATACTGCTCTCAATAATTCACGACAGAGGGTGATAGAAAATGTCAAGGAATTCAATATTTCGTTTAGCAGCTTCGACGTAAGAATCCAGGAGTTTCAGGGAACAATACTGTCTTCTGCAATGTGATCCCATATCTGTGTATAAGATCCTCTAGGATCTTAACCTCCCATCCTAGCCCCATAGTGTAACTTAGCCACAAAACATCATTGAGAGGCGACCATTTGAAGTTGCCAGCACTAGATTGCCGGTGGGAATGCCACGGGAACGTTTTCTTCATTCGTGAATCACAGCTGTGGCACTTACTTCGTACGTCATGCGAAATCAAAACTCGACTTGATGACGCATTACAGCACCTGCATTACTATTTAACACAAGTTACTGGGACAAAGGACAAGGTAACCAAACCATGCGTACACGTAAATGTTGGCTAATTCCACCACTACATGTTTATATGGCTAATCCTTTTGGGTTTCACTCTTCGTCTAAAGAAAGCATTTCAGCGTTTGCTTTTCTATTCGTGATAAACCCATTGTTTATCGTTCCATTGTTCCTCCAAATAACAACGTTCAATCGGTGTCTGTTGTTAGGAAAATATGGAACCTTTGCTGTACAAAATGTAAGCTTTCCTTGTATTCGATCTGCCTTTTGAAACCAAAACCTGGGTCTCCACTAATCTCCCGCAAAATTCAGCTGCCCCCCATGAGTTTCTTACATGATTGCCTTATCTATTTCCCATGTACTGTACCACACACGCACACACACTACATGCGTGTATGCCCAAATATTTTTTCACTCCTTCCCATCTGTAGCTTTTATAAACAACCACACAGCTGCAGATATTTGGGTGCCTTAGCGTGTTTCACACCTCCTATTGCTAAATCCATTTGATGGTGGCTGGAAAACAAGCAACAATGACTCGAGGCCGATCACTTGCTTGCTCCCCCAAATCGATGATACCGAGTAAAAAATTGATCTGAAATGTTGAGAACAGAGCTCAAGGGGATGCCAACAGAGGAATGATCGGATGGAATTTACCAATGTTTGCGTGGCTCTCTTGATACGAGGTATACAATGAGCATGTTTTTGTATGGACAACAGAATGCTACTCAACGCCCGAAGCTAGTTTTTTGATTCACAGAGGGCCATTACGACATTCCATTGAGGTGTTAGGCAAAGATTCAGGAACAGTGCTGTTGTGGTGCCAATTCTGCTGACCGGAAACTGGTGACTGAATGCAAATCACTGAAAGCGATCACTGGAATGATCGACAACGGATCTGCGCACTTGTGGATGATATTTGCGTATAGACATTTAGATTCAAAACTTCGGTAGTAGGTTGTGCTATCATAACTGTATCGGGAGCGAAGTTTTCTAAATCCAGATAGGGTTTATTATCTTGGTGGTGATTGTGCTCTCCATACTAAAATTCTAAGTCAAATGAAAAGGATTTCCAACCAATTCTGCCGAAGCTTACCTAATACTCATCGGTTATTGGCACTTCTCAGAACCAACGCAGCCTCTGCCAATTTGAGTCGAGGCTGTCTGACATCATATGGAAACAATGGAACAGACACGGTACAACTGTATTTGGGGGGTGAAAAGGCTAATGTTGAATTCCAATTGGATGGTTGAGATGAAATTAGCAGAATCACCGAAATGTGGGTCAGAAAATTTGTGTGTTCCTCGGTCCCCTACTGGGGATCGAACCCATGACCGTTAGACGCATATGGCAAGTAGCCAGCAGCCTAAGCCACAGAGCCATGGGGATGTCGGCTGAGCTACATAATCTGCAAGCTAACTGAGATATAGCAAGACCTATCTTTTCCTACTTGCGCAGGTTGCTACCTAGCATAATACAGGGGCTAACCTCCGAAGGTCATGACTTCCCCTCACTAGACGCAGCGTCTATAGCATTTGAAATTAGGAGGCTACATTTTATATTACTAAGTAGTAGGAGGATTTTCATTGTAAGTTTTAAGATTTTCGTCCCAGTAGCTCACATGCTACATAACACAACCATTAGTAATATAAAATGTAGCCTCTCCTAGCTTCATATGCTATGGACGTAGCGTCTAGTGTGAGGACGTCATGACCTTCGGAGGTTAGCCTCTGTCATATGCTAAGGTGGTAACCTGCGTGACAGTGAAATATAGGTCCTGCTAGGTCACAGTTAGCTTGCAGATTATGTAACCCAGCCGACATCCCCCATGGCTCTGTGGCTCAAGCAGATGGCTAGTTGGCATCTGCCTCTAGCTGTCATGAGTTCGATCCCCAGGAGGGGGCCAAGGGAAGGCACACCACTGACAAGCCCCAATAGGACGAAACCCATTTGGTGCCTTTGCGGACTAGGCTGTGCTATGTAGCTTGCGAGGTACCAGGACGAAGCCTTAAAAATTACAATTAAATCCTCCTACTCCTTAGTAAAATTTGTGTTGGCAAAGTTAACAGAAGGTTTTCATGAGAACAAGTCCATCTGAGTAGATATTAAGAACACATACGAGGGTAAAACGATAAATTTCCGGATACACAATTGCTTTATGTTCACAACAAAATGGGCATTACGGTTTCTCGAAGTACTCTCCCCAGCGTTAATGCACAGTTCCATGCACTCAATTCTTTTGACCCCGGCCGAAGCGCATAACCCTTCAAGCAACTCAATAAGGGCCACTGCTGCAGCTTCTGAAGACTCCTAGCGGATGCCACACAACATGTGCTTGGCATGTGGAAACACAAAGTAGTCACACGGAGCCAGGTCTGAGCTGTAGTGTGGGTCATCAACCTCCTGGATGCCTTCACTAGCCCAAATGCCTACGACATGGGACCTGAGCGCAGGAGCGTTGTCCTGATGCAGCAAGGTCCCTCGTGCTCGAATCCTTTGACGACACCTGGTGACAGCTACCAGCACTTGTGGCAGACGCGCGTTTGCATACCAGTCTCCGGTGACTGTGCGTTGCCGTACGAGCGGTACAAAGGGCCATATGACCGGTCTTGGCCAAGAACACTGTCACCACCTGCTTGCCCACACTGCGCTCACACCGGGATTTCTGAGGCGGCGCCCCAACAACGGCTATCAACTGAGTCCATTGTTGCTTGGTCTATGGGTCAAAATTGTGCATCCAAGGGCTTCTCACCACTGAGGATCTCTTAAACAGTACTTGGACACCCAGTATCAAACATGGAAAACATGGTGCGGCACGATTCACGCAAGCTGTTTTTTGGTCCACACTGAGTTGTTGGAGTACCCAGATTGCACCCAGCTTGAGTCGTCGCATGTGAGGTCTGCGGTGGTTCCACACTCCCTTCAAAATGTTAACTGGGTAGATTTCTCCGCTCTGCTTAGGGTCCAAGATTGGGACTATTTCTTTTTGTTGTCTGACAATAAGGGAGCCTCTGACCTCTTCTATGACAGTGTGACCATACGCTTAAGCATACTTGCCACTAGTGATAATACGAAAGCCTCTTTTAAGTACGCTAACAACGCAAAAGACAAGCGGAAAATACGAGTGCTAACTAGAACATATGAACATACTCACGACTTCAGCATATTACTGAGACTACAACGCCTTATATTAGAGACAGACATGAAACACCACACCCGCCTCATGTAGGAAGAACAACAGGCTGTAAATAGTAGTAATATAAATCAATTGGTGACTGCATTATTGAGAAAAAGGAGAAGTGGCAAAACTGACCTACCACTCTACATCGTCATTCTTGAAGGCGAATGCATTGATTCCCCAATTGTCATAGAAGAAACCATTAACTCATACTTTTCTAGATCCTTTAATCTTGAAGAAGGAACCCTGGAATTGTCAACCTCCTTTCACTTCTCTGAACAGGTCTCAGCGATCACGCTTAGTGTTGCTAGGATAAAACATATGATTACCTGTCTACGACCATCCTACAGACGTGGCCAAGATGGGATCTTTTCTGCTTTAGTCAAACACGGTAGAGATGATATCCCTCTTATATTATTAAATATCTTCCCTTTGTTTCTCCAGTCTGGTCAATATCCCGAACGTTGGAAAACGGCTACGGTTATACCGCGACATAAGTCCGGGTCGAAAACTGACATCCGGTACTACCGCCCCATTGGTCACACAGTCATTCTCTCACGCATGGTAGAGAGAATGGTTAAGGAACATTTGGTTTCGTTCCTAATATCGTACAAACTTCTCTCACCGTCACAGCATGGCTTTCTGAAGTCCCGCTTGTGTGTTACCTGCCAGCTTGACTTACTTAACCATCTAACTGAATCAATTGACTCAGGTCTTCAGTGTCATCTTCCTCGACATGCAAAAGGCGTTTGACAGGGTCCCACACAAAAAGCTGCTAGATATATTAAGTAAGTACGGTGATACAAATCCGCTTAACTCTTGAATCCAATCGTACTAGTAGGACGGTCGCAAGTTGTGGATATCAATGGTTACATCTCTTCGCCTCGTCTGGTCACCAGTGGAGTGGTACAGGGCAGTGTCTTAGGTCCGTTACTCTTCCTACTGTATATAAATGACCTGGTTTCTGTCATACAATTTGGGAAGCCTTATTTGTTAGCTGATGATTTAAAGGTGGTTTACACGTTCCCAGGTTCTCAACGTACCGCTGAACTCAACAATATCCAAAGCGACTTGAAGGCTATTGAGAGATGGGCTGATATGTGGCAGATAACGTTTGCAACATCGAAGTGTGGTATTCTAGCTTATGTCAGATATCAGCAGAAGTGTTCAGACTTCATGACGAAGTCATTCCCATTAGTCAGTCTGTTCGTGACTTAGGTTTAAGATATTTCAGTTCGTTAAACTTTAGCGAACATACAAATCATATCGCGAAGAAGGCTAAGCAGTCCCTCGGGCTCGTATGCCACCTGCTAACCTTGAGAGAAACTGGACTAATTGCTTTCAAAATCAGTATCAGGCCTTTGCTTGAATATTGCTGTTCCCTTCAGTAACTTGCGAAAGCGTGACTTGAGAGACATTGAAAACGTCCAACGCGCCTTTACGAAGCGCATATTTGGCTATTCAACCGCTCCTTCATACAGAGATAGGCGAAAGCAGTTGAATCTTGAACCTCTGTTGTTACGATGAATGCAAATTAATCTGTGCTTCCTCCACAAACTCCCGTGGCGGAAAGCATATGTTGGAACCTATCAGTTGCACTTTCGGGAAAATACCAGTTATGAACTGCGAGATAGTGAATGTATATTCTATTTAGCTAAATTCAAGATCAGCCTAAGGAGAAGTTTCTACCTTCTTAGGTATGGTTTCATATGGAATAAGCTGCCAAAAAATAATAGATGTATTGGACATTTTTGCGTGTTCAAGAAAATGATAAAGGTTTATCTGTCAACGGACAGAGTGAAATGGATCTTAAAAATTAAACTTCATGATGAAGAGCTGTATGAAGTAGCGCCGGATCATGTATGATACCGGAGAACATCGACTCTAATGCACTAGAGAAAACATGATCATCTAGGATGAGCTGCTACAAACCGCTTCTTATGTTATTCTTTAATGCTACCTCCTGTACGGTTTTAATCCTTTCATATTTAATTCATACCAACTGTCTAAAACCGAGATCAAAAGTATTTACTGTCGTGGCGTCAGGAACTATTTTCCTAATTCTCCCTACTGATTGATTAATTCGTAATATTGTTATGCTATCCCCTTCGCTACATTTGTTTTGCAGCGCTAATCATTTCCCCTTCCTTTCTGGAGTTAACAGTCCAGAAACATACACTTGAATTCAGTGATGACAATAACGGCTTCCCTATGTGACGTGCAGTTATCTGCCTCCGGCTGTCACGCCACACAATTTGGATCGGCTCGATCCATTTTTACGCGGATGTAAAAGAATACTCGCCTATTTTGTAAATTAACGACATAGTACCTCTTTCACATAATTCTTCTTTTTAACACACTTCCTTATTTCCTTGTTGGCCCCGACTGGGCTGATCTCCTGTGGTGACGGATTATAGCTTCCAAATTATGCAAGACTTTACCAACGCAAGGCACATTGCCACAAATTGACTGACGTATAAAAAATGCCATAATTGAATGATCCGCATGACGGACTGGGCCGAGGCTTCATCGCTCATAATACATGTATAAAACCAGCCCTAAAAAGAACACAACATATGATAAACAAGTAATGACTCATATGCTATTATGCAACGCCAGCATGCGACCAGTTGTAGTATGGAAGTGCGGGCGAAACCTTTCGAGGGAATACCTTGCATGAAAGCAGATCCCCTGGGGACGGTTCCACGAATGCCCGTATTACTTTACCTGGACATCTGTTTAAATCTGCATATGTTATTGGTCCTGGTTTTTAATTTATTTAATACCTTACTCCTGCCAATTACTTTAATACCTGTTTTGAATCCATTGTAAAAAGCGTGGACAAATTGATTATTTTTTGCGATCCATTTTTACACATTGAGCAAACCACATAGTTGGACTGCACCTCGAATCACCGAGGAATATACCATTTATTTGTTTGTTTATTTAATCTTTCTGAGGCGGAAGTTCTCATGCAGGATGGTGCGGATTGATCTCGATGAGATCCCACAGTCACCCGCGCGTCCTCTTCGATCATCTCTTGCACATAAGCAATGTCGTCCGCAGTGATGTCCTCCCCAGGTCGACCACACCGTGCCTCCTCATCCAGGGACCGCCTGCTACGCTTGAATTCAACACACCACTCAGTAACAGTAGTTCTTGAAATCCTAATATCAGCAAACGCAGCACACAAATGCTCAACATCTTGGAACTGCTTTAAACCACAATTGTAGTCATAGGGTGTCATCGCCCTCCAGTGACGTCGACTGTGTTCCATATTTACAGTCAGAGTATAGCGACCCTTATGAATTGTGAGTTATGCTGGGCTGTTGACATGGGGTTCCGTTAGTTGAAATCACTTAACAATGTTTAGAATGGATTACAGTTCCCATTTCGTACGTCAGGCCTTTCGCTTTTAATCTGTGTACTGCGTATCCGGAAAATTAAGTAAATAACTAAATAAACGGATGGCATATTCCTCGGTGGTGCAAGGTACAGTCCAACTAGGTGGACTAATCAATGTAGGTGGCATATAGCCACCTGATAATTGAAAATAACATAAGGATAGGTAAATTTCAGTTTGAGGCACTAAGGAATTTTTAATATCGTTACATTTGAGGCAGAAATACGATTGGAGAGATGGAATTTTCACCGCTCACACACTCCGATGGTGACGGATTCGAAAAATTCAAACCAGGCCATACTGCGTTACAGCTTTAGATGATGGCCTGTCAGGTCGGTGTTTTGAGTGACAGGTTGGAGAGTCCGGTAAACTTGAATTGGGTTCTTTAGGATTTGGTAGGCATTTATGAGGTTCTCCCAAACCCGCAGATACCGACCACTATAATTTCTCAGTGTTTATTATCCAAACTGGTAGAGTAGACGAAGAAGCTTTCACATTCATTGATTCTCCTCGTTGGTGAGTCTAAAAAGTAGGGAGATCGTGTTTCTGCCAAGGATGCCAGGTTTAGATGGCGTATTCTAAGTGAAGTCACGCACAGCCGTACAGCATTTATGAAAATACTGAAGGGTCGAACCCACCAAATACCCTGCGCATAAGACAGACATGTTGCCTGCTGAGTTTCGACGCTTTTCGGGATTGCTCGGGGTAACCAAAATGGTCCTGTACTAGTATCCCGAGATCTCAACACTGCATGATATATTCTCCATTTTATACACGATCAACGACTGCTGGCGCACATGAAAGCCTAGCCGCGTTAAACTCGGGCAGGTTTCTCTTTGATCATTTATTAATGCAAACCATGATAGGTTGGGGGAAATTGTGGTCTTTGGTGTTATTAATCGCTCACCATATTTTAACATCATCAGCAAAAAAGGGAGGTCGAAGTGATGACGCTTACGAGATCGTTGTTGAACACCAGGAATAGGTGCGGTCCCTGCACTGTACTCTGCAGAACTTCAAATTATACTGCACTCAGATTTGACAGTGATCCTGGAGTATGTATTGCAACGTCCGCTGGAGAAGGAAGTTGAAGATCTACCCAAGGAAATAGTTTCCGATTCCACAGCACTGCAGCCTATAAACAATGAAAGGATTGTTTTATATGGGTAAAAAAGATAATGCTTAACAGGTCCCGGAGGATGGTTATGGTGAACATTCAAAATTAAAAATCGATTTTAAGATTGGGTTTACACAGGTGAACTCACTTAACTATACGTAGTATAAACTGTAACTCCAAGGTAAATCCATAAGGAATGACGGCAAATGGGATGTTCGTAAAATTCGTGTCCCCCTCTGGTATACCCATACATAAGGTGAAAAGTGGAACGAAATCTATGATTTTGACCGCCAGTGAAATTGCCTACAGACACTCGTGTTTACTCATGGGTAGTAGGTCAGGTGAGATGGTGCAGCGAAATAAGTGTACGGTCGACTCTGGCTTTGAATTCTGCAAGCGTGGGAGCACATGTGACAGATTTCGGTAGGGTGTTCCACCATCCGCAAACGCGTACAGAAAAGAAATGCCGACGGTATTCCAAACGACTCTTCTGTTCGGCCAGCTTGAGATGCTGGCCTCTCAAATTGCTGTTGTGACTGAGCTCTAGCAAGTAGCGGCACGTGTGGTTGGGATCTCTCAAAATGAGGTCCCACGCAAACTCTGATACTGTCCGCTGAAGACCCCGAGCACTTGAAACTTGCGTTCATACGGCAAATTATACAGACCAGTTAACATTTTTGGTTTTCCGGCGTTGGGGTATCTCCAAGGCGGTGAAATCTCTCCTAAGCCATGGCTGCCACACCTGTATTACGTATTCTACATGTGGCCGTATGTGTCAGCCGAGAAGTTGTGGGAAAATCGGAGGGTCCAATCATCCGAATGCACGCTTCAGGAGGCCTACGTGCTGGATGCCCCGCCTTGACACCGTTTCAGGCTGATTCTAACATCCAAGGTCGACCTGGACCAAAACAGCCAGATCGTTCTCGCCAGAAGAGGTTTGAAGCTCCTGGTAGGAGTACACCAACTTGTGCCGCAGGTGCAACTCTCTACATTTATCCACATTGAATCGAAGTAGATTCCGGATTGACCACGCGTATACCCTATCCAGATCAGCTTGAAGCACTGTGACACCATCTGGTGTGTTGATCGCTCTCCACCCCTTGTTGTCATTGGCATAAAGAAGGCAGTTTGAGCTTATGAGGCGTGTGATATCCTTAATATATGTCAAAATTAATCGTGGTCCCTGTACCGGTCCCAGTGGTACTCCGCATTCAACTCGGATGGGATCTGACAGGGTGACACGCACTCCTACTTCCACGCGTCGGTGTAGAAGAAAGCTTCTGATTCACCTTAGGAGAAGATCATCAATACCAAACGTCGGAAGTTTGGAGAGCAAAATGCTATGGTCTAACCAGTAGAACGCATTTGAGAATTCGAAAATGATTACATCAACTCCTGTGCCAGTACCTGTCGCTTCATTCCAGCTGGATCGTGCTAGTAGTAGATTTATAGTCAACGATGGATTTCGTCTGAAGTCATGCTGTTCTGATGCGAGGTAGTTAAATTCTTCCAGGTAGTCCGTTACGGCATCAGCAATAATAGATTCCATGAGTTTTGAAAGAACCGGTAGTAAGGTTACGTGACGGAGTATTGGACCAGTGTGCTTTCTCAGTCGCCAGTAGTCGAGGAAAGTTTTCCTCGCAGTATTCTCCCTCCTAACATTGGCCTAACAAAGCCAATTACGAAAGACGGCATGCAAGTAATGCTACGAAATATGCAAGGCAGCGCACCGGGAGTCGATCGCATTACGCCAAAGGACGTAGCGAAAATGGATCCACTCTTCCTTACTGCTTTCCTTAATTGTCTGCTCGCTTTCTCTCCTATTTCTTTACGTATGAACGCTGCTAGAATCACGTTTGTGCCCAAGATTTCAAAACCGATCTCTCCGGAACACTTTCGCTCCATCTCCGTCGCGTAGGTGTTCACCCACCTATTGCACCGTTTATTTTTGATCGTTGGGTTCCTTCATTTCCATCCGACCGGTTACAATGCGGCTTGTTACTTAAAGACGGATGTTGCGAGGCCCCGCCATTATAGACGCCGCTTTCCGCCATTCGCATTCCACTTACACTCCTCTCTCTTTTTCGGCGGTGGATATCTCTAAGGTTTTTGATTCAGTTTCTTATCATTCATTGCTATGAGTCGCTACCGCATTTACTGCACCTCAATTTTTCTTAGAGTACTTCTGGTCATCTTATTCATCTGCTGCTCAATATTTAACGGAATTAGTACTCACCCTGAACGGAAGGTTGGGAGGCGCGACCACTTTTCCCTCTGCTTTTTATCATGAAACCAGATGAAGCGCTCCACGGAGTAGCAGACATTCCTTGGTTATCCCCCTCAGGGCCTGATGACTATTTGCCTTATGCCGACGACATCATCATTTTTGAGGAAAATAGAACGGCCTTGGAGGATCGCATACGCCGTCTTCACGAAAGCTTACAGATACTCGGTCTTTCCATTAGTCAACTAAAAGGTGTTGCCGCGAATATTGTCTTGGATGGAAAGAGAAAATTGACAGTTTTTTATACTTCCCCCTTAACTGTGGAAGCTTTTTAATCCCATCGATACAACCTGATGAGCGTTTTACATTGCTTGGTCATCCTTTTAACTGAAAAGGAAAATTGTCACCTTTCTCTTTGCATGAACTTCGCAGACTACTGGAGGAGGTCACTAAAGCGCCACTGAAACCGTATCAACAATTGAATAGTTTACGGATATTTTTAATTCCTCGCCATATTCATACACCCTATCACTCTGAGGTACACCGAAAAACCTTGCAACACATGGATAGACTGGTTAGAGTCTATGACCGCAAATGGCTACGCTTACTAGCGGATGCGATAATAGCGTACTTACACGCCTCTCTCGAGGATTTTGGTCTTACCATTACATCATTAACTACTAGCATACCCTTATTGTGGAAAACGCGGTTGGAGAAGCGTCTTGTAAATTCCCATCCTATTACTAGTTGGGCGGTTTGAGATCCAGCGGTCGCTACTATCCATCGAGTTGCCAACTCACCTGTTTACGTCAGTAATCACGTTGTCATGGATAAAACGGCGGCGGCACTTTGGAAAGAATCTCTCCTGAGCTCAGCCGATGGGTGTACATTACGTGGGACGGAGACAACCTCAACTTCTCATCATTGGCTGGGGAAACCGGCGAGGATTTCTCCACGACTGTTTATCTGAGGAATTCAATCTCGTAGGGGTCTTCTATCAACTAAGACTCGTAGAATTAGAGGTCGCCCTCCTCCAGATACCTCTTCTCTTAATTGTTTCGGAAATTGTGGGCAAAATAAAAAACATCCCACGTACTGCAACCCTGCGAAATAAATCTTGGCGACCGCTGTAAACTCCCTAATGTCAGGTGGTCAGCCTTGCGGAAAAGAGGTGTCTGTGTCATCCCAGAACCAGGGGTCTTAACTCCCACCTCTTTTATCAAGCCGGACATCCTATTGTTAAAGATTGCATTGTAAATGTTCTGGATATGGAAATCTGCGAGCTCGATCGTTTGGAGCGTACATAGCAGATTAAAATAGAAAAATACGGGGCGGTGCAAATGCTTCTACTATACGTAATATATTCAGTCTCAATTTTCAGAATCATGCGGATACTTCGTCAGCCGATTATTATTAACAGTAGAGTTTTAATACATCCAACCCCCGTTTAAGCTTTCTGCAATAGGACTGACCAAATTCGATATTTCCAATATCTGTATTTCGACAATTCGACACTCCCTGAGTGTTCAGGAGTTGTATATGCGAGCGGCCTACTCCAGCTTTACTTAAACACAAGCATTAGCTAATTACTGTGACAAAAACAACGGTTCCACCCCAAGTGTCTCTATTGTTACTTGGACAATTTTTTCCTATTCCACCGGGACGTTCGTCCTACTTTGGCGTATTGCTGTAATGCTCGGTTCTTGAACCATGTATGCCATCGCCAAAAATAAATGTTCATGGCTGAATTGGAACGACTACTTCCGTTGTGAATAGGAGTAAACATCAATTGGTTCCACATCTAAAGCACTTAGATTTCGTCGAAATAATGTTGGAAGAATCGAGCCAAAGGCTCAGCTAAACTCTCGCCCACCTCCGCTAGCGATTTCGTGTGTATATTGTCAACTCCAGGAGAGCTGTGCTTACGCATACTCAATAGGTTTTTACTACAGCTTCTACCATGAAGAATATATGTGTGAGCTTTGGGGATGAAACAAACATTGTCATAGGTTATGTGGCTAGTGACCGCACCGAAATGTTGCAGCATATTGTAGGCTCAGAGTATTTACCGCTTCGGTATCCATGTGGGTCCGTCCACTGTTGCAAGAGGAGGAACTATCCGGTTCACCTTTACGTAGACTGTAAACGTGTTGATACAGAAGCTTGTGATTTAAGGTCATACGCACTGCCAACTTCTACTGGTAAGCCATTCTATCCTCGCGAACGAGCTGAGTACAGTGTTTAGATTGGGTCGCATTGGCCATCCAGGTCTCGGTTCTCGGGGAAAGTTTGTAGATATGTCAGGCTGAATTTCGCACCGCTATACATTTGCGTTTCCTGCTTCGCAGAATCGAGACCACGTTTCTTAGGCGGAAGGTCTTAGTCGCTAAGGCTTCAGAAACCAGGGAATTAAACTGGCTGCAGAAATGTTCCCAAGCACTAGCTGGTGCCTTATCTGCCAGAACTGTCCAGCTGGCTGTCGCAGCGTATGCTCGTTTTCGTTGTGTCGGTAAGTCCCACGGGATAATCTGCACAACAAATGTATTCGAAGTTAGAACTGCATAATCGTTGAGGCCCAATGGGAGGTCGACGATCACCCGCTCGACCATTAGTTCTTCGTTGGTGAATATCTGATCCAGTATCGAGGGTTTATCATTTTCTCGGAATCGGGTGGGAGTGTTGATGTGGCCATACAGCGGGTAACTGGAGACGAACTCTTGTAGCACGACCTTGTAGATCTTGTAAATAGATCTGTTATCCGGGAGCTGCTCAGGTTTCAAGAGACTGGATGTTGAAATCGCCGGTAATGAGCATGTGACTGTTAGTTGTGGTTATCACCCGCTTATTGCTGATGCCAGACAGAAATCCATCTCGGACGTGGAGGAAGAAGGGCGTTAAATGACCACCACTAAGCAAGTATCGTTGGCTTTTTAAACGTAGACGGCACAAAAGGGAATCCTGTACCGTGCTGATCGGGTGCTCTATGAACTCACATTGGACGTCCTTGCGGAAGTACAGAGCCACCCTTACACCTTTGCTGGATCAGTCGTACCGAACAATGGACATGCCTGGCAGTGCGATCTCCACATTACTTATGCTAGGGCGTAACCATGTCTCCGTTATAGCAATGAGGTCACAGGCTTTTGATCCTTGACGCAGTTGCATTTCGGAAAGTTTACTCAGTAAGCCTTGGACTTTGGTGTAGGTAAAGGAAAGCTTTTCGGTTGTCAAAAGTTGTTGACTAGGAGCACATTAAAGATGTAGATTTGTGCCGACAGATGAGAGGTCGGCGCCTAATCGCTTTTGGAGGGAATTGCCCAATCTCGATAGGAATGTAATTTGCTTTTGGTCTCACTTTCACCTGCGGTATGTAGTCTATCGTCAGCCTCCTTGACAACTAAGTGTCTTATAGCACAAGTTTTTGTATCGCTGTTGTGGTTATACTGAGTCGCGAGTGGCCGCTGCTCTCCTACTGCCGTTTTCTGTCGTATTGCTGAAGGAACTGTGTTGCGTAGTAATTGCTAGCTACGGAATAACTTCACGGCCATCTGTTTTGGCTGCACCGTTAGTTTCAGTATCCTTGTGCCATTGCCTCTGTAGTTTGGCGACACGGGTAATCATGTAATCGACTGAAGTACGACGTCATCCGCACTGAGAGCTTCACGGATGTAACGCTATTCTTCCAGGTCATGAGCGTAGTGTTCTTCGTTGCTGGTTGTCAGTAGCTCGGGCATGCCATGAAGGACAATAAATCTTCTACTACTCCCCGTGTAGTGGTCGTTTGAACTATTTCTGTCCGGTTGGCTTTCGCTTCATTGTACATCCGGAAATATGCGTATTCTACTGTTTTCAATCTGCGGGCAGCATGATAACAAAAGCGCCGTCTCGACATCATCTGTTGATCCCAATGTTACACGCTTTAGCCGGGACTCCCATAATGATTCGAGGTTGGATGTCTGGTGATGCGCATTATATTAGTGGGACAGGCTTGGACTCCAATTCTCTCACAAAGGAAATGCCATTGCTTTAAACCATCCAGCGGTTTACCCCTTAAGGAGTTTTCTTGGACTCAGGAACGTTGGTGCCTATAAGTTTCAAGGTCCCGTAGTTCCGCCGTCTTCGGTGATGTGAGAAGCACGGTTATCGAGGTATTTAGTGACGTCGCTGCAGGCTACACCTGGTCCTTGAAACGTTATGTGGCTATGCTGCTTGAGGCTACTGTGGTCTTACTTTGGTCATACTGAGCAGCAACGGTTGCACAGGTAGATCGGTTTTCAGAATGCTTCGGATTTCGTTTGTCAATCAGAAGGGTGGCTGTTACCGATGTTGCATCGGTCGATACATTGGATAAGAGGATGTGGGCGGTGGGGCTAGGCATGTTTCTATGCTTCTTGGTTCCCAAGGATTTAGTGCTGCTTGGCCGTAGAAACGCTTCGCCCTTTCCCTTGGTTTCGAGGCAGCAACTGAGGGAGACGGATTAGGCGCAAGTTGCGCTATTGTTACATCGAGGGAAGCAATTTTTGCATTCAAACGTTGTTCAGTTTAAGTCGGTAGGCTGTCGTACTTTTGCGTTAACGGTAGTTCGCACTTTACAAGTGAAACCATCGTACACTTCGGGCAGAACCAGTGAACTCGGTGCATTGTATTTCATTTTCTCGGTTCCACAGACTTTGAAGCACTTCGAAAGGTACCGGTCAACGCAATTTGTACTAGTTACCCCTACTTTTACTACCTTAGCACAGCTTTGATTAGCATAAGATACTTCGCTTCTGGTTATCAGCATAGTGGTCATGATGGTCGATTACCGTAGAACAAATTCAAGATGGCGGACACAGACGGCAAATTGGCTGAATCAAAGAGAACAGTAAAACCAGCCAGAGAACTTTCACCCTCCGTAAGAGCAGAGGCTGAAACGGTTGGGAGTATTCGGCGGGCGGTATGGCGGACTACGAGGCGACTCGATTATGACGTATTTGATTTTACACAATTCAAATCATGTGTGCAGCTCTTTACTGCAGCGCAGCAGTAACATAAACTTAGAGGCCACTCCTTGAAATTAGCGGGACAATACAGCGGCCTAGCGTGCCGTAGAAACTTCTTTTCCATTCATGTGTCAAGCATGGAACGCTTTTCCGAAGCTGTTGTTACAGCACTCTCGCTAGCCATATTTAAAAGCCGCTTAGATGACGCACTCCGCCACTTACATTTGGTTAATCAACGCTACTCTGCATCCTACTCCCGGGAAATACATTGGATTGACTTTTTTCGCCTACCGAAGTTATGGAAATGCTCTAGGTGCAGGGCTACTGAAGCAAAGACCATAAGTCCATTATTTTGAAAATACAACCACTGAAGGCATTTTTTCATTAACTTTCGTCGCTAACCCAGCGGACTACCCACCAGGGCTTGTAAAACAATGCTTCGTAACCCGTATAAAAACATTGTTCAAATTTGCACAGATTGAAAATTATCCCAAAAGGAAAATAGTTGTGTCCAAGTCACACAGAAAATGCATGTTTAACACAGTGATTCTGAATCAAAAGTGGAATCTAAGACAGTAGTCCAAACTCCGCGACCTCTTTGGGCACATTCAGCTCAAGGATGGAGGACGCCATAGCCCAGGCGGTCGATAGTTTAGGAAATGTCCAGGTAGATGACATTGACCCCTGGCCCAACCTCGGAAGCTTCCGTCCAACTGCTCACACTCTCAGTAGAGTTGTGGTGCATGATCGGCATTGACTGCTCCAACCCCATGTCTTTTCACTTTTCTAGTTAGCTCACTAAGGCCCTGGCGGTAAGCACTTCCATCACCTTCGCCAACACAAGGAGAAAAGTCAATGGGTGGTAGTTAGCAGGATCAACACAGCGCAGCCGTGATTAATTTGGGTAATAATACCATAGCTTATCCAAGCACCTTAGGAGGAATCTCGACAGCGGCAAAGCTACATACTCCGTTGCAATTGTGCAAATGTTACAGGGGTACAGAGGACCTGAGAATGCAGTGAAAGACACATATTTAACCCAAATACTCGATGTAGGGTTGCATGTGGAATTCCTGTAGACTAGAAGTTAAACGCTGATACAAAACACAGGGGCTGCACATTGGATCGCCGGGGTGTACCGCAGTCGCAGAGTAAACCTAGACTCGCTGGTGTGTTTTGTCCTGCTTACTGTAGTGACAAATGGAGGGCGGATGCAACACCTCACTTCACCAAAGCTCTTGACATGCCTGGACAGTCGTTTGGCCTCACGGACAATTGTTGCGCAATGTTTGCTGTTAGTCGGAACATCCTGCCCGTAGCCCAGAGATAACGGGCTTGTCCAATAATCTTGTGGTGCGGGTTGGAATCCGCGTATGGGTGTGCGTCCTCGTGGTATACTCAGCTCGCGTGCGACTGGTGGTGGTCGCATGACAGCGAAGCTCCTTTACGGCATACAGCTGACATATTATTTTATTATTATTTCTGTGAAAATGCCATGTTATATTTCTTAAAGTTATGAATATTTTAGTCCTGCTCCCCGGAAATGAAGGCGCCTTTTTTGTAATGAAGTGGCCTGATTTCCGGAGCATTCGTTAGTATGGCACTAAATCTTTCAGAAAAATCCACCGGACGCAATTAGGAGAACCGCTGTTTAAAAACTACCAATTATATGATACAATGAGCTCTGTTAGGAAACGGGATTATGTCATTGTATGAATCAAAGCTGCGCGTTCAGTTGGATATTATGCCTAAAAGCACTGTGATTTCTTGCGTACTGACTGACGTACTGGACTTTCTGTCGGTAGCCGCTCCATGATAGGCTATTCAATTGTAAGCATAAGGCTTAGTAAGTATGGTTTGTTTGACATCATGAATCTAGTGGGCAATGTGACATGGTTGTATGGGGAAAGTCCGCGACAAATTCACTCCGATCGTCGTTGGATTGATCACTGGGGTCGCCGATACCTGTAGATCGTGCATCAGGAATTTCCCTGTGATGAGGATATGGATGTAGTTCTCTGCGTTTGTACAAAAGGATTCCACCTCCCCTACTGCGACGGTCTATCCGCAGAAGAGACAGTTCTCGTATCGCGACCTCTGCGCCAGTACTTTCTGGGTGCAACCACTCTACAGTGATGGAAAGGAGGCCCGTGCACTTGCAAACTAACATCGTCGAATTTCGACAGTTTTGCTAAGGTAGCATTGAACATTGGTACATAAACATAAAACCTTCGCGAGCTTTCCAATGTGTCAGCGATCATGCACTACAGAAGTTCCGCAAGCTGGTTTGGGATGACGGGTGTATTGGTGTATAAACATGCAATTCTCTCTGGTCTCAACAGTGACTAGAAGGGCAAGTGCTTTTGGTGGGATTTTGTGTTGGCCGGCGATATGTAGACCGCTAATCGATTTCGTGTGGATTATTGTAAATAAGTTTATACCAGATCCAGTGGTCCAGTGAATGGTGCAGCAATTAGCTCCTTATGTATAACGTGTGGAATGTGGCCACAAGATTTTGGAGGCTGGTTGAATAGTAATAATAATAATAATAATAATAATAATAATAAAAGGTATATATCTCTTGATTAGCGAAAATGTGTCGATAACGGCACAAATCAATTTGTACAGAAGAATCCATGCTCTTGCATGGGCGACATATGTAGGTGAAGTATTGGGACATGTGTCTCATGTATTAACATTCTGCCGGATGGTTGAGGTCGAAGCCTAGTTATGAAAACATTGGTGTTTATATGCTTTTGGGCCATTCTTGGGATAGCTCATCGTGGGATTTTTCACATGTGAATATAGAGCTTAGAGTAGTTAGATCAAGGTAATTGGCGAGTCTGCTACTAAACGTTGCCACATTGTCACATGACCTGATTGTTATTGATAATTTATTTCACAGATAGCTGTATCTGAGCAGGAAAAAATTAGAGCGGACGTTCGTTCTAGCCTTCGGTAATATTCAGTGTTAAAATATTGTTTCGAATCGAACAATGTTGGAAATTGAGTGTAGGCAGGTTGGAATAGTTCTTTTTGTGTAACATGTTGAGAAGCAGCAAAAAGTTGTGCTTCAACCGTCGAATCCAAAGTGGTTCGAGATGAAATTCATTGCAATGTTCTCGATAACACATAGCAGAGTGTTTACCAATTAGATGTCTAGTAAATGACCTCTGCAGGTTCTCCATAGCAATTCTGTCACTCTTTCTCACATTTCCGTATATAATGCTGCAGTATTCGAGGACGTGCCGAGTGAGTTGCTTGAAAAGCTCAACTCTAGCACGAACTGTGTGTATTTTGTTTGATATGTTGAACATAGACTGCCTGGCAGGTGTGTAGCAGTCTGGAGATTCCCCGGTTTGCCTGTGTAAAATACTAACTAAAATTATTTCATTGTACACCTAGCAAACGGTATGGTTTGTTTAACTGATTGCTGAGTTCGAATGCTTGGCTTGTTCAACGCTATTTTTTGCTTGGCGCTCGTTTCGGTTGCAACTCGTGACTGCCATGTGTGCTGTGCATTCTCCTTTCCCCTAGCTAGAGCGTCAACGGCGTCGTTCCTTTATAGCTAGATGACAGGGAATCTTTCACTGTATCAATAAAAGTTTCCCTGCAACTCGATCCGTCTTCTCGAATCGCTCCGGGCTCCCGGTACAGGCGACTCACTAAATTGGTGACCCCGTATCCGGAACAATCTCAGCGCCGTATATTTCGAATATTTCCGGTTAGCTCGTTCTATTTATTTTTCATATTCTGCGGTTTATGTTTGCATACGGTAGCCTATATTTTGCGTCATTTTTTAAATCATGGAAGCTGTAGACCCTAAGGTAAAGTCTCTGCTTAGCGTTGTATCACTCTCTGTGCCACCTTTTTGGGACATGGATCCTCTTTTGTGGTTCGCTCATCTTGAGGCCGTTTTATAACCACAGAATTACTTCCGACTACGCGAAGCATAGCAAGCTCCTGTCCTATCTCCTCAAGGACATATCAATGCAGGTTCGTGACGTTATCATTTTTCAGACCGAAAACCGCTATGAGGCTCTCAAGGAGGCCACGATCAAGCGTGTTATGCCCTCTGAGAAAGTTCGTCTGCAGCAGCTTTTCAGGGATCCGCAGCTGGGCGACAAACTGTCCTCAACCCTGCTATGAGAGATGTAGCAACTCCTTGGTTCCTCAACCATGGACGAGATGTTACTTCGCGAACTATGGCTACAGCGACTACCGGAAAACACGCAAGCGATTCTCGCTACAGTGAGCTCCATTTCGCTCACTAGACTAGCAGGTTTGGCGGATCGAGTTATTGAGCGATCACAGCCGCAAGCTGAAGCCAGCAAAATCAAAGCCGTCGCGTCCCAGGGCACATCCATCACTGGCTTACAGTCAACCATGGGAGTCCTGCAAAAGACAAGTTGCGAAACTTAGTCGCCTGATTCAACAGTTTAATACGAACGTCGTCGTCATAGCCGATCAAACTCGCCCTTCAAAAGTTCCAAGTCTATAAACAGGCAGGCTAGCTGTTGGTACCATCAGCGTTTTGGTGCCGCAGCACATAAATGCGTAAAGCCTTGCAACTTCGCCGAGAAGCACGGAAACTTCTCGGCCGGTCCGTAACGGTAACGGACGCGAACGGCCAACACCAAAGTCGACTCATCCGCGTTAGGGATTTAACTTCCGGTAACGAGTTTCTAGTCGACACTGGAGCTGAAGTTAGCGTTATACCCCGTGTTACATGTGTGCCGTCCGCTAAACCGCTGAGCCGATGAGCAGACACATATAGATCGATTGACCGATAGCTGATTCGTCCACTCTTTTTCCTTGTGCTGATTGGTTCCTTTTCAACTTATTCATCTGGTGTAACTTACAAGCTAACCATTACAGTTTTTGACACGTCCTATCCGGTGTGTTCTTATTCACTTCTTGCGCGGACTAAGGGTCCAGGTGCGATCCAGTAATACTCGAGTAATACGTATCACCCCGTAGCCCAGAAGAGTTCTGCTCACCATCGTCGACCAAGCTGCGTGCCACCAATGGCACACCAATCGCAACTTTGGGCAAATGGCTGCTAACACTCAATTTAAGCCTCCGGCGAACCGTTCGCCGGCCTTTCATAATCGCTGCCGTGCATTTATCCATCATAGGAATAGACTTTCATCAACGCTGCGACCTCATCGTCGACGCTAAAAGGAAGAAGCCTATCGACTCTAGGACACAGCTCAGAGTTATCGGGACTAGGGCCAACGTGGCTTCCATCACTTCCATTCGTGTCCTACCTCAAGCTTCACAACCTTTTATAGAACTTTTCAACAAGCATCCTAAATTCCTTCGCGTCCTGAACGACTTGCCTTCTGTGACGTCAAACGTCATGCAGCACATTTGCACTAAGGGTCCACCTTTTTCGGCCCGCTCTCACAGACTAGCCCCGGACAAGTTCAAAGCTGCTAAGGCGGAATTCGAACAAATGCTCGAACTGGGAATAATCCGCCCGTCCAAAAGTCCATGGGCATCACCATTACACATGGTAGCGAAGAAATCCGTTGACTGGCGCCCCTGTGGTGCCTACAGCGCACTTAATAAAGTTACCCTCCAGGATAAACGCCCTATTCCGTACATGCACGACTTGACCTCAGCTCTAGCTGGTAAGTCTATCTTTACCAAAGTCGACCTAGTTCGAGCCTACCATCAGATACCTGTCGCGCCAGACGACATTGCTAAAACAGCAGTCATCACGCCATTTGGCCTATTCGAGTATCTCAGAATGCCTTTCGTCCTCAGCAACGCGGCTCAAACGTTTCAGCGTTTCATTCATGAGGAAACGCCAGCTCTTCTGACGAAGCCCATCTTCATCACCTTGACGCGTTCTTTCAACGCTTAACATAACAGGGGGTTACCGTCAACCCCGATAAATGTGAGCTTGGCCAAAGCTCCATCGAATTTCTTGGCCACCGCATATCCGCCTCTGGTATTGTAGCTCTGCCAGACCAAATCCAAGCACTGAAGAACTATCTTGTACCTAGTTCCTTCAAACAGTTACGCCGATTCCCTGGCCTGGACAGCTACTATAGACGCTTTATTCGTAACTGCGCGAGCATTGTCCAACCAATGACTGACTTGCTCCGCGGTAAACAACGGTCTTTTCCTTTTGTAGACGAGGCTAGACTGTCTTTAGAGAAGCTAAAAGACGCTACCCCCAACAAAGCGCTTCTCGCCCACTCAGACACATCTGTACCACTCTCACTTACAACTAACGCTTTCGACACTGTCGTCGGTGCAGTTCTTCAACAACTTATTGACCATCGACGGATACCTCTAGGTTTCTTCTCGAAAGGTTTACAAGCTGCCGAATCGCGTTACAGCCTCTTCGGTACGGAACTGTTAGTTATCTACCTAGGAATCAGACATTTCCACCACTATCTCGAAGGTCGGCATTTTACAGTCTTCACTGACCACAAGCCATCGATCTACTCAATCAATGGAGCAACAGACAAGTATTCTCCGCGGGAAACTAGACACCCGGACTACGTTTCTCACTTTACGATAGACGTACGACATGTCTCAGGCGCTCTCAATCCCGTCGCGTATGCGCCTTCACGCCTTCATCAGATCAGCTTATCGCCTGGCACCATCATTTATCTAGCCGCTACGGCTGCTGCCCAACAAGCTGATCCCGACATAGACAAGCTACAACGCAACCACTTGTTGAAATTACGCGAAGTTCCACTAGCTTCATCTGAGGGGACCATTCTTTGTGACGTTTCACAAACTTCTTCCCGACTCCCAGTTCCTACTTCGATGCGTCGACTAGTTTTCAACGCTTTACACAACCTGTCTCATCACGGCATACGTGCTTCGCAGAAGCTCGTAACTGAACGCTTCGTATGGCCCAACATCAATCGCGATGTCCGCCTTTGGGCACGCGCATGCTTAGAGTGTCAGCGCGCGAAGGTATACCGACACACCAAAAGCCCACTTGGCGTCTTTTCCGCTCCTGACTCTCGTTAAGCACAAGTCCATATCGACCTGGTCGGATCTTTGTCTCCATGCAAAGGCTACGTGTACCTCCTCACTTGTGCGACCGATTCACCCGTTGGCCAGAGGCGATTCCGATAGTCAACTGCTCATCTAAGATAGTTGCGCAAGCTTTCCTAGAAAGCTGGGTAGCTCAATTCGGGTGCCCAAGCATAGTCATCAATGACAGAGGATAACACTCTGACGGATCCTTCAGCAAACTGCTTAAAGTTGTTGGTTTCCAGCACAACGGAACTACCGCATACCACCCCGCAGCTAATGGGATAATAGAAAGGTTCCACCGGCAACTTAAGGCATCACCCCGTGCCCAATCTAGCCCATCCTGGCACGAAGCACTTCCGCTCGTTCTCTAAGGCACAAGCAACACGATTAAAGCGGATTTGCAAGCCACTCCATCGTCGCTAGTCTTTGGATGCACACAACGCTTACCTGGTGAACTCGTCTCACCAAAAGCGCCAACAACCTTCGACTATGGAGACTACGCAGCTCGCTTATCTCATCACACGCGACAGCTTCAGCCTGTGCAAACCAGAGCACAGAGCTTGCGTACCAACGTGGACGAACGCCTAACTACTTGCACGCACGTATTCGTTCGCACTGAAAGCGTACGCCGACCACTCCAACCTTCTTCTGGCCCGTGCCGTGTCGTACGCAGAAGCGACAAGATATTTACCATTGACTACAACGGTAAAATTGAGACGATCAACGTTGATCCACACAAGCCAGCCTTCCTCGAGAAGCCTGACTCTTCGGTACAACAAGCACCTTCACAGCTGGCACCATCACAGCTAGCACCGCAACCTCTGACCAGTTAATCCGCTCCAGCGGAACCGACAGTCTCAACGGACGTCACCATTTCATGACCCATTATCAATCGAAGTTGTAGAGAAGTGAAACCTCCAGTACGCTTTTCCGATTTCCTTAGCGTTTGCTACTTTCCATAGACCACTCCTTGCACGTTTTTCTGCTGTTACCAAACGTTTTACAAAATCCACAAAAAAAACCAAAACATTTTGAAACTACCAAAAAAGGGCAAAACATTTTGAAAACCCAAAACTAGCTTGCACTCTATTATGTATTGCTATGCATTTACGCTGCTTTGTCATTTTGCTTTCCATATACACCGTCGGTTGGTTGCACCTTGGTTTCACTTTTCGCTGGATCCCTGCACGTCAACTGGAAGTGGAACGAACTTCCTGCTGAACCGCCTACGTGAACTTTACTAACTGTCCCCTCACAGATTTTACTGTTTCGACACCGTAGGGAGGACACGGGTGGGAGCCCGCTAGGGTCCGATTGCATGGTTCTCCCCCAGCAGCTGCATCAGGTTTTACAACCTGGTCTCGCAAAAGGCTGGCCCGCGACAGACAATCCTCTCCCATCTGGGACAACTGGGTAAGGACGGGTTTATTCTTTAGGGTGATAGATCTTTCGGGGATGCAGCAGCCGTAAGACATGATGCTTGATTTCTTAGCCGAGAGGTTCATCACCCATGTGCAACACTATGACTCAAGGGAAAGTAAATCATCTTCAATGAGCGATAATGTCTCATGAAGCTCGTCACGCCGAAGCCTATAGACTACTTTGATATCGTTAGCAAATAAAAATGATGTACCATCTTTTACAGATGTGGTGATGTCATTGATGTAACGCAAAAAGAGTATGGGGTCGAGCACGCTCCCTTGAATGACTCCACTGGTGATTGAGCGTGGGGAAGAGCGATACTCACCTAAAGTGACTACCTGATGACGATAGCCAACCTAGTAATGGGTCCCGGATTCCAAAGTTCTCCAACATTGTAGCAGTCGCTTGTGCGGTATTCGGTCGAACGCTTGGTGTATGTCAAGAAACAAAATCACTACTACATAGCCGGAATCGATTGATTCTGAAAGGTGATTAAGGTAATGCAGTTGACAGGTGGTGCACGATCGTTTATCGAGAAAACCATGCTGCGAATTGTTGATCAGGTCAATAGAATCAACAAACTTATCATCTCCTTTCTGACCAGCTTCTCGAATAGCTGAGCGATTATCGGCGTGTGGTGCATTGGTCAGTAGTTATCAATCATTTGTTCGGGACCTCGTTTATGCTGAGGCATAATAAATGACGTTTTCCATTGGTCTGGAAAGTGGCCAGATTCCAGCGATAGAGTGAACATGCCCATCAGTAGCCATGGTATATCGGGTCCTCCTAGTTTAATGGTGGTTGGTGAGATGCCAGCAGATCCCAGCTTGGAAGATGGCCTGATTAATTTAATAACTTGATGGATAGCGTTGAGCGAGATATCGACTCTGCTTAAGAGGTTTGTTTCTGTGAGCACTGTGCACACAGGCACCGGGTCAGATTCGCGACTCATGGTAGTGGCCAAAAGTCGCTGAATGCTTCACAGAGTTCAGCTGGGTCATGGAATAAGTGACTCACACCATCAACAATTTCGGTAATCAGAAGAGAGCGGTCACTGGTTCTACGATGCAGTATTTTGACAA
Source organism: Dicrocoelium dendriticum (assembly GCA_944474145.2). Lineage (NCBI taxonomy): Eukaryota > Metazoa > Platyhelminthes > Trematoda > Plagiorchiida > Dicrocoeliidae > Dicrocoelium > Dicrocoelium dendriticum. The sequence goes on along the minus strand of OX104063.1, from coordinate 270,566 downwards.
GCTCACTAACTTTTCAGCTTGTCCGTAGGGCTGTATGTTCATAATTTTTTCCTCGTGTTAATTGCGTGTGTTTGACCCTGGTTGTAAATTCATGCATTTGTAAGACAAGTGTAAAGTCATGGGTCCTTATGTATCTTGCAGCTAACATTTTGGTTTTCTTAATGATTAAGTGTTCGACGGAGTCTTCGGAGATATGAGGGTTCTGAATACATTGTGGAGCAAGGAGGGATATAACCTGATAGAAGTGCTCCACAACGGTTTAAACACTGGTAGAGAGGCAAAATACTTCCCAGTTGGAGAAAGGGATGAAGTACTGAAAGGATTCCCAGTTTATCTTATGGGTTGCAACCGGCATTGTAGAGGCGAGTTCAGTAAATATTTTAATTTGGAAGCTAAGTCAGATCATGTTATGATCGCTGTCAAGGAGACTGTTTAAGATCTCGGTCTGTGGATTGGGTATCCCCAATGGGAATATTAAGTCCAGTACATTGGCGGACCTGGTTGGACTGGTAATCCATTGTGTCCAACCCCCAGCTCTGATGGAAGAAAGAAAAGAGGCGTGCAAGCTAGACGCTGGGTGGGATGACTAGCGTGTTTTTGGTAGGTTGAAATCGCTGGCACTAATCTCGTGGCTGTGTGGCAACTCTGATGCGAAGTCCAATGCAGAAGTGATCTTGGCGATATTTACGTTAGACGCATTCGGTGGGTTGTAGATACATGCGAGCAGTGTATAAGATGCGACACCCGTAACTGACAGCAAATAGATTCAGGGATATTTTCCAATTGTAAGTGGTCTATAGGTTTAGCTGTAAATATTCTGCGTAGGTATATAATACACCCTCCACCTTTTTTGTCGCAGCAGTCTTTTCGAAATAAGTGGTAATTCGGAATTATCGGAGTAGAGTCAAATGTATCTGAAGAACACGATGTTTCAGTAACGAGGGTCCCTTGCGGGTCATTGAACCGTGCATGTGTTTAATAAAATGAAGTTTGTTGATTATGGATCTGGCATTAATCAGAATCAATGCAAATGTACTAAGTATTGAGGAATGATGGCTGTCCATTGTGTGACCGTCTGAATCTTTGCGCTCGCGCATGGTGTACATGGTAGGTAAGTGCATAGTGGGTCCGAGTTAGCCATTAGAACGCTTGTTGATAAGATGAGCATGTGATGTGTGGATATCGAGACACTTGGGGGCACGACGGGAACCGATGCATCATGTTTAGGTTGCCGTTGGTTTGACAATGGACTAGCTTTGTCATCTGGACGAATTGGAGGAAGAGTGGGATCAAGGTGTTGACTTCAGCCTGCTGTATTTGAGATGGGAATGGGTTCAAGTCCATTCCCGTCGCCATCATCATCATCATACACGTTTGCTACTGTGCCGCAATACATAGAAAAAAGGAGAGAAAAAAAAGAAACTGGTGCGAGATGGCTGAGCTACCGGTAACGGATGGGCATCGTTCCGGTAAGCTACCAGCCGGCTGCTGTGCACCCAAAAAACATTTTATGCAAAATTATGTAAGGCGAAGTAATGAGATCGTGGTTGGAGGGGGAGGCTAAGAGGGATGGGGTGGGACAAAGAAACTCACAGCACGAACGCCACTGAGGTCGGCTCCTAGCCATATCAGCAAGTGTGTCCAACCAAACGTGTTCATCGTCTTTCGGACCCCAACCAGGGAGCCGATACGCTCCAACCGAGGCCAGCTCAGAAGTGAGGGTCTTCATTCCTCTGGACCAAGTCGTCGCTTGGCCACCCCTCCTCTTCTTCCATCCACACCCCCGGCGCGCAAACAACACACGTCGTGGGAGTCGGTGGGCTGGCATGCGTAACACTTGGCCGAGCCATCGGAGCCTGATGCGTGAAATAACGGTGCTGAGCGGTTCATTTCCTTTTCCTGTGCCGTAAACAAGGCGTCGAACACGCTCGTTGCTCACGCGGTGTTCCCACCAAATGTGAGCTAAATTACGAAGGCACCGGTGGTCGAACGTAACTAGCCTCTTCAGGTCCGCTGCTTTAAGCGGCCAGGTTTCACAACCGTACAGTAGGGTCGAACGTACTGCTGCATTGTACACTCTACCCTTCAGGGAAAGAGTGATGTCGCGCCGGCGCCATAAGTGGCGAAGGTTAGCAAAAGCGCATCGAGCTTTTGCTATACGATTCGTGATTTCATCTTCAATCCCACGGGCGCTGATACAACTTCCCAGGTAGTTGAATTTTTGACCGACTTCTAGCTGATCCCCACCAAGGGTCAGCGTAGGAGGCGGTCCAGACCAATCTTGGAGAAACGCTTTGCACTTCGAGGGTACGAAGCAAAGCCCGAAGTGACGGATAGCTAGTGCTAATCTGTCCAGTGCCGCTTGGCACGTTTGTGAGCTGTCACAGATCAGGGTAATATCATCAGCATACTCTAAATCAAGAGGTCGTTCTCCTGGGAGTAGCTCCACACCTTCTAAGTCGTGTCCTGTGAACGCGATTTCCATGACTTCGTCAACAGCGAAGTTGAAGAGGAAAGGTGACAGCGGGCATCCTTGTCTCACGCCGCTGGAGATATTAAAGGGCGACGACAACTTGCCGTAAGCCCTCACTCTGCCCGAGCTACGCGCATATAATGCTCGGATAATATTTACATATTTCTCAGGTACACCTTTCCTGAGTAGACAGTCCCAGAGTGAATGTCTATCCACAGAATCGAATGCACCTTTGATATCGAGGAACACGACAACGGTGGGCCGCCAATATATGTGACGTGCTCCCACAACTGACGCAAGGTGAAGATGTGGTCAATGCAGCTACGACCTCGACGAAATCCAGCTAGCTCTTCACGAATCTGGCTTTCACGAGTGCCAGTCAGTCTGTGAAGGATGACAGAGGCAAGCAATTTGGAGACGATGGAGATCAGACTGATTCCTCTATGGCTGCCGCATTCCGATCGTGAGCCTCCTTTGAAAATTGGGACTATGATTTAGCGGCTCCAATCGGTTGGGACAGTTTCCTGCTCCCACAGTTTCACTAGTAACTCGTGTAAATGATCCACAAGAGCAGGTCCACCGAATTTGAAGAGGGCTGGAGGAAGGTCATCAGGTCCCGCGGCTCTATTTAACTTCAACAGTTTGATCTCATGTTCGACTTCTGAGCGAGAGGGTGGATCCAAAGGAACAGCCCACGGAGCAGGGCGATCACTGGTCGGCGAGACATCTAACAATTCCGACCGATTAAATTGCCTTTTAAAGTGCTCAGCCCAACGTTCCAGGCGTTTTGATAAGTTGTGGATAGGCTGTCCACTCTCGTCACCTATAGTTTCGCTAACACCAGGTCTCCTGCTGCCCGTTTCCCGTATCAGACGGAATAGCTTGCAATGGTTACCAAGGGCAGCGGCCATTTCCTTCTCTGTTGCACGATTAGACCACCAGGATTCGCGGTCTCTCTTCAGGCTAGCACGGAGTTTTGCCCGGAGCTCTTTGCGAGTTTCATTGTGTTCGCTTCCAGCCGGAATATGCCGGCGAGCATCTATAAGTTCCAAAGACTGTGAAGAGACCCAATGTTCATGTTGGCGATTAGACATACCACAAGAGGATTTGCCTGCTGCTAGTAAGGCCTGTTGCATATGAGACCAGTGAGCTTCAATTGCATCCAGTGAGCGTTTATCCAACTCGCATGACAGCATAATTTGATAGGCGTTCAGAAGAGCTGGATTCACCAGTCTGCCGGTGTCAATGCGCTCACAACATCGTCGCGGGCGTCCGCCAAAGCGCATCCGCAGGTCAGCACATACAAGTGCATGATCGGTGTCAACACCTGTGCTCCAAATCGAGCGACAGTTCTGGGTGCATTCTCTCCAGCGGTAACTGATAGCAATGTGATCGATTTGCGTCCATAGCTGGTTCGAGGCTGGTGGGCGCCAAGTCACCCTCCGGCGGGTGCTGTGTCGGAAAGTAGTGCTCGCAAGAAATAAGCGAGCGTCTTCACACAAATGAAGTAACCGCTCACCGTTATCAGTACGGGAGCCTATACCATGTTGGCCGCCCAGATGCAGCTCATCTGTGGATATTTTTCCAACTTGAGCGTTCAGATCCCCAGCCAGCACCACAGTGTCCGAGCTTCTTCTGTGGCGAAGCAGTTCGTTCAGTTGACGATAGAAGTCGTCTTTTACCGAGTCATCGCTACAGTTTGTCGGTGCATAGGCAGCGATAACGAATAGACACCTGTTAGTCCCACGCGACTTCAAAGTTTTGAACGAGCTAGCCAATCAGACCGCACACATTCGGCTACTGATTGGAATCCAATCAACCAGAGCAGCTTCAGTCCGGGGACTCAGGGCAATACCAACACCGGCTTGGCCGGTGCTCGAAGCTGCATCTTCATCGAAAAGGCACAATGAGAAAGTGCTGCTAGTGTCACCTGGAGGGAATCGCACAGTGAGTACAGAGCTCGAGTCTTGCAGGCGGGTCTCCGATAAGCAGCAGATATCGATCGAGAGGGTATCCAAAGTTCGGGCAAGTGCTGCCTGTTGACCGATCTGAAGCAATGTGCGAACATTGAGGCATGCCAATCTGAAGGAGGATCGAGGGCTCCAAATGGAAGCCGATGAACTGGAATGGGCCGCTTGTTTGGACATAGGCCTGTTGACAGGGCAAGAATGACCCTCCGCGTTCACCTGTGAGTTGGAACTAAAAGACAAGCGACTATTGAAGCAAGGTGGGGAGAGCCGAGAATTGGGCGGTTGAAAACAGGGGGGATAAAAGTGAAGCTGGAACGGGACGATAAGGGTGAAAAAGCGCAGGAAGGGAAATAAGAAGACGGGAAGGCCTGAGCAGTAGCATCCAAACCCCTATCCACCCTGCTCGATGCAGCAGATAGGGCACCGTTGATTATCCTCTGCGGTGGCCAGAGCATCAGAAATTTGTTTGGGGAAGGATTCATTGTATTGCGTGGGCAGGATACTGTCAGGTTGCCCAGGCCTAGACAGGAGAACGATTAGGGTTCTCAACCAAAGCGTTTGGTTCAAAAACCTTACCGCAAGGCAGCGGGTTTGGCACTGGACTACAAGGAGTCCGTTTTAAGGAATAAGGAGCCACCCTCATTCCAACCCCCAACCTGGAGGACCAGGAGGCTGAGTTTGTCTGGCCTATAGCCATTGACCAATCTGGTATAAGTGGCTCTGAAGATGCAAAAAAAGCACCACCTAGCATAGCTCAATGGATCACTGAGGCACACAAACCATCGCACCACGGTAAGGTCCAGCCTCATTGCGATGGATTCCCGTCGCCGCTAAAATATGGTTGTTGGAAGAAGCCGCTTGAGAGGTTAAAAGAACATGGAAAAGAGCAGATGGTAACATATTCCTACTGGTCGACGTCCTTCCACAATCTGTGTACTTCCAGTGATTGTTGTGGAGTGTAGGATGATAATTAGACGTAGCCAAGGGACAGTTGTTATTGGTCCTATTCAACATGGTAGTTTATTTGCTCTGGTGATTGTAGGATGTTTGTCGACAGGGAATTTTGGGTGCTACCAAGTATTTAGTATCCATACATTTTTTACAGATACAGGTCCCTGGATTGGAGAAGTCGTGTTTGGGCGCGTGGACTATGAATTACGTCAGATTGTCTATCCTTGTACGTGTCTTGTTGGTTTGGACCGGGTTGTGATATATACAATTAGTTATCATTACTTCATTGTTCCAAGCACTTAGACTTTCCTTTAATCCTTGTGCATGAGGAGTTCAATATAATGGAAGTATTGTTGTCAGGAAAAGGAGAACCCGCTTTATCCGTTCCTTGTGTAGAGGGTGGTACAGTGAAGCAAGAAAGGACGGCTTTGGAGCTAGTTGACAACGTTGTTAGATTATCGATGTCCATATCAATGCATCTAGTATCCACCTTGGATGCACTCATCTTTTGTACTTTTTCTGAGATTTCTCAAAGAGCCTAGTTATTTTGTCCGTTGTTTGCGGCACAGTGCTAAGTTTGGACCTATAGTGGAGTGTCCTATCTGGTTTACTCAAAATGCCTTTAAATTGGGTGCACTGGCCTAGAAAGGGTCCACAATAGAGGAGTCGCTGCGCGACTTCCTCGCTCAAAAATTTGAAAATAATTGGACAACAATGTTTCGGTGTCTTCTTTTTTAAACGTTGGCATTTGCAGTCAACGTTAGATATGTTACAAGTCTTCAGTATTGTTAGTTTTATTTTATCCAGACTCAGACTGTCCGGAACTTTAAAAACAATCACATTTTTTGCTCTGCATATTCGTTCGTGCACTTCAGAGGCGACAGAGGCAATTAACTGCCTTGTTTTTCCCATTATGACAAGCGCCAAGGTAATATACTGATGCAACAAAAACCAACCTTGTGTGATTTTTCGCAGTTGGAGTTTGATAGGTGGGTTAGATTCCACGGCTAGGTTTGTCAGTAATAGCCACAATTCAACGAACGTGTCCAGATGTGCAACAAATCCAAGATGGCGGACGCAGATGGTAGTTGGGCTAAGCAATGAGAACTCCGAACTTAGCCAGAGAACCTCCACGAAATTAAGATTATCTAATCGGCTAACATCGAACATATTTCCCGTTTTGTTTGTCTGTTTGGAGGACGCGGCCTAGTCGTAGCTTAGAGAGTAGTCTGGTGAGAAGCATATACCAGCATTCACATACCCATACTGACATCTATCTATCTATCTCTCTGGACTGGGACAAGATATGCATTATCCTTAGGCCACATCCTTTGTAACTGGGTGAATGTATTTGCTTGGAGATCGATTTAACTACGAATATCATCAGAAGAGTTGCTGTAGACGGAAAGCTGGATCAGCCTGTTTCAGAAGTAATAGTAAATCATTTCCTGCTACAAAGACAATAGGCAAACCATGGCACTTTATGATATTTTAAAAATGCTTTTCAGTTTACCAGTTTTCCCAAGTAGCTGCAAAACCTACACATAATTACGTTTCCCACTATAGTGCATAGAATAATAATAATACGTATATTTCTATTGATGAGAGAAACTGTGTCGATAACGGCACAAATCAATTTGTACAGAAGAATCCATGCTCTTGCATGAGTGACATGTATAGGTGAAGTATTGGGATATGCGTTACATGTATTAACATTCTGCCGGATGGTTGAGGCCAAAGCCTTCTTGATAACTTTGGTGTACATATGTTTTTAGGCCCCACTTGGAATAGTTCATCGAGGGATTTTCCCATGTGGATATAGAGCTTAGGGTAGTTAGATCAAGGCCATCGCAATGAGGCTGGACCTTACCATGGTGCGATGGTTTGCGTGCCTCAGAGATCCATTAAGCTATGCTGGGTGGTGCTTTTTTTGCACCTTCAGAGCCACTTATACCAGATTGGTCAATGGCTAGAGGCCAGACAAACTCAGCCTCTTGGTCCTCCACGTTAGGGGTTGGAATGGGGGTGGCTCCTCATTTCATAAAACGGGCTCTGTAGTCCAGTGCCAAACCCGCTGCCTTGCGGTAAGGATTTTGAACCAAAGGCTTTGGTTGAGGACCCTAATCGTTCTCCTGTCTAGGCCTGGGCAACCTGACAGTATTCTGCCCACGCAAAACAATGAAACTTTCCTACAACTATTTCTTGATGCTCTGGCCGTCGCAGAGGATAATCAACGGTGCCCTATCTGCTGCATCGAGCAGGGTGGATATGGGTTTGGATGCTACTGCTCAAGCCTTCCTGTCTTCTTATACCCCTTCTTGCGCTTTTTCACCCTTATCGTCCCGCTCCGACTTTACTTATATCCCCCTTTTTCAATCCCCCAATTCTTGGCCCCCCCCAGCTTACTTCAATAGTCGCTTGTCTTCTAATTTCAAATCACACACAATCGCAGGGCCTCGCTCCAATCCAGTCGACAAGTCCATGTTCAACCAAGCTGACAACGTCAGTTCATCCATTTCCCTTTGGAGTCCTCGCGTCTCGTTAAGATTGGCATGCCTCAACGTGCACACTTTGCTGCAGATTGGCCAACAGGCAGCACTTGCCCGCACACTAGAGACCCTGTCGATCGATATTTGCTGTTTATCAGAAACCCGCCTGCAAGATTCGAGCTCCGTGCTTACCCTGCGATCCCCCACATGCGACACTGGCGGCACATTCTCATTGCGCCTATCTGGCGATGATGCAGCTTCAAATGCCGGTCAAGCTGGCGTCGGCATTGTTTTGAGTCCCCGGGCTGAAGCTGCCCTGATCGATTGGATCCCAGTAAACAGTAGGATGTGCGCCGTTAGATTACCTGGTTCGTTCCGTGCTACGAAGTCGCGCGGGGACAAACGGTGCCTGTTTGTCATTGCGGCCTACGCCCCTACAAACTGGAGCACTGATTCGGTAAAAGATGATTTCTATCAGCAACTGCACGAGCTCCTTTGTTACAGAAGAAGCACGGATACTGTGATGTTGACTGGCGATCTAAACTCCAAAGTCGGAAAATTGTCCTCCGATAAGCTTCATCTGGGCGGCCAACATGGTGTGGGCTCCCGTAATGATAACGGTGAGCGATTGCTACAGCTGTGTGAAGATGCTCGCCTCTTTCTCGCGAGCACTAACTTCCGACACAGCACCCGCAGAAGCGTGACTTGGCGGCCACCAGCCTCGGGCCAGCCATGGACGCAAATCGATCATATCGCGATCAGTTACAGCTGGAGAGGATGTGTCCAAAACTGTCGCTCGATTTGGAGCAAGAGCGTGGACTCTAACCACGCACTTGTCTGTGCTAACCTGGTTCGTTTCGGTGGACGTCCGCAACGTCGATGTGAACGGATTGACATCAGCCAGCTGGCGAAGCCAGACGTTCTGAATGTGTACCAAAGTGCACTGACATCTGGGCTGAGCAAGCGCCCACTAAACACTGTTGAAGATCACTGGTCGCATATTCGTCAAACGTTGCTGTTAGCAGGCATGTCTTCATGTGGCAAAGCAAATTGCAAAACCGGACATTGGGTCTCCACGCAGTCTCTGGAACTTGTGGATGCTCGCCGACGTATTCCGGCTGGAAACGAATACAATGAGACTCGCGAAAATCTCAGGGCAAAACTACGTGCTAGCTTGAAGAAGGACCGCGAAACCTGGTGGTCTCATCGTGCATCGGAAATGGAAACAACCGCTGCCGTTGGTAATCATCGTAAGTTATTCCGTCTGATACGGGAAACAGGCAGCAGAAGACCTGGTGTTAGCGAGACCATACGCGACGAGAGTGGGCAGCCGATCCACAGCCTGTCAAAACGCTTGGAGCGTTGGGCTGAACACTTCGCAAGGCAATTTAATCAACCTGAGTTATCGCTTTCTTCTTCGGGCATTGAGCGCCCTTCTCCCTGGGCCGTCACCTTGGATCCGCCATCACGCGCAGAATTCGAACGTGAGATCAGGCTGTTGAAATTGCATAATGCCGCAGGGGCAGATAGAATTCCCCCAGCCCCTTCAAATTCAGGGGACCTGCTCTAATATATGATATACACGAGTTGCTAGTAAAACTTTGGGAGCAGGAGACAGTCCCGACAGACTGGAACCGCTCTGTCATTGTCCCAATTTTCAAGGGAAACTCCCGTATGGAATGCGGCAATCATACAGGGATCAGTCTGATTTCGATTGCCTCTAAATTGCTTGCCTCTGTCATTCTCCACAGACTGACTGGCACTCGTGAAAGCCAGATTCGTAATGTGCAAGTCGGATTTCGTCGAGGTCGGGGCTGCATCGACCACATCTTCACCTTGCGTCAAGTGTTGGAGCACCGCCATGTTTATTGGCGACCCACGGTTGTCGTGTTTCTTGACGTAAAAGGTGTCTTCGACTCAGTCGATCGATGTGCCCTTTGGGACTGTCTACTCAGGAAAGGTGTGCCTGATAAATATGTAAATATTATCAAAGCGCTGCACGCGCATAGTTCGGGCAGGGTGAGGGTTTATGGCAAACTCTCGCCACCCTTCAGTATCACCAGCGGTGTGAGACAAGGATGCCCGCCGTCGCCTTTCCTCTTCAACTTCGCTATTGATGAAGTCATGGAAACAGCGTTCGCTGGACACGACCTAGAAGGTGTGGGGCTACTTCCTGGTGAGCGACTTCTTGACTTGGAGTATGCAGACGATATTGCCTTAATCTGTGACAGCTCCTAAACATGCCAAACAGCACTGGACCGATTAGCACTGGCTGTCAATCGTTTTGGGCTATGCTTTGCTCCATCGAAATGCAAAGTGCTTCTCCAAGTTTGGCAGGGACCCAACCCTGCGCTAACGCTTGGTGGTGATCTGCTAGAAGTCGTTCAGGAATTCAAGTACCTGGGCAGCTATATTAGCACCCGTGGGATTGAAGATGGTGTTACGAACCGTATAGCAAAAGCTCGAGGTGCTTTGGCCAATCTCCGCCACCTGTGGCGCAGACGCGACATTACTCTCGCCCTCAAGGGCAGAGTTTACAACGCAGCCATCCGTTCAACTCTCTTATATGGCTGTGAATCCTGGCCCATCAGGTCGACAGACATGAAGAGGCTCGTCACATTCGATCATCGCTGCCTTCGCAGCTTAGCTCATGTCTGGTGGGAGCACCGCGTGAGCAATGAGCGTGTTTGGCGTCGCGTATTTGGTGCAGGAAGAGCGAGTGAACCGCTCAGCACCATTATATCACGCACCAGGCTCCGATGGTTGGGCCACGTGTTGCGCATGCCAGCACACCGACTCCCGCGACGTGCATTGTTTGCGCGTTGTGGGTGCGGTTGGAAGAGGAGGAGGGGAGGCCAAGTGATGAGTTGGTCGAGAGAAATGAAAACCCTCACTTCGAAGTTGGCGTCGGTTGGCGTATCCCGATTGCCTGGCTGGGATCCTAAGGATGGTGAACCCGTTTGGTTGGACACACTTGCTGATATGGCTTGGAGCCGACCCCAATGGCGTTTGTGTTGTGAGTTCCTTTATCCATCCCCCTCCTGCTTAGCATCCCCCCTCCAATCATGATCTCACTTGGTAGGTATAATATGACTCTCTTTTACGGCAGCCAGCTGTTAGCTCTCCGGAATGATGTCCATCCGTTACTGGAGACTCAGCGGGTGTGCCACCGTTTGTTTTCCTTTTCTTGTCTTTTGTATTGCGGCACAATAGCTGAGGTGTTTTCCACTTCCAGCTAACGTGTAATGATGATGATGATGATGAGTTAGATCAAGGTAATTGGCGAGTCTGCTACCAAACGTTGCCACCTTGTTACATGACCTGATTGTAATTGATAATTTATTCCACAGATAGCTGAATCTGACCAGGAAGAAATTAGAGCGGACGTTCGTTCTAGAGTACAGCATATTCAATGCATATAACCTCCAACTCTAGAATTCAAAGGATTTAGGGAAATGAGGTTCTTCAGGAAGCTTTCGATCTCTTGATACGTTATATGATGGCACACTTTCTTCTGTATAAAGATTTTCGGCGATACTTAGGAAATCCGACACACTGTGAAGCATTGGCGTCGCGTGTGTACTTACAAAGCGTTTGTGGGCGAATCGACTCCACTACATCTTCATTTCAACGACGGAGTCTATACATGTTCTTGCATTTTTATTCTCTGGGCCATATTGTTAACCGGAGCGGATAAGGAAGTAATTTATTTCTATGTTTGTTCGTCTTACTGGTTCATTGTTTCTCAGAAAATTGCTTTGGTTGTGTAGCTGTTGCTCAGGAACAGATAGCATGAAGGGTTTGAGTAATGGTAGTTGCGATCAAATAGTCAGAAATAGTCCAGTAAATTAAGAGAAAATTTCTGTACTCATTTATATGCTTCGTGTTCTCACACTACTAGATCAGCACGCTTGTATACTGAGAGATAAAAGAGTCAGAAAGATTTCACACGCTTGTTAGGTTCATGCATGACCACTTGCCACGTATGTACGTAAACTACAAACTGCGACCATGAATGCCACCACTCCGAATGCACAATATGAGCGATGACCTGTATTGTTCACTTCGGTTAGTAGACAATACACGGTTCGATACGTTAGTTGACCTCGACTGTCGTTGTCAGTTTCAAGAGCGTGGTTGCGTGTACACACAAGCCACCTAGTTATGGCTTGTTAGACGGTCCTATGCACGTTGCAAGAACAGCTGATTGGGCTATATTTCTCAGGAGCCACCGTGAAGCACTTCGGTTCTCATAAGACGGCTAGGACAGAATGGTGAGATTGAATGATATCTGTTTGCGAAGCCAAACCAATGTAAATGAAAACTGCAGGTACCTTTTGATGCAAGCGCAATGGTAATGATGATGTAATTATCAGCCCTTACTAGGTATCATATGTGGTAAAATTGGGCATGATATCTTCCGTGGAGGAGTGAGTTCCCTGTGAAGAAATAGACTGGATTAAACAAAGACAACCAGGTTGCAGTGCGTACAAAAGAGATTTACGTGCCTTCACGTTTGGTGCTTAGGTTGTGACTGATGCTGCAGACGTGACTGCTCGCCTTGGGATAACTCGACTTAGCTAAAAGTCAGAGTGTGTCAGCGAGAGACCAACACAAGGAGAAGTGACGATGGTAGTGATGCAATGACTACAGCAAGCGACGCAGTGGTTAGCAAACTCTGCTGGATAGAGTGGCATCTATCACTGCAAGCTTCGGCATGTACTTTGCATCTTCAGCGCGCAAAGTAATGTTGGAAGGCTGAACCGCTACCCCAACGGTTCCAGCTATCACTGAACAGCCACTGGAAGTAGTGGTTCGGTTCATTTGTCTTAATATGTGTGTCACTTTTGATGGTCACGTCACAGAGGAGCTTATCCGGCGCGTCAGCAAGGCCTGTGTAATTTTCTAGAGGCTTAAGAATCTATGGGGCGACGGGATATCAACCTATCTGTTAACTGTAGGGTGTATAACGCTTGTAAAAAGCCAGAATTATAGTATAAACCAGAGGCCGGTTTAGTTAACAATGCCTCATTCAATTACGGTGGAAAGATAGTACCCTCCTATTGCTGAAGATTTTTTCATTGTCCCTCCAGTCTGGCCAACATATTGAACCTTGGAAGAAGTCTAGTGTTACCCGGAGACAAAAGTCCGAGTCGAAAAGCGACATGGGAAACTACCGTCCCATAAGTCACACATTCTCTCACGCGTATTAGACAGAATTATTAAGGATCAGTTAGTTTCTTTCCTACTATCGCACCACGTTCTATCACCTTCACAGCATGGCCTTCCAAAATCCCGCTGGTGTGTGGCCTGCCACGATAACTACCTTAACCATCTAACTGAAGTGGTTGATTTAGGTCTTCAGCACATTATTATTCATGACATGAAAAAAGCGTTTGACTGAGTTCCACACAGGTGATTTCTATATATAATAAGTAGAAAGCATAACAGATCCCCTTCTGTCTTGGCTTTAATCACACTTATTGTGAAGATTGCACACTTTTGATGTAAATGGCAACATATCTGCACCACGTACAATCATCAGTAGAGTGGTGCACGGTAGTGTCTTAATTCCCTTTCTCTCAATATTCGAAGTGAAAACGATTTGGTGAGTCTTATTCGTTTGCTGATGATCTAAAGGTTATTTAAACGTTCCTAACCTTTCAACATAACGCTAATATTGACAGTAGTCAAAGCAATTTAACAGTCATTGATAGACAGGCTACTATATGGCAGACTTCATGATGAAAGTATTCCCATCCATTAGTCTGTTCCCTACTTAGGTTTGAGGTGCACCAATCCAACCTAGGTAACAAACATACAAATTATATCATGATAAGGGCTAAGTAATCGGTCAGGATCATACACAACCTGCAAATCTTGGAAGGAACCAGACTACTTGCTATTAGAGATTTGCTTGAATATTCCCCTGTTAGGTTCAGTAACCTGCGAAATTGTAATTTCAGAGTCAATGAAAACGTTCAACTGCCTTTCACAAAGCGCAGATGTGGATACTCAAACGCACATTTATACACATCTAGGTGGAACGCATTAAATCTTGAGCATCTGTGGTCACAAAAATGCATTTACAAATGTGCTACCTTCACAAACTTGTGTATCGGAAAGCATTTGTCACAAGTAACAGCGCTTTTGGGAGAAAAATAAAACCAATTATGAGATGCGAGGCAGCGAATGTACAATCCCCTTGCCTAGATTCAGAATTAGCATAAGGCAAAATTTATACCGTTTAGTAACGGCCCCATAAGACCAAGCTGTCCAAAGCGATAAGATATAGTGAATATTTTTGAATATTTAGGAACTAATTAAGGTATCTGTAAACTAAAAGGCTGAAACGTTTTGAAAATTCAGATTGATTATGAGAAACGGTACTGAGAACGACCAGATCATATATGATACCGGTGAACGTCGATTAGAAGCATGTTCCAGTTGGCGAAACAGCGCGAGCTGAATCTTTCAGGTCGAGCCGTTCCAACCGCCTTCACAATCTTTTCTTTAACAGCCTCTTATACACATTTACTCTATTTAAATTTAGTTCACAGTGACTGTTTTGTGATCTGAGATCAAGAACAAAATGATTTATTGGTATGGAGTACGAACTCTCTGCATAATCTCATCCTTAAACTAACCAATGTGTTACATTTGGGCTACAATTCTCTTCGTTACATTTATACGTAAAGCTAACCCCTCCCTTCTGTCCTGGAAGCAATGACTCAGAAAAATCCATCAAATTTCAGAGCTTAATGATATCGGATTCTGTACTGTGCAAAGGATGACGCAAAACATTGCGTTAGAACCTTCTTGCTTATGGGTAATTCATTCGAGTCAAAGTCATTTATCTGCCTTCGGCTGTCTCGCCGTACATTCTGATCATATGATCCGTCGATCCTTTTTGCAAATATGTGGAACACATCTTTTGTTTAATCAACATTACTGATTTTGTTCATATTATTTTTAAATTTTCAGCAGCACTCCAACTTATAAAAGTGGTACCGGTGCAGAACCAGCAACTTATCGTCCGAGTACACTACTTCCGGTGGCCTCCATGATCATGTATTCCATTGTCACTAAGGCGCTCATGGGGTACATGGAGAGTAACAAAATTCCCTTTCCGGAACATTACGGTTTTCACCAAAATCGATCCCGCAGTACTAACCTATTGATACCTCGTGCGTTCTGGACGGAATCTGTGGATGCTGTTGTAGGAGTAGTTGTCGCCCACCTGGATTTCTCAAAAGCAATCGACCGCTTAGACCATCGCATTCTACTGCACAAACTCCATGATTATTGAATCTGCTATCCCGTTCTGGGCTGAATTTGTGACTATCGTTCAATGTCACCTGAATGTGAGTGCGCAGCAGCCTATCCGAACCATTCGAAGTTCAGTACTTCGTAGCTCAGGGCGACTTACTTGGGCCCCGCCTACTCCTGGTTTTCATAGATGTTCTCGCGATGGTGCTATTTTCATACCTCCTACTATTTGTCGATGATCTAAAGATATAATGTGATATCACCACATTATATTATCACACAATCCAACACAATGACCTGGATAAAGCTTACACATAATCAATCAAAATAATGCTGCGGTTCAACACCACCAAGTGCAAAAATGTCATTCCAACGCCGTCAGAGTACCCACAACTACCGGCTAGGACCACAAATTCTCCAAAGAGCTTATTACGAGTGTGATTTCAGTGTGCTCGTGCAGAATAATCTTGATTGTTTGAGAGAGACTGAATGAAAAGGTACCAAAGAAACCAAACCAGCAGTTCGGTATCCGTAGAGAATTCGGAAAGTTCAACAACTATCTTTCCGAAAATGCCTTACGCGTACATGAGGCCGCATGCGGAATAGGCTATCCAAGCGTGGCAATCTTGACAGAAGCATCACACCCCGCGCTTGATACTGCATGACGCAAAGTGACAAAGAACGTCACAGGTTTGTCCCGGTTTCCCTACCCACTCAGGTTGAAAGCTCTAAAAGTGTACAGCGGACGTTATCGGCTTCTACGGTACGATTTCATAAGTGTATCAGATCCTAAAAATGCCCAATCACATATGTCCCCATCTGTCAAAACTCAGCCAAACCCCATCTCTGTGGGATCATCAGTCTAAGTTGACCACGCCGTACAGCCGAATGGAATGCCAAGAAAACGATTTCTCCCTGGAATACCCTCTGTGTATGCAATTAAATAAATAAATAAACTTTATTCTTGAATGCATTGAGGCACGGCCTCCACTGTGTCCATATTCAACAAACGCCTTGATGATACCTCTCACATTTACACTATGTACTATAGCCCACATAACCCACATGATTAGTGCAGAACGAACAGTGAACGTTGTGGTAATCTTCCTAAAATCCAGGCAAAAAGACTCACACATGTGATAATGCATTTTATCTCGTACTTTTCACCCTAGCCATCCTACGGGACTTGTCATGCATTTGCTTTTCATCCTTCATAAAACATTGCACCATTCAATGTTGGCCACGAATAGACTGATTTCATGAGGTGACGGAGTAAGGCTGCAAAGCTAAAAGGTATACCCTTGCGAGACACATTGCCACTGTATCACTGGAGTGCCATAGAAAGGTGACATGCGCAAAAGAGCCGTATGACGGCACTGGCTGGAGGCTTCATCATCTATAATGTTTGCTCCAAAAACAACCCTAAATTTGTTAAACACGTGATACTTGCATGCTATTCTGACACACAGAAACCTAACCAGATGGGGCATGAAAGTGCGGGTGAAAGCTTTCTAGGGAATGACAACACTGAATTAGGCCCCCTGGTGACAGTTTCACTGATGGCCGTATTACTTCAATTGAATAATTGACTATATCGGTATTGGTAATTGTTCGCAGTTTTCATAATATTTAACATCTTCAAGTTGTCACTCATAGCAAAAATCGGATTAAGTGCCTAGTTTGTCCGATCATGCTGTACATATTTATAAGACCATTCAGTTGGACTGTACCTGAAAAAGCCGAAAAATCTATCGCTAATTTAGTTATTTAAAAGATTAGGCGCTTGGTCGGTTTCGACCACCGGTGCTTTCGGAGGATTGCTCACGTCCGGCGTGAACACCGGGTGAGCATTACTATTTGGTTTTCGGCAAATGTCTTCTGGTTCCGCACTCTAGTGTTTGTTACCTTAATTGTTGGTGTTGCCTAGGTCATATCCTTCGTATGTCCTTTGATCGGCTTCCTCAGTGTGTATTATACGTGGTGGCTGCACCAATTTGGGTGAAACCGTGAGGCGGCCAGTCCATGAAGTGGCATATTGGCATGAAAAAATTTACTGAGAGACTTGGTCAGGCGAGTGCGTGCAGCCTTCGTGGATGGGGGCCTCTGGATAGTCCACACCAATGGTTGGAGACCGTATCAGACATGACGCAGTCACGCAGTCAGTGACGCTCCTGGATTCGGTTTCTTGAATCTATTTGTTACTTTTCACTCAATCCTGATTAGTTTGACCCATTTTCTCTTTGATCCCATTTTAGACATTTTACTAGTATTCAACACCATTTTTTGCCGTTGTTATGCATAGTTATTCTGGCGACATTACTCATGGTACTTCGGTGCTCAGATCATAGTTGTTCAACCGAACTGAACTGAACTAAACAACTGATACGTATGTGGGTGCTAGCAGGTCAGAAGTGACGGTTGGTGGTCTGCAACATGGATAAAAGGAATTAACACATGATAGGCCCCATAGGCCAGCTGCATGACTGGGAAAGAAAATATTATCAGCAAAACAATGAATGTGTTGGCAACTTCATAAAGGATTTCTACAGAGCATGCTGATTGTTTGGGTTACGTTCACACCAAGTCAACTGTGAAAACAATGTTTAATTACCAGTGTGAAGTACAATTTACGAAACCGTGCGATTCTACTAACATTTACAAGTAAGCGCTCATTTTTATTTGATATTTTCACTACGCAACGCATTTCCTTCATCCTACGATAAGTTGCGCCTTAACAAGCGGTGTATTATAATCCTGGTAATAATCATAACGAACCGATTGATATCCATGTTCAATCATCTGTTTATTTGTTTGCTTATTAAAGTTTCTGCTCTTTTAACCATAACCTGAGCCAAAATACTTCCAGTCCCAACTTTTACTGCGATACGCTTACGAAGTCTCCATTACTGCAGCTGTCCGACCTTAACTGGATATATTTTGACATCGGTTTGCGAGTCTTTTCACCCCATTCGTAAGTCAACTATGTATGTTTAGTTATAAATGCTTGTGGAAGCGAGGTTTCTCCAGTACAAGTTGTTCAGCTCCCAGCCCTCGAATTTTACCGCCATGATCGTGCGCACATTTGGTGACTAGGCTAGTCAGTCAGTCTCCGTAACCGTTGCCGTAACAACCAGAAACGACGTACGTGAGAACGACGTCCCACAGTTTTTGTACACAGAGAGGAAACTGACATTCTGACCAGTTATGCGGTGCGGTTAACTTTAATTGTTGGCTTCTCAGTGTGATAAGGTGACTAACGTATGAGAGATGTCAACAAACGTGGTTTTTAGTACTCAGGATCGCATACTTCATTATCAAATTGCCACACAGACGCCGGTACTGTCCATTGTGCACACTAAAGCTTTTTATTCTAAATCAGTGAGAGAGAAGGCATAGATTAGTTTACATTACGTTTTGGAAGTTCCGTTCAGTTCAGTTAATCAACTATGACCCGGGCACCGAAATGCAGCGAATGTAGTTGTTAGGGCTGATGTCGTCAGAACAACAGCAAAAAACAACGATAAGAAAATATGGCTGAACGCAAATGGAATCCAAAGAAAATAGAAACAAGACAAAAACGTGCAAAGCTAATCGAGATGGAATGTCGTTTAACGGCCAGATGCACGAAACCGAATGCAAGAAAGCCATTGACTGCGCGACTGCGCTATGTATGATAAGGTCTCCAACCACTGATGTGAACGATCCCGGAGCGCCATTCAAAAAGACGGCACGCACTAGCCTGAGCAAGTATCTCAGTCAATTTCCCCATGTTTTTATGCCACATCATCGATTAGCCACCTCACGGTTTCTCCCCAACTAGGTGCAACGACAGAGTGCATTGTATTTACAGCAGAATACGAATAGACATGGAACTATCAAAAACCATGGAAATCGAAGGAAGGTACAGCTGTCGAAAAATGAGATCGAACATAAAATAAAGCAATCAACATGAACTAATGGTAAGCTTTGATTTCACCTCCCTTTTTGTTAGTGTCCAAATGGGAAGCGTTGAAGTTAGCAAGACGCTGTCTAAAAGAAGACAATACACTGTGTAGATGATCAAGGCTTACAGCTGATCGGATGTTGTGGAGCATGATATTGTGCCTTAGCATGTGTTATTTCGTTTTCCTATCGAAGCTCTGAATCCAGGTTAAATATCTGGTCATTGACTCGCAAATTTCTACTGTCTTGCCGGAATTGTATATAGTGGACTTGGAGAAGAAGGCGCTAGTAATCCGCGGCAGCTCATTGAAAGTTTGGTGGCATTAAGTAAACGGCACTTTTGTGGTGGTAAAACGAGAGGAAGAATGACCAGCAAAACCACCTAAACTTCACCACGACCTTGGAATAATCTTCCATATACAGTTGGAGAGCTGCAACGGTACAATATCATTCCTTGGTTGCCTAGTTTATCAAAATTGAGGAAAGCTGAAAACAACCACCTAGTGTAAGTCAACAGATATCTATGGGATATTACACTAAAACTTAGGTTACTCGAAACACATTTACACGGGGAAGCCTTCGCTGTTCCACGGACATGGACCCTGTGCACTACTGAAGAGGCGATGAACAAACTAATAAAAAGTGATAACCCGCGATGTCTAGTGAAAACCAGTGGTTATTACACCACCCAGGTAAAGTTCGCGACGTTGTGGATAGGATCTGTGGGAATTCTTTACAAGAAATGAACTTCGGAAGAAATTCGGAGAGTACTGGTTCATTTAAAATAAACACCGCACAAAAGGCGACTAATTGTGTGTACAAAACCAACCACGAAGTCTGTGCACGTTTGGTTAAAAGCGGGAAAGCTACGAACACGGAGATTATAATCATCATCATACACGTTAGCTAGAGGTGTAAAACACCTCAGCTACTGTCCAGGGTTCGATTCTCCATCGAGGCAGATTATTGTGCAAAGTTTAATCTTGGCTTCTACTTGCTACAGAAAATACATATAAGTTGTATGCCAGCGGCGCGACTAGCAAGGGATATCAGGATAAAAAAACTCATTTTCGACCGCCGAGGGATGACCTTAGATACAAATAGCTGTTAATAGATTTTACTGTAGTTATGCATGCGCTGGACACCAGAAATCGGGTCGACTTAGATAATGTCATGAACATGAGGAGAGATTTGTAAGTGAAACCTCAGAGCTGAATTGTCGAGGCAATAAAATGCGCTAAAGTCAGTAGCTGTGGGAATAGAATGGAGAGGGTGGAACTCTTGACTGCGTGATGAACAGTCTTGGTCCGGCCAGTCTCACTATGGTTGGGTAGTGAAGATCTACATCATCTTCGTCGCCACCAGGACCGTAATTGGAATAGTCTCAATCTGACCGGACCACTTGCGATGACTTTTACACCTCTGTCTGTAAATCTTTTGATTCAGGTATCAGTTGTCACGAATGTCTCCCTCACATGGTGTATAATGTCATGCCAACTAAATACTAGTTTCATCTAGCTTGACGAAGCTTTTGAGTCACAAGCGAAACGATGCAGAATAAACAAATCAGTGATGGTTCGCAAATCCCCCTGAAACTACCTTCGTATCAGTTACATCTCAGACTTTTCTAAACTACCGTCCTGCATCATGTTCTAGTGCATGGGAGATCCACGTGTTTGCCCAAACAGTGAAAGGGCTGTTTTCTGTAGGGCTAATTATATTGCCTACAATTTTCCTTCACGACGTTTATCCTAGCGGTACTGTTTGCAGACCTTCTATCACAATGTTATACTTTGGCTTCAATACTTCCTTTGATTCGGCTGATCGTACCCACCTGTGATAATGCGTGGTTCTGAACGCTGTGCCTGAAGACATTTTTCCTATTCTAAATCTCCTTTACCATCACCATCAGAGCCAAGACATGTTCACGGAAGATCCCCTGTTGAATCCTCGGTGACAAATAGACTGCGTCGCTTGTGCATCTCTCCGTTTATCTGCAGTCTTTTGATCGCAGTAGTCAAAAATAACTCCCTCCTGTGGAGAGGTCTCACTGTTGCTTGTCCCAACGCGGAAACCATCACGGACGGTTTCTTCCTCCTTCAGACTCATCAGGTAGAGAAAGCCTAAGTTGGGAATGGAACTCGGGGTCTAATAGGTAACGACTGAAGTCTTAATCACTAGGTCCCAGAGATCTGTAAACATCGCTTGGCACGTCGGTTGAGAATCCAAAGTTGGGTATGAAATATCTGCCGTGAAGTTGGATTACGATACACAGTCTTTATTGGGACGTCGGTTTACTTTGAAGCACATCTCGGTCATTCCTACCACTAGCCCTATATTTTTAAGTCCTCCGTAGATATTCCGTTGGATTTCTACTAACCAACAGTATGTGGACGGCACATATTTCTTGGATCGAACCCAGCTGACAGGCAAGCTCCACTGGATAAGATGAGGCGTAGTGTCACATGTGTAATACACTAAATTTCAAAGTACCCCACCATTTTTGCCTATATGAAACAAACTCTGGTTATCGACATTCGGTTTGCTTACTTCCTCTGGTGATATTACCACCGAAAATATTGCTACGCATAGTTTAAAGGTCTGAATAGCTTAGAAAGCCACTATGAGGCATGGAGACGGCAGCTTAAAAGCTCAATAGTTACAGCAAGTGTTTACAGCTCTGTGCTGTGAACAATTTTGATGTACGGATCAAGAATCCAACTCATAACCGCAGAAGCCATCGATAAATTGAACATTATTGACAACAGGTGCCTCCGAAGTGTTGCCCAGGTTTGGGCGGCTAATCTTCCGGGGGTCAACGCTGCAATTCGTTATCTGGTGTTTGGTAATATACACTGTTACCATAGCGGAATACTCATAAAATTCAAACATTTTCCTTTTGTATCCAGTCGTGTATGCGTAACGCGAGTAAATTATTTGTCTTTTGACTACGCATTCGATCGATTTACCCGGCCAAATCGGATGCACGTGCACTCTCTTGTGACTGGAGAGTCTGAGGTGGACTAAATGCTACATTTAAGAAGAAAACGAAATGACTGTCTTGGCAGTGAATTGGACAATGGACGCAAATCGAGTAGCTGAATCACAACCTACCGCACTGATTGAACTGCGATTCTCGTGGGGGCTCCAGCGATGATCTTTAAACCGACGGTACTCACACGAATACCAATTCGTGATCTTAGTGAACAGACCGAATAAAGCAGTTCCATGAGTTAGAAATCAATTTCGAAAATGAGGTAGTAGCTTATGACATTTACCCTAAGATTTTCCTGGCACCAATACAGCAAACCGATAATATTTACTCTTTCAGCAGCATGCGTCATTGGATTTTGTTTGTAATTGCTCATTGCAATCATACAATCGTTCTATCACATGTAATTTCCGAACAATCCTACTCTCACGTGCAACCCTGTGATGCTGAAGTGCTTGAAAAACTAATTTCTCGAATCTTAACAAGAAATCATTGGAGAAAAATCAAACAGTTTTTATACAAGTCAAAGCGCTCTACAATAGATTTCGTTTCGTATCTTGTGCCCTTCATTACACCTGCTTAGGATAAAAAACGTTGCTTGGTTATATAATGCCTTTGAGAACAATGAAAGATTGTTCTTGCTTAAGATTTTGTTCGAATACGACGAATGTAATGTTATGTAATGTCTTGCAAGGAGCTGTTGTATCCCCTTTTCTGCTTTCCCTCTATGTTGATTGTCTGCCCATCCCAACCAGTTTAATGGGATACAAAGACGCTGACGACGTTGTCCCAAGTAGTATAACCCCAGTAAATGAGGAAGCTTCGAAACTCAGACGAAGAGTAGACAAACTCTTGAGTGGTTACGCTGATGCTCCTTTTTCCTTAATCCTTCTAAGTATTGTGATATCACATTCTCTTGTCTCCGCCATGAAAGAATGCGTTCTTTATTAAATGCTTCCCCTTTTTTCCTAAACGATCAAAGCAGTCGCCATTCATATTCCGTAACACATCTCGGTGTTACTTGTTTTTCAATTTATCCTGGTCGGCACATATGTTCGAAAGTCTCACAAGGTCAGAAGACTATCATATTACTCCTTTGGGCTCAACATGCTCTCCGTACCGCGTGCTTTAATCCTAAGGGTTTCATAAATGTGTGTATCCTCCTACCTTAGCTGTACTATTCCCAGGTCATTTTCTTCGGACTTCTTCGTAAGGGGTATACTCTTATTGTGAGAGCACCTAAATTTATCTCCCGATGCACTGGATTAGGCAGAGAATCCCTCGTTTATCTCGTGGTTAGCAAGCATTTTTGACGCATGCATCAACTTCTCATCCAAGATTCTAAACGACCCCTCTTACCCCTTACACACAGTTTTAGCAAGTACGACATCCATTTCCTCCACGCGCTCGAAATCTAAAGTACTATTTTTTCGTATCTCTTTGTACCGCAACTCCATCCTACCTTATTTGTCTCGCTTTCTAATGCAACCAAAGTGAGGATGAATCAATAAGGAGAACATCTACTTGCTCGCTGGTGTTTCTTCTCATTTCGCATCATCCCCCGATTCTACGTTCTATGTTAGCAGCGTCAGTGAAAATGCTCCTGTACGGATGTATAAAGATTACCTAGACTTGAGACGGTCCTTTGTTGGGAACTACTGAACAAATAGTTCAGATGAAGCGTACAGCCAAAAACAACTAATTTCAAATTACGAACTATGTTACTCCCAACTTATCCCTTCGGCACGAATAAAGCATAAAGCAGTAAAAATTCCATGTTATCTCTAATTGGTGAGCTCAAATAAGGTTGAAACACGTCGTGGCGTGCAGCGTTTTTGGGTGGGTAAACCTAATCGCCATCTGCTTCAGCTACGGTCTTAGTGATCGTAAGGGAATCGCGGTCCACACTGATTTCGCCTGTCGCAATCAATCCTCACAATGTGTGCTTCAAATTGACCCACCAATTCCATGTATCATTTTCGACCGACAAGTAAGCTAGAGTAAGGGAAGGACATATGGAAACAGCGTCACAAGATGGCCAATGTAACATTCCTCCGATTCGGGATTCCAGTTTCTTCCGTATCCGACACGTAGGTCGCAATAAACATGATGACCGGAAGTCAAACGCTAACCACCTAGTAACAGCGAATGCGTATCGAGTGCTTGTTGACAAGCAGGTAGTAGTCAAGAACAACCTCGGGCAGGATGAAGCGTCAACTTTCAAGGTCGCGCCAGATAGGAAAAGCGGGGGACCAGGAGAGGTTAAAACAACATGAGTCCTGCGTCACAATGTCCTCCCTCTAACAGGTCCTGTCCTCGGAATCTGAGACTCCCTTATCCGGTCTCAGTCTGATGTGGTGTACAACCGTCGAGAAAACAAAAGCGCGTCGCTTCAGAATTCAGTAAGTTAGATCTGACAGCACTTCCTCTACAACGAACGATGTTATCCAGTTGCAAATGAAGTTCGGAGGCACACGTGGTGGTGTTACCGTTTCATTAAACCAGACTGTATCACCAGCTTTAAATGGACTCCCGAAAGCCTTCCGTTCAAAGCAAGCCTTCTGGTCGATTACTACTGATCGGCTCAGAACATGGTCGAGTTTAACGGTACCAGCTGTAAAGTATTGATTGCACCCCACTAGAGAACCTGCGAGTAGCTGGAGTTTAATCGTGACTTCTGCCTTCTACGAAACCTGCGAATACCGACTAGTAGAGAACGTCATGAAGCGCACTTTACGAGAATGTGATTTTGGTTGCTCAAAACAGACCGAAAAACCATCCAGCTAAGTGAGTCAAGATTTGTGTATCCAATGCAGGGCGTCTGACTGGTTTGATCCTACCAACTTACCTCAAATACTTAACACCGAGGTAGAGAGATAAGTAGAATACGTCATCCAAGTCTCGTACCCCTGGCAAGAACAAGACCTCCTTGCTTTAGAGACACCAAGACGAAAAGGGATTAAACTATCAAGAGCTTGCTTCACCTCACTTTTCAACTTTGAAGGCCCTGAGAGTTTTCACTAGACAATATCGGCATCTGCAAAATGACCTGATATTGGAGCATCAGGTCTTCAAGGATCAACCACACACACCTGCCGTACTTGAAAGTCAGGCAATAACGTCAACCAGAATCCATCATCTGAAGTTAGCCAAACAGTATAGCCGGTTGAAATACGGTCGGAACCTTGTCTTGCTTAATGTATACCAGTGGTGGAAATCTTCGGAATTCTGATGTATACATTACCACGTCAAGCAAATCAAGAACTCAAATAGATGATGCATTATGTGATTCTAACCTAGAGTATTGAGACAAGGCATAACATAACCAAACTAAGTGGACTTGTGTAACATACGATGAGTCCGCCCCTACGCATTACTTTTTATTGGCGCATTCACTATCTGTTTTTGCTTCAACGACGGAACTTGTTAAGCGATTGCTGTCTAACCCATAATTAATTTACTGTTCGCTTAACAAAGAGCAGTTTCTGAACTTCCTGAAACGTAGGTCGATCCACATTATTTAACCGTACTCGATCACCTTGAGGTTCAAAGTTACACATACGTTGGGTCCAATATAGCTGCATTCAGATATACGTTGTCCCAAGAGAAGAGTTTTGTACCGTTACCGTCACTTCCGATCAGAACTTCGCATCCTCTATCATGATATCTGATCACGCTGATAGGATTCCGTCGATCTTACAGTGTAGCAATCACCGTAACTACGTTTATTCCTATAAACACAATTCGTGTATTCATTTCCAGCAAGAATCATCTGAAGGATAAAGCTTTAGTTAAAGTCGGAGGCAAACATAAGCAAACCAGTAAAACACCAGCATCACTTGGTGATTTGGTTAG
This sequence comes from Dicrocoelium dendriticum, assembly GCA_944474145.2. Taxonomy (NCBI): domain Eukaryota; kingdom Metazoa; phylum Platyhelminthes; class Trematoda; order Plagiorchiida; family Dicrocoeliidae; genus Dicrocoelium; species Dicrocoelium dendriticum. The sequence continues at coordinate 244,625 of OX104063.1, read as the reverse complement.
AACCTTGGCCGATTCAATTAAACTGTCAATCGTTGTGTTGTGCTGTGGTTATCCAGTCCTACGTGGTGGCATGGATGGCACATTCCCAACCGTTACTCGTGCGTTAAGTATCAGTAAAGGGTCAGAGGTCAAGAAGTATGGATTATTGCCATTAGTTACACATATAATTGTCAACACTGCTGGACTGGATTGAAGACAGCGATCGGGACTGACAAGGAAAACAGTCGATAAGGGGACTACTAGGCAATCAGGGACTCAAAGGAGTGTAAAAATGCGGTTCACAAATTTTAGCCGTGAGAACAGAGAGACTGGAGGAGTATTGGTAACATAATGGCGAGAAGGTTGCTAGAATCCATCATGATACCGAACATCTGATTTATCACGACCACAAGAAGCTTATTCATGGTAGGGAAGTCCGGTTCTGAATTCATTGGATCTTTCCCACCGTGCCATGATCAGGAAACAGGTAATAAAGATAAAAATACTGCACTACTGATGAGTAGGATAGTAAATAGCGAGCAGGCGTGATGAAACTAGAAAAAGCATGGACTTGTGCACGTAATAAAATGCTATTAGTTAATATATGAGCGCCCATACCACTTGCCTGGATTGAAGAGGGCAGTCCGGACTGATAGTGAAAACACTTGATCGGGGGATCATCATGCATTTTGTGACTAATAAGAGCGTATGGTGATCATATTATTCAGCCATGAGAATATCTGGCAGCACACTGTACTCTTGCTGAGTTCCTGCTGGTGTCTTGGATTGCCGTATTGATCTGCTGCGTCGCCAGAACCGATCTCCACGCAATTCTTTAGCACATTAACCAGCTACCTTGTGTTTGGGCCAGTGAAATGTCATCTAGACGTGCAATTACAACGTTTGATGCCGCAACCAGCCAAGGGTAAAAGATGAAGATACCTTGTCTGGAGGCATTTAGGGATGAGGACGTATGTGAGTTCCTAGGAAACCCTGAGGATGTCACGGTGGCAGTCGAAGCGAAGCAGGACAGACCAAAGATAGCTGGACGGCGGCTTCGCTTCAAAGGCAACGAAGAAGCCCTATCAAGTTAGGGTGGTCCGACAAGAAGGAGACCTTGATTGCGGTGCTTGATAGCTCGTTCAACCACCAGGATGCGATGCAGCGACTCCAGCCGGCATGGAATGGGCATGGTTCTGTAAGTCGTCGCCGTCCAACTGAGTGAGTTTCTGGATGAGGCGCTGCTCCAAATGAACGAAGCGTCAAGACAGCAGCTGTTAGTGGAGCAGTATCTGATCACACTGCTTTGGACGATGGCGGAACGACTGCGGATTGTGACGCCACCCAGATAACGGCAGCACCAGGGCTTGCTAAAGCGGCAAGGGAGTTTTTACGTGAGTCAGTAGTTGCGCTGCAGCGGAAGACCATAAATGCAAGGAGGGATTGGACGGGATGGAGTAAATTGCGCAGGATATTGGAGCATCACATTTCGCGACAGAAAAAAGTTCCGACCTAGTCATGCTTCTTCTGTGAAAAATTAAAAGAGACGATGCCCATTTAGGTGCCCTACATCCTTTGTCCGCAACCCATGCTTTCACTGATCTTAGCACGCCTTTCAGTTTTTCTGCATATTATTCCTTAATAGTGCACCATGAGTTACTAGGTGGACCTTACATAAATCGAATCTGACTACACTGTTATCAGGAAGCAATCCTGGTCACTTAACTATTGGTGATAGTTAGAGACCACTATTACTGATTAATATTTGCGGTAGAACAAGGATCATTCTGGACCGGTGCGCAAGGTTAAGCGTTGGCACCAAGTGAGAACGAGTCTCGTCACTGAACCGTCAGTCAGCCATGGCATCTCAGGGAGGGGTAATCGTAGGAACCAAAAACTGTCGATGTTGCATTACAACCGTGGCTTTTAGGTCTCGAACGATCGGTCAGAAAATAAGTATACGCTAGCGAGTCGCTAGAAAGCGATACAGTTAGTTGGTGCTTATCTGGATGTTCATCTCACTAGGTATGGCTGTGAAGAACTCTGGTTGCGCGGTAGGTTTTTCGTCCAAGGTGTGAATGTCTGCTCCCGAAAACAAATTCCATTGCACCATCAACTCTTCCTTGCAAGATGTAACAACGGAGTAGGGAAAAGGAGGTAAACGCAAGAAGTAAGAGGATGTCGAATCGTATTACGCAACGCGAATGAAAGCCCAAGAGTTATTGGTGGGTCAGTTTGAAACCCTTGTTGTGTGGATGGATTGCAACGCGCAATCTCAAAGCAGACCACGATTCGCATTGAAGTGAATCTTGGCCAATCAATGCACTCGGTGGATTATGGGTAGATGTCTCGGCTAACGTCCCGAAGGTTGAGCGCCTGCTATTTTCACCTAACGGGAAAAATTCAGTTCTAAACCGGTCATGGAGTGCAGCGTTTTCGGACAGGCAATACCCAATGTCCATTTGCTTTATCCGTTAGAATCCCGATGATGGGAACGGTCGAGGTGCACTTCAACGCGCAATCCATTCACATAATGAGTGTGTCAAAACGACTCCCTAATCCCCGGTATACTATTCACGTGTGTTCAAGGCGTGCTGTTATGCAAGTAGAGCAGAGTGGACGTGCGGTGGGGCCAGTAGTATTTGTTAACGCAATGTGTTACTTTGCCGGCCCGATTCGACCTATCAACTATGGCCCGGACCGTACAATGAGTTCAGCTGAGGTGCCAACTCTCACGTCAATCATTCAACAACAGCAGTACGGCAGGTATTTGAACTGATGCCTAGCTGCCATACGACCACAACGACCAACAGAAAGAAGAAGAAAAAGAGGAAGAGAAGGGTGACTTATCGGAAAACCTTAATGTTCTAAGCAAACATTCAGGGTCAAGGTGTCTACACCATGTGTCAATAACATACCGGCACAAACAGCTGGGTGACGCGCGAGCGGACCAAAACAGAGCTCGCGACTATTTTGTGGATTATTCCCCATTAGTTTAGTGCTTATCTTCAAGCCTACACTCATTTCACCCACATTTATCAGCCCCACAAAAGTGGATATAAAATTGTTGAGGGTATTCCTAACGCAATTTAAACGTTGCAACAGAAATTCAAGTGCACTTTCAAGTTCCCGTTGGATGTATCACTATCACTCGAGTTTGTTCCAGGCCGTATGTGCTCATCCAATACTAATACCTTGTTTAGTTGCTATAAGTTGTAGCCACCACCTTACCGCTGTCAATTCAACCCTGCCACGTGGTTTGTCGCAGCCGCTGTTGATCAGAAACCGACGCATCGTCTATTCCCGCTTTGTGTGACTACCGTGCGTCACTTCGACTGCTGAGTTCAGAGGACAAATCGACTGACTTCGCGTACTCACCTGTGTGTATGCAGACTGCACTCCATTTCTAGGCCCCAACCTGCAAGATTCAACATCTCGACCTGACCATAGGTGCACGTTTCGACACATTAGTTGTGATCAGTAGCTAGTATCGACAAACGTAACTAGAATCTAACGGACCTATTGCCGTGCGAAAAATCACGGGGTGCTTTTCACTGCAATCATGTTACCCTGGCGTCTGAGTCCGAACACTGTCAAGCTTTAATCGCGATGGGCCCACCGAAGTCTTGCTGTATTCGGCAAGCTAAGCATAATGCACTTTCCACCCCACCAGCAAAGGGAATAAAATGCATAGCCCCAAAGGTATAGCGAATCTGTTCCTCTGTAAACGATAACCTTATTGTATAAATAAATGGTAAATTGCTCTTATTGGAATCACAACTTGATGAGATGAACAAATCGCTGGTACTATTTGAATCCCTTAAAGATCAAATGATTGTGCCATTCGGAAAGACTGACCCTGTTCTAATGGAAAAAGCAGAGCACCTAATTGTATTCGTTGTCTCCGAAGCGTATGAACGAAAGTGCGGAGCGAAAATGTGATTGTTTTAAACGTTCCGAATAGATTGGGTCTGGATAAAGTAAAATTAACGATACTTATAGCTTTTAACATATCTGGTGTCTACTGCAAATGCCAACATCTGAAAAATACCAAAACATCGTTGCCAAATCCTTTTCAAATTTTCTAGCGAGGAAACCGCGCAGAGATTCCTGCATGATCGACCCATGCTGGGCCAGCACAAGCAGTGTAATGGCACTTTGATTGAACCAGATAGAACACCCCTACTATGGTCTGAAATTGGCACGGTACCGCGAACATTAGAAAAAAATAATTTGGCACTTTGAAAAATTACAAAGATCTACAAAGCGAGAGTATCCAAGGTAGTTATTATTTTTAGGCCTCGATAGTTTAGCATCATTGTCCACTAGTTCCTAAGCCATCCTTCCCTGACCCCCTGAAAAGCCTCCAAAACAGTGAAAAGATAAAGCGTGTTCGCCTATCCATGATGAAGACACCCCTATTAAATTGAACTCTTCATGTATAAGGAAGAAAGTAAAGTCTAAATTGCGCGGAAGAAAGTGAGAATTGCCTAGGAAATCCACTATTTTAGCGATTAATCAATTATCGCATCGAGTTCGGACGTGCCGGAATCCTCTAGTCCTGCCACGTGACTAAAAGTCACCTGACACCTCGGCAAAAGATATGGGGAAACACTAACTTTGGTAGCTGATCTTCCAATTCCAGAAGTCGGAGGTCAGTAAACGACCTATAAATACAACCAAGGTCTGCAGTAGTTGTACAGTGTTTGTTAGCGGCGATTAATACGTTATTTTGACAATGCCATTGGCGTTCTGCTTTTTCCTTCGGTTGGGCTAGAAGTTTTGTGGAGCAGTGAATCGTTATTTTTGGAATTGCGTCTAGTGAGAAGATTATAACCTAAATGCTCGAAACAATAGAGCAATGAAAACTCAATGACCATGTCACAATCCGGTCTAAACTATCAACGCACGTCCAAAGATGAACAGTCTGATGCAATTCAGAGTCAACTGTCGCCCATGGACGACTTATTCAATCCAGCGACCAGCGATTTCACTCGGTTGCACCCAAAATTCCCTATCGACCAACTTCCTACAAACAAAAGGGCTAACCACCTTCCCTCTTGAATAAGAACAATAACAACTGTCTCTTGACTACCCCTAGTTATCATCCCACACTACAACAACCACTGGAAGTGTACAAATAACGGAAGAACATCGGCCAATAGGACTAGGTTAACCCCTGCTCCACCCCATGTTCCTATCATGCGGCCTCTTCTAACAACCGTCTTTTAGCGATGGCGGAAATGGACTCGCACCTATTCCTACCTCAGAAACATCCGGCAGAGTTAAGATTTTGACCGCACTCTTCCCCCAATGTGCCCAGATGACAAAGCTACTCCATTGTCAAACCAACGGCAGTTTCAGCATGATGCCTCTGTTCCCTTTGTACACCCACCTGCCTCAACATTCACACATGACATGCTGCCCTTACCGACAAACGTTCTAATGGCTAACTGGAACGTACCAAACTCGCACTTACCCACCATGTGCACCATGCTCGAATCCAAAGATTCAGACGATCATACAACAGCGATAATTCCCCAATACTAAGTACATTTTCAGTGATTCTGCTTAATCTCAGATCCATAATCAATAAACTTCATTTTATAAACGCACGCACAGTTCACAGACACACAAGCGATCCTCGTCACTGAAACATGGGGTTTTTCAGATATGCCAGACTCTAAACATGAGATTCCAAAGTACCACCTATTTCGAAAAAATCGCTGCGTCGGAGTGTACAAAATACGTGCTTAAAACACGTACGGCTAAACGTATAGACCACTCACAACCAGAAAACGTCCCTGAATCCATTTGGTAGTCAGTTGCAGGTGCCTCCGCTAACATACTGTTCACCTATATCTACAATCCACCGAATGCACCCAAGGTGAGTATCACCAACATCACTACTGCGTTTGACTTCGCATCAGGGTTCTCGCACAGCAAAAATATAAGTGTCGGTGAACTCAAGTTACCGATGATACGCTGGTCAGCCCACCCATTGTCAAACTTGCACACCACGTTTCGTTCATCCATCAGAGCACGGGTCTGGAAACAATGGGTTACCAGTCCAATCAGGTCTGCCAATGTCTATTTGGTGGCATGCGCTTCCGGATTTGTTTGTAGCTGTGACCTCCACGGGGACAGCCACAGGACGCCTGCGCCTAGAGAGGGAATGTGGGTGACTTGCGATGCCCCACCCACACACCCCATATCTAGTGTAAGTCCGAAGGAATAAGACAGAGGCAGGTGGATGGGAGCCACGTTTCATCAACGGAGCCGGCCCACATTCCTTTACAGACAAACAAATGCACGCTGTATTTGGGGAATCAACCGCACACAAGACGGTGGCTGGACCGCAGTCCAGTGCACACTGGGTAGAACCACTATTCGAGCCTAGCACGGCCACGTTTGCCGTGCACCCCTCCCGTCCAGAAACCAGCAACTCTCTCCTAGAGTCAGTATAGAGGAGGAAGGGTGTAATACACAGGTAGGTACCTTGTCAACATGCACATCAAGCGCATGCACACCGGGGATGTCAAGCAACAGCTAAACACTTAAAATGATAATAGCACATAAAAATATTGATTGAAGCGAATGGATATGCCGATATAACTCTCCTCTAAATGAGCATTTGAAATAGATTATTTATCAACTAATCCGAGATAAGTTCAAGATGCCAGAAAAAGATTCAAAAATGCCAGAAACGCGACAAAGTTAACGAAGTTAACCATTAGCTTAAGTGACGTGTGTAAGTTAATAGATTATGCGGATAGACATAAAATGGAAGTAAACAATGTAAGCATTAAGAAAGCAAATCAACCACTTAAAATAAAGAGACTCAGCATGCCAGCACGCAGTTAGTAAATCGAATGGAAATATATACAGTGTGCCTACCAATGCTACACCGGTTCCAATTACGTTCTCAGTAGCACACGACGTCGTTTAGATACTGGTGCTGAGTGGCCTCGTTCGTGGCCCACTAGACCTGCCTGACAAAGGCACTCGCGGCCGCATGTGCTGTAGTACCACGCGCTCAAGGTGGACGGAGCAGACTACATCGGCGCGCATCGCTTCCGTAACTGTCGCTTCATCTCCGCATGCTCGTGGGCTTTCTCCTGTACCTCGGCAACTGTCTTCGTGCTCAGATCGCGCCATGCACGCCGATCAACTGGCTTCGATTCCCAACAACAGAAATCAACATTAGAACGCGATAAGCACACCTTGATCACATCCTGGTAATTAAGTTGCGGATTCCCCACATGGCGGTTTCCCACACGCTGCTGACCATATAATAGTTGTTTCGGTATCTGCGTCGAATCCATACGCCACACATGACCGAGACACCTCAGGTGCCTCAACAAGTATGCAGTCCACTGCATATATTCCACTTCGGCGCAACATCTCTGCGTTTGCAACTCTGTCGAACTAACCGATGCACAGAGTCTGTCACAGACACTGTTAAGGAAACGGCTCGAGATATCTCACATCTCGCCGGTATGTCATCCACGTTTCGATGCCGTAAAGAAGAACGGACAGCATCCTGGATTTGTAAACCGTCAGCTTCGTGTCAACGGTAAGCTGATGGTTGTTCCACACTCGGTATCCTAGCTTCCTGAATGCCGCCGCTGCCTCCGATACGCGGATACGAAACTCAGTGTACATTTGCTGGTCATCCGATGTCTCTTCACGCAGCTGCACCCTCGCAAGCATATCATATGAAGATATTCAATTAAACCTACTAACTTACTCGGACAACCAAACTTACCCAACACTAACCACAATACCTCGCGGATCACCGTATCAAATGCCTTGGTGAAATCAAGAAAAAGTGAGTACAACGGCCAGTGTCGCTCTCTGCACTTCTGCTTAAACTGACCAGCCGCAAACACCATATCTGTAGCGCTGCGACCCGAACGGAATGTACACTGACGAGGCGGTTGAGCAGGATTTGGGCAATCACCTTGCTCACACAACTCAGCAAGTTGACACAAAGATAATTCGTGACACATTGCTTGCTGTCTTTGTCCTTATACATTGGTAGCACAAGGGCATCTTTCAACTGAGGGAGCACTTCCACCACAATCCATACGCGTGGCAGCGCATTCACTAACGCAGGTCCGCCGTGTTCCAATATTTCAGGCACGATCCTGTCAGCCCCGGCACACTTGCCGTTTCGTAGCTGAGCAAGTACTCCCTGCGTCTCATCCAGTGTCAGTGTGGCCGCCAGACTTATCTTAAACAATGTCCCTGGTACCGATGATCTGACTTAGTTCCCACAATGAAATTGTCAATAAACTCGCCTCTATTTTTGTTCGTCGCAATCAGCCAACAATTCAGATAAGTCAACTACCTAACCGGAAAAGCACCGGACGGCTGTCTCGTCCTATTGGGGCTCGTCAGTGGTGCGCATCCTTCGGTCCTCTACGGAGGATCGAACCCATGACTGCTAGTGGCTTGTGCCAACTAGCCCACAGCTTATGCAACTGCGCCATGGAGGACGGTAGCCGACCATCACGAATCGTTAGCTAACTGCGATATAACCCGACCCATCCTCCACTGAAATGCAGGCACCTGTCATGCAGATGACAACGGTTGGCCTTCTGGAGTCAGGACCGGTTACGGCAGCTATGAGTCGACATAGCATTTGTGGAATCCGTGAGGTCGAATTTGTATTACTTATGAGTAGAAGGATGTTGGTATTTTTGAATTTTCGGCTGACTGCGACGAACAAAATACTCAGCAAAACCCTTCTACTCATAAGTAACACAAATTCGACCTCACGGATTCCACAAATGCTATGTCGATTCATAGCTGCCGTAACCGGGAAGTCCTGACGCCAGAAAGCCAACCGCTGTCGTCTGCATGGCAGGTGCCTACATGGCGGTGGAGGATGGGTGGGGCTATATCGCAGTTAGCTAACAATTTGTGATGGCCGGCTACCGTCCTCCATGGCGCAGTTGCATAAGCTGCGGCATAGTTGGCACAAGCCACTAGCACTCATGGGTTCGATCCTCCGTAGAGGACCGAAGGATGCGCATCACTGACAAGCCCCAATAGGGCGAAACGGCGTCTGGTGCTTTTCCGGATAGGTAGTTGACTTATCTGAATTATGGGTTGATTGCGACGAACAAAAACACTCACCAAAATCATTCGACTCGCCTCTACACCGTGACGTGCAACCCAGAAGACAAATTGGGAATACTGTCATCAGCAAATTCGTTTCTCTGACTGGGATGTATTCTTCCTGTACCAGTGTGTACGTTACTGTGGAGCAGTTTCACTAACAAATCCACCGCGCTATGGCCCTCCTTGCTCTACAATGTGTTCATGTCCCTCATGTCTCCAGATGCCGCCCAACACACAATCTGCCAGAAAACCAGAAAATTCGCTGCAAGATACAGAAAGACCCATGACGCTTAACTTATCTTACGAATGGACGAATTTACCACCAGTGCCAAAAATGATCACTTACCACGACGAAAAAATGAGGAACAAGCTGTAAGGCTAGGGGGCTTGTCAAAATACTGCATCGTAGAACAAGTGGTTGCTCTACTCTGATTACTGAAGTTGTGGAAGATGAGGGACACTTACTTCATGACCGAGCTGTAATTTGTGAAGAATTCAACAAGTTTTTTGTCACTTGCATGAGTATCGAAAGTGACCCTGTGCCTGTGTGCACAGAGTTTAAACAAATCTCTTAAGCAGAGTCGATTTTTCGCTCAACGGTATCCACCAAATCAATCATGCCATCCTCCAATCTGGGATCTGATGGCATTTCACCAATCATGAAATTTGGAGGGCCTGATATACCAGAGTTACTGATGAGCATGTTTACTCTCGCTGGAATTTAGACACTTTCCAGATCAATGGAAAACATTCTTTATCATGTCTCGACACAAAGGCGGCCCCAAACAAACGACTGATACTACCAACTAATCGGCCACACTCGATAATCGTTCGGTTATTTGAAAATTAGTCAGAAAACCGATGATGAACTTTGTCGATCCTATTGGCCCGATCAATAATTCGTAGCCTAGTTTTCTTAAAAAGCAATCGTGTATCATAGTTCAGAATCGATCGATTCCGGCTATGCAGTAGTGATTCCGTTTCTGGAATTACACCAGGCATTGGACCGAGTACCTCACGAGTGTTGGAGACTTACGGGATCGGCGACCCACTACTAGGTTGGCTATCGCCGTACATGAGTGGTCGACACCAGGCAGTCCCTTTAACTGAGTATCGCTCTTCTCCACCGCCCACATCCAGCAGGGTCATCCAAGGAAGCGTACTTTTGTACAAACTTGTCTGTGCCGCTTCAGACACAGTTGCTCGCATCGGGAGAAACATACATGATTATTAGTATTAGTATAGAAATAAAGCGGCATCAGTTTTCTCGCGAATTTCACTGACCCGTCATAATCAGTCATTACCTCGCAGATAAATCAGCGTCAGTTGTTGGAGCACCGCCACACATATTGACGGCCCACCCTAGTCGTGTTCCTCGACATCAAAGGTGCCTTCGATTCGGTTGATCGATGTGCCCTTTGGAATTTTCTACTCAGGAAAGGTGTGCCCGAGAAATATGTAAAAATTATCCAAGAATTATATGCGCGTAGCACGGGCAGAGTGAGGGCTTACGGCAAGCTGTCGCCACCCTTCAATATCTCCAGCGGTGTGAGACAAGGATGCCCGCTGTCACCTTTCCTATTCAATTTAGCTATTGACGAAGTCATGGAGTTTGCATTTACAGGACATGACTTGGAAGGTGTGGAGCTACTCCCAGGAGAACGACTTCTTGACTTGGAGTATGCAGACGACATTGCCCTCATCTGTGACAGCTCCCAGACGTGCCAAGCCGCGCTGGACAGATTAGCACTGGCTGTCAGACGCTTCAGGTTTTGCTTTGCACCATCGAAGTGCAAAGCGTTCCTCCAAGATTGGCAGGGATCGCCTCCTGCGCTGACCCTTGGTGGGGATCAGCTAGAAGTCGTTCAGAAATTCAATTACCTGGGAAGTTGTATCAGCGCCCTTGGGATCGAAGACGAGATCACGAACCGTATAGCGAAAGCTGGAAGTGCTTTTGCTAACCTTCGCCACCTTTGGTGGCGGCGCGACATCACTCTCGCCCTGAAGGGTAGAGCGTACAATGCAGCGGTACGTCCGACCTTACTGTACGGTTGCGAAACCTGGCCCCTAAGGTCGGCGGACATGAAGAAGCTAGCTACGTTCGACCATCGGTGCATTCGCAGTTTGGCTCACCTCTGGTGGGAACACCGCGTAAGTAACGAGTGTGTTCGGCGCATTGTTTACGGCCCAGGAAAAGGATCTGAACCGCTCAGCACCGTTATTTCCCGCACCAAGCTCCGATGGCTCGGCCACGTGTTACGCATGCCAGCCCACCGACTCCCTCGACGTGCGCTGTTTGCTCACCGGGGATGTGGGTGGAAGAAGAGGAGAGGTGGCCAAGCGATGACTTGGTCCAGAGGAATGAAGTCCCTCACTTCGGAGCTAGCCTAGGTTGGAGCGTCACGGCTCCCTGGTTGGGGTCCAAAAGACGGTGAACACGTTTGGCTGGATACACTTGCTGACATGGCAAGGAGCCGACCTCTGTGGCGTTCGTGCTGTGAGTTTCTTTGTTCCTCCCCATCCTTTTAAGCCTCCCCCTCCATCTACGATCTCATTTCGTAGGGTAAAACATAATAATTTTTTCGTTTTGCCTAGTAGCTGGCTGGAAGCTTACCGGAACGATGCCTATCCGTTGCTGGTAGCTTAGCTGGCATGCAACTGTTGTATCTATTTTTCCTTTGTGTATTGTACTATATGTATGTATGTATTTCCTTCATGTATTGCGGCACAATAGCGGAGGTGTTTTCCCACCTCTAGCTGATGTGTATAATGAGGATGATGATGAGATAACTCAGCACCAAACACATTTTAAACAAGCAGTCCGACTAGAAGACGCCAGCAGACGCGACAATGAGCCATATCCTATAAAGTCTTGAGCCAAGCACAAGCGAGTCACGTGGACTCCAGCCTCGAAGGCGAGACGGCACCAAGTTTGGTCGTCAGTAACTTAATTTCCCGCCGCTGTTAACTTTTGTCCACCCCGAGTCTTGCACCACCCAACTAAACAAGAGGGTCCTCGGTAAGCGGCGACCGGGCAAACGTAGTACATGCCCAAGCCAATGCAAATTATTCTGTGATATCTGTTGGTCTAAGCAACTAGATTGGTTATCACCGTCTCGTACTCGCCTACGCACATCATCGTTGCGGATACGCTGGTGCCAGCCGACACCAGTAATGCTCCGCAGACAAGGATGATCGAAGACTTCAATGCGTCTCAGACCCTCACATCGAAGTGGCAAAGTTTCACCCCCACAGAGCAGGACGGCCCTCACTGTGGCCCTGTAAACATGAAATTTCAGACGGAGAAATTACTTTCTGTAGTCAAAAATGTCGCAGATTTAAGAAGATAGGTTTGGATTTCGCAATACTTGAACTGACTTCAGTGGTTATGCGCCCATCGTTGCTGATGCAGCTGTCAAGTGGACTGATTAATTACCTTGAATTCCTCGTTATCGAGGGTCAAGGGGTCGTCAATTGGCTGGTGATCCTGTAACAGCACTTTAAAGGTGAGAAGCGCATACCAAATAATAGGACCACTATGCAGTTTATTCAGGGTTGAATGGGTTTTCCGGACATCATTAAACAGCAAGACGATAACATGCGCATAGTCAAGATGAAGTGGCCTTTTACCAGGTAGCACCTTAATGCCTGCATCGTGAGATTCCGCACGGGAAGACACCACGACGTAGGTATCATAGTGAGCAAGAGGAGAGCAGAAACCAGACAAGAGGCAAACGGGAAGGTATTGGCGATGGATATAGAAGCCAGTGGTTGGAATGAGGAGAAAATTGAAAACTGATGCGAAATATATTGGGTGGACAACAAGGAGAAGTAGGCGTAAACCATTGAGATCCAGTTTCCTTCATGTTCATTTACTGTGCCGTCGTCTGTTGTATTTTCTGCAAGGGAACTCAGTGAAAGTAACAGGCCGATGATAGTGTGAGAAGTAGCCCATTCGTTGTTCGTAGGATTATTAGGCAGAAAATGCCACATGTAGAAACGCACAAAAGCGTAGAGCAATAGGACCAAGTTTTTCCAGATAAGTCAAGGGAAATAGATTATGGAGAAATTGAGAAACAGATAACAAAGAACCTGCAAGTGCCAATTGTCCTGAATGATGGTATGAGAAGTGACATGGACGTTATGAGACCAATGAATTGTCGACGGTGCACAAATCCGACAATTAGTTGGGCCGATTTAGTGGCGCTCAACTCGCCAGGGTGTCAAGCATGGTAAAGCTGATGAGAAAGTAGGGTTATTCGTTGGCGCCGTCTCATTTTCACTAACGAATAACTGGAATAAATCGTAATATTTGCAACTAAGTAGAGGACAAGTGAAAATGTGCACATCGAGACGTGATCTAGGTCAGTCGTTGTGTTGTGCTTGGAAAGTGAGGTTACTGTTTAATGGTGAATATCATCGGTAGCAGAGCGATTGGGCTGTGGTCATTGACGAATATCTTCATGACGAAATTGGTAACGATGGGAGTACACGCGGTAGCCACCCATCGATGACATCACGGCTGTAGGGAGGACAAATTTACTGCAGAAGAAAAGCAGTGATCAGAATGGGGTACTTGATCGCTTTAGACGGGTCTACGTAGTACAGTAGGTCACCCGTGAAAAATATTCAGTCACCCGGAAGCCACTCTCCGTTGTTTCGTTATCTAGAATGACGGATGGTTTCATCCAACTGCAAATTTGCAAAAAATCTGAAACATTCAGTGTAAGAACGTCCGAGGTCTCGCCCCATTCCTAACTGAATGTGCTATCTCAACTCGATGATATGCACAACCAGATCCGAAGGCGCATTGGATGAGGCAGTTAAGCTAGTTCAAAATATGCTGCGTGAAAATAAGTAGCATGTTAAATTTAGCTAAAACAGCCTTCAGGAAGAATTAGCATAGTAAGTTTTGGAAGTAGAAAAGAACGCGTTTCGAAGAGGACATAGTGTAGCGCCCTAAAAGGTAACGGCTATCTTTTATGTACAATTTAATTGTTGACCGATTGTACATTACTCCTTCTTGTTTTAATCTTCCTTACAACCGGCTCACCACCACAAATGCCTTGTAAGTTCCCGCGCTCACGTGTACGCTCTCGCCTCGCTTCATCCGTCCGCTTCTTATTGTAGCCCATCGAATACAATCCGCTGTGTCCGACTCCCATTGCCTTCTGATATCCGCGCTTACTTTCGCGCACCGCCTCGGACTAGTATTAACTAGTCCTACAAATTGGTGACCCCGATTCGCACGCGCGAATGCAATTTAATTGTTGACCGATTGTACATTACCCCTTTTTGTTTTAATCTTCCTTACAACCGGCTCACCACCACAAATGCCTTGTAAGTTCCCGCGCTCACGTGTACGCTCTCGCCTCGCTTCATCCGTCCGCTTCTTATTGTAGCCCATCGAATACAATCCGCTGTGTCCGACTCCCATTGCCTTCTGATATCCGCGCGTACTTTCGCGCACCGCCTCGGACTAGTATTAACTAATCCTACAATAGTCACCGAATGCTTAACCAGACGTCCTTCGGATTTCCCAGTAGCAGCACTAATGCTCAACAAAACACCTCGTTCGAACACAGAAGAGAAAAATGCTGCCCAGGATGATTGATACTATGATTGTTTATCAGTTCTCGGAAGCCTGTACCGAAAAGTAGAGGGATCGAACATTGTGGTATCTGATCGAACGCACAAATGAGTATTGTCCACGATGACCACGTCAAAATGGCACTGGGGCTATTACTGACTCTTTTTTGGCGTATGTTATCGACAATGGGACCCAAGTTGATATGAACCTTGATTCGACTGAGAGTTGAGCCTCCGTACAATGTGACAGTCGAATCAATCTGCGTTCAGTTGTTTCAAACGCTTTTGTATTCGCAAAAGAAGTTGAATCGGTCTACGCAGCTACCTTGCATGATCATATAATGAGATCAGATACGTTAGCTTGACAACGATAATGCGTGTTAAGGCGTAGATCACACGTTCGCCCATGACTCTGATCAACGTGGAACCAGTCAATATTCTGCACCCATTATAAAGTTACTTATTTGAGTGTAAGGAAAAAATGGTGGTTCATAGACAACAATTACTTGTAGCTGTTCTCTATTTGTGCAGTGTCCCTGGTACATCGGCGGGATGATCCACTGAGGCAGCACATAGTCCATCGATAAACAAACCTAGCAGTTACGGTATTATTTGATTGACAATTTCACCGACTGTAATAGATAGTTCCCAGTTGTGGCAATCGTTCGATTATTGACATCAAAACAGTGAAGAATTCATCCAAGTATCTAGTCGCTGAACTGTTATCATACTTTGGCAAATGGGTTGAAAAGTAGCCACAGACTTTTCAAATGAGCGCATAAGAATCGTCAGTGCATTGAATAACAATGATGATGTAATGAGCCTGATGAGTCGGTTCAGTGCAACTATGATCCGGGCACCAAAGCGCGGTGGATCCAGTTGCCAGGGCTCACATCGCAAAAGATAACAATAAATAACGACAGGATGGTAAGGTTAAAGGCAAAGAAAATGGAAATGTGTTAAACTAATCAGAATGGAATGAAAATTAACAATCAGGTGCAAGAAATCGAATGCAAGAACGCCACTGACTGTGCCATGTCTGATACGGTCTCCAACCATCGGTGCGGATCATCCCTAGGCCCCCATCCAAGTAGACGGCACGCACCCGCCTGACCAAGTCTCTGTCAATTGCTTCATGCCATTATGCCCGGTCATCAACTGGCCAACTCACACCTTCGCTCAACTTGGCATAATCACGGTGTATACCGAGGAAGGCGGTTGACAGTTATACGGAGGACATGACCTAACCAACGTAGATAGTTAAGAGTCAGCACAGTCGAATGAGGAACAAGAAAGCTTTTTTGCTGAAAACCAACTAGTGGACCTCAGCATTGTTCACTCGGTGTTCCCACCAAACGTGAGCAATACACTGTAAGCACCAGTGGTCAAACACGTTCAAGTCGCTCAATGTATTCGCCTCGAACTGGCCACGTCTCTGATCCATGCAGTAAGACCGGTCTTACCGCAGCGTTACACACCCTACCTTTCACTGACAGGCCTTGTGGGTGAATTGAGCGAGGTGAAAATTGTCACTGGACTGAGATGAAAGCCAGATACAAGACTAAAGAAATTCACTGCGACAGTCCATCCAAAGAGTCCATCACAAAGAGGGCTAACGAAATCTAAAAGCGCTACATCGATCACATATTCCGCTCGAGGTGAGATGGAAGCAAAGGGCCAGCGGGACTTGGACGGAACACTAGTCTGTTTATTTTCGGGACTGCAGTAGTATGAATAGTTTTGAGTAGAAAAAACCAGCATATGAGCACAAAAACAAAGAGGCGAGATGAAAATATCTGTATAAAAGGAGTATGTAGATTCGCAAATGTACCGAAATGCTGGTGGCGCTGAGGTTAGTCGGGCTAACAGAAAGTAGTTATAACATATCCTGAAAGTCTTCAGCCGCACTCGACTCATCAACAGGTGCGTAGCCCATTTGGATAAGACGCTGGGCGACCACAGCGCAAATTTTTGGGACATGGCTGTCGCCAGGCACAATTAAATCACTCGGCCGTTTGTAATAAGATAAGTATCCGGTAATGAACACCCGATCACCAAGTCGGAGACGTTTGGCTCTGGCCAAAACCACAGGATTGAAGATATGAACTCGGCAGGAGGAGGTTTTGATATTCTCAGTCGCCTCCATTGATTGATCAGTTGGAGTAAAGCGAAGACGGCGCATTCGAGTACGTACAAACATAACGCCCCATTCGCGTGTAGGATTGCTTGACATGGGAAAGAACTAGGGAAGGAAAAATAAAAGAGGTAGTTAACAAGCAAATAGGTGCAGATGGATTAAGAGGATAGTGTGAATGGATCAGTGATAAAATAGGAATCCAGAGGTTACAACACTAAGGATACTATGCGATTTCAAAAGATGGGACAGAGAATTAACTGTCATGCAAGAAAGCGTGGTTATCCATCGACTGGGATATTGTCAGAACTATAAAGCAGATAAGAGCGGTGGCCTGATCCTGTTAAGTAAGACCGAGATTCAGAGAAGGCTGTTGGTAAGGAGAAACAAAAACGGATCTTTCACGGTGAAAGGACAATACTGTACAGCGTAGGTTGAGACAAACCACTCGGTACGACCAGGAGGGCAGTGTAGGGAATAAAGGCGAGCAACACCGACTCTGAGATGACGGCGCATGGTGCGAGGGTGCTGATCGACCGAGCGAGCGGAACTGACGGAGCCAGCAGATGGAAAGCTAATCAGTGTCACCGGCGCAAGTTGACCACACTTGCACGGACTGGATGAACAGCTCAAATATGAGTTGGGGCATTGTGAACAAAGCGCAACTTTGTTTAAACCAAGACAAGATTAGTCCAGACAGCATCAAATGAATGACGAGCGCGTCAATGAAATCAGGCAGGTGGTTAGCGAGAGTCAGCCAGTGAAAGTGCGTTACAGTAAAATAGTGGTCCAAAGTTTCGCACAGCACAAAAGGACTCTTTGTTCTTTAATAACAGATTTCCGCACTGCGAGCCAGTCCTCATTTCTGAGTTTCAGACGGCAAGTTCGGCAGCCAGAATGCTCGTCGCGATGAGGCCAGCGCTGAGACACAGATCAGAGGCATCGCCAGGCAGTAGTGGAGATAGTAAAGTGTGTCACCTGTGAGTATATGCGCCTATGAAGTGATGAAGATGCATGGTTACCGCCAAATAACAGTTAGTGACAGTCGAAATGGAGACGTGTAAAATATTCAATTCATGCTCCTCGCACGTACTGATTGACGACACTAAAGTTGGACTCATGAAGTCCTAAAAACTATCCAAATGTATGAGTATATGAGTTATGAAGCTTACACAAAGCTGTATCGTGTCGTTTGCGTTCCGTTTTCTGAATACACGCTAACATATGAGCCACATCAGTTTATAGAGGTGTTCCCTGACATTGACAGTTCTAAAATATCGTGGACGTCATTGTATTAGATTAGCTGATCCTTGATCCGTTGGCTGTCCGTGAGCGGGTGTCACTAATTTTCAACAGGGGACGATTTCACATTAGTATTCCAATCGCAATGGGTAACCCAAATTAACTGAATTTGTTTATGGGTTGGTTACGGTGGTTCCATTCGCCAACCCTAAGCTTGCGAATCAGTCATTAGCAATAACATTTGGTTAGGAAGAAAGTGTGACTGTTGGTTGATGCTCCCGTTGTGTGCTGAATGTGATAGCCAATTTAGACCTGGACAATGATATGTCAGAAGTGCATCTGGCTCTTTGTGAATCGACCCTATCATGAATAGGGAGTGGAAGCAGCAAAATGCTCGTAATGTAGATAAAGTCCCCATTATCTTGGGATAATGTCCTCTAACTTACTCTAGAAATGAAGGTGATGTTAGGGAAACACCAGATTGAAGATACGAATACCGTACATCGAGTGCAGTTGAATGAAATGACCACACCCGTGGCAAGCGCGTCGCCACCGTTCTCAAGCAAAGGTGAGGTTGGACCATCGGTAACAGGTGTTTTGTTTGACCTTAAACGTTCGCAACGGACTCATATGATGCTGGAGTGTGACATGTCAATAGTCTGGGTATGTTCGTAATACTCGGACGAATTGCAGTTCAAAATGTCTCCCCAGTTTAAATATGCATTAACCGTTCAGCTTCTGTACCACCAAATAAATTTCGCCTAAAACTTGTGCTGTGAGCACAATGGAACAGTACTCAATTTCTCCAAACGGCCATTCGCATTGGTTCCTGCGATCCACCAACATTTCAGATAAATAGGAAATAGCATTTTATACATCATTAAACGTGTCATCTATAGGTGGAAAACATATAAGCTATTGTGCACCTAACATAGCTAGGTGCGTTACAGGATGATGGGTGAAATGATTGAAGCCGATCAGAAGATGGAACTATCTTCTAGGTCTCGCTTAAACGCTTTTGGTGTCCAAATCCAAGTGAACAAGTTGTTATAGAAGCCTTGTTTAGTGTGCAGCGGTGATATAAAATAGTATGTTGTCCACCGAGTCGTCGGAAAAGTGAGTTGTCCCATAGCTGGCTAACCGAACAACCTCCACGTGGTGCCAGCTGGGTGGTTCGGGTTAATCCCGTTCCAGCGAATAGTTAGGCGGCAGTGTTTCAGGATGTGGTGGGTTTTTGTCTGGCAAGCGTTCTCCCTACAAAAAGATACAAAGGTCCGTTCAATAATACTGCGACGTTGCGGATGTGATTTCAAAAACGTCATCATATTCGAAGAGTTCTATTGATCCCTTCATGCGATGGCGAACACAGCAAACAAACTCACGAATTTAGTCACAATGCCCACTAACACATACACGTACACAAATACAGACACGCAAATCCAGTATGTTACTGGTCACTATGTCATATTTTATACAACTACCGACCATAAACAAGTCAGCCTACAAATTACCACACTACGCTACATCCACATAGACGCAAACCCTTGCAACTTCACCCTTGATATTTTCCTCACATGTACTTTCCCCATTTATGCACGCAACACAATGTGCCTACTGCGAAACATTGCCTGTAAAACTTGGATCATGCCTGATAAGGCGTGCCTCGTTGCTATCCAGAATAAACTATTTATTTAACAGGCGCAGAGGAACAGTGCTTAAGATCAGATGCACGAGCAGGCGTCTGTCTAAGAAGATAGTGGGATACTGTCCTGTTCCTGTTAAGGATGTCCAAAGAATAAGGTTCGGATCGAGTACGCCTTCAAAGTAGTTTACACCGTCCGGAAACGCAATCCGGAAGAATTCAGGAAACGCCTGTTGGTCACTGTCAAAGCAAGCAGATTACTGCAATCAAAATTATGAAAACAGAGGACGCTTGTGCAAACTCTCACCCCACCATGGCCAGAACAATGGACTGTGTCGGTATCTAATAGTGGCCGCTGCTAACTGTGATCTTTGTGGCCACACCAACTAATTCATCCTTGCTTTGTATTTGAATGGGTGTGTAGGCGTGTGATGTCTACGACCTGATTGGATTGACTGAGCTATCGAGTAGCTTCACTGTGATAAAACAAATCGCTCCCTCAGTTTTAGGTACCTTCTGTGTTTTCTAGACCCTTCTTATAAATGTAAATACCTCTTTTAAGTACATAATCCTAACTGTCAGACTGCTAACAAGTTGCGCTGCTATTCCAGAATTAGCACCAGAGATGGAGTTATGGCTGTGTAGTTCATAAACGAAAGTAGTAATAGAAAGTGGGAACAGATAGCGCAGAATCAGAAAGAGGAAAAAAAACCTGTGGGATGTCATTAAGCAATGGGAAGTATCGGGGATGGGTACAGGAAGCTTCCGTGACAAGTTACTAGGTAACACGTAACACTGCGGACAGACAGTATCGACCAAAACAAGGACGGCTATGGAGATTATAAAGAGCATAGTGACCGGGTATCTGTATGTGCGGAGCTAATCAAATGCAAGACACGGTGCAAATGTTTCACCAATACATTGGAGCCGAAGCCAGTTTAAATACTGGTGAGCATACCCATTCTAAGACCATTAAGTCACCGAGTTACGAGGCATAACGTTCCATAGACGGGAGCGATGGTTGATATCCTCCGAGCAGAGTAACCATCGACGGATCGTTATAAATCATCACAGACAGTAAAAAGCCTTCTGGCGTCAGTCACAGTGTATGGTTTAAAAATTAGTTCTTATAATGAAGTGAGTCAGTTAAAAACGTCGACAGCGAGTCAACTGAATACCACTTCGAGATGCTCAAGCCAAAGTTCCAATTGACTGATCAAAGAACGCAGCAGTATCTGTTCGCCCACTGTAGCACTCCTCAGATCAGTGTTCAGAAGGCATATGGTCGAAACAGGAACCACTAACATAATCAAAAAACCCGTTGGCAGACCTGTTTTAGTCAGCAGATGATGGAAGACACGGCACACAAAAATTGGCAAGAGGACGGGTTAGAGCTGTAACAAGACCGGATACACGACACAAGTACTCGCAATCAATTAGCGTTGTGGTCGATCAGCTTGTTGTGTGGGCTATAGTGGACATTCTAGCTAGATGGCTAAGGGAAGTGTGTAGCGCCGCAGTGAGGTTAAGAAAATCCCAGTTGCATGTTGAAGGCATGGGGAGGAACCGAGTAAGGTCATCGATACCTAAGATGTTAGAGAGTAGAAGAGGGAATTATTGTGTTTTGAGAAAACTCGTCACAGCTAGATATGTGGTGACTGTTTGGTTGGGTCTAGTCGCGACGAATCTTCCCGAAAACAGATCACAGGTTTTACCGCTCTTGGTCTTTTCCAACTCTGTCATATGACGATTCTTTCCGGTGGTTCAAGGCAATTGGGACCACAGTTCCACAAAGAGACTGAATAGCATCAGGTAGTGAGGACTCAATGGTTAGTGACTAAATGGACAATTAACTGAGTGTGCTACCATAATCTCTAGAAAGCAGTCGGAGGATTTAATTCGCTTAGTTTATACAGCCGTGCAGCCAGGAAACCTAAACGAATCGGTAAAGACTGACGGCATTAATGATGCGGCTAGTATGAGCAGATGTGGATATGGCGGGCCAAATCCGGTGCGCCTGTGGTAATGGGAAGAAAACTGTTTGGAGAAATTACAAATCTAAACAAAAAGTGAACTCTAAATATAGAAACTGATATCAGTATGCATGGATTCAGATTGACTGGAAGTTGCCAGGTAATCAAGCCGAGACAGTACTTAAACAAAATGAAACTCTTTTCGATAAATCTCCTAAGGCATTTACAATTATAAAATGGAAAAGCACAAAGGCTTTGTGCTTTTCCGTTTTATAACTGTAAATGCCTGAGGAGATTTAACGAAAAGAGTACTCTTCGCAACGTTGTGTTCTTGTATTTCCATGGTATAATATACGAATTGAAAAATGGAACTCATATTGGTTAAATCGAAATGTGGGTGCAAGGATTTACTGTGGATTTCCAGTATTGTCACAAAATAATAAATCTAATAACAGAAAATGAGGTAGGTGAGAACTTGAGGTGTTTTGTCGAAGAAATCGGCACAGAAAAACAGTGCTAATGATGAAAGAATTCGAATACGAGTTAAAACCGAGCGATACAGAATCAGGGATGTGATCATAATAAACACATCGGCAGTGTTCCAGGACGTGGTGGGTTAACGCATGGCAAAGGTTTCCCTTATAAAAAGCCACAAGTCTGTTTAACAACAATGCGACGTGGCGGAGGTGAGTGGCCACTAAAGTCGCTTATCCGGATCACCTTCCTCACTCTTGGTCTTTCAAGACGAAGAGTTCCTTCGTATCCTACTCATGCCGATGACCTGACTGAACACAACATCAAACGCAGTGTCACATTAACATATTCAGACAACAAAAATACGTAAAAGCATACCGATATACATTCATATACACACTTGTACATAGACCCCGTACATTACTGGCAATTTTACGTTTTCGCACAATTAACTATCAAATCTGTCTGTAGTACTATGATCACGCATATACAAGCGTGCCTAGCATGGTCGAGAATAAAAACTTTTATTTATTTATTTATTAGTGCCGCGGCACATTGTGAGTTCAGCTGTTTCATTCAAGGTTGCTCTCGAGGAACTATTATTATTAGTGTTATTATTATTATTATTGTTACTATCATTATACACGTTAGCTAGAGGTGTAAAAAACTTCAACTATTGTGCCGCAATACACAAAAGAAAAAAGAAAATAACCACAACAGTTGCATGCCAGCTAAACTACCAACAGCGGATGGGCATCGTTCCGGTAAGCTACTAGCTGGCTACTAGGCAACAAGAAAATTATGATGTAAAATTATATTATGCTACGAAATGAGATCGTGGTTGGAGGGGGAGACTAAAAGGGATGGGGAGGACAAAGAAGCTTACAGGAGGTATGCCAATGAGGTCGGCTCCTAGCCATGTCAGCAAGTATATCTAGCCAAACGTGTTCATCGTCTTTTGGACCCCAACCAAGGAGCCGTGAAGCTCCAACCGAGCCCAGCTCCGAAATGAGGGCCTTCATTCCTCTCGACCAAATCATCGTTTGGCCACCCCTCCTCTTCTTCCATCCACATCCCCGGTGAGCAAACAACGCATGTCTCGGGAGTCGGTGGGCTGGCATGCGCAACACGTGGCCAAGCCATCGGAGCCTAGTGCGTGAAATGACGGCGTCAAGTGGTTCAGTTCCTTTTCCTATGCCGCAAACAAGACGTCGAACACGCTTGTTGCTCACGCGATGTTCGCACGAGATGTGAGCCAAACTGCGAAGACACCGGTGGTCGAAGGTAACTAGCCTCTTTATGTCCGCTGATCTAAGGGGCCAGGTTTCACAACCGTACAGTAGGGTCGGACGTACCGCTGCATTGTACACTCTACCCTTCAGGGCGAGAGTGATGTCATGCCGCCGCCATAGGTGGCGAAGACTGTCAAAAGCAATTCGTGCTTTTGTTATACGGTTCATGATCTCATCTTCAATCCAAAGGGCGCTGATATAACTGCTCTCGATGAATACAAAAGATCAATCAGTGAAGTGTGATAAAAAGACTCATTCTATTGTCTGCCGCATTGGCCTGATGCGCACATAGCCCGGCAGATGTGAAAAATAGGTAATAAAGAACAAAAAAACTAAACAAAAAGGGGGCCATGTACAACTAAAAAGATAAATCTTGGAAAAACTATAAACTTGCGAATTTATTATGTGTAGAGTAGAAAATCTTGGGCAGAGTTCAGTACGGTTGAACAAAGATGATCCGGGCACCGGAGTACGCCGGATCCAGTTGCCATGACTTACGTCACCAGAATAGCAAAATATAAAAACGGCAAAAAATGAGTTAGCCTTGTGGATCTTGGGCAGGCCGTACTTCTAAGGGCTGCATGCACCTATTGGCTTAAGGGCTTCTGTTATCATTCCATGACAATGCAACAATGTTACTTGGTTGGCCATCCACTTTCGACCTGCGTTACCATGGTTCCGTTTTCATCCAGTTAAACTTTGGATTTATACTACAGGACATCACATCTTGATTTTAGAATGTGACTTATACACAAAAACAAACCCTGTGCCCTTGTCTGGTCTTAAAACTAACACAACACTGGCCCTCAGACCACATAAGGCTTTGCGTTTACCGTTATCTAGACAGCAGGACCGGGGAATAGGAGCTAACATGTAACCGCGCGCGATGTTGACGAGCTTAACCTTGGAACAGTTACAGCGTTTCTAAGTCGTTTGGTTTAGTTTAGTTGATCAATTAGGCCTTCGAAATGGATCACAACTTGAATGCGATAGACATTCATGGGAGGAATTTTGCAGCTTATGCTAAAGGAAAAAGCTTAAAGTTGCTTCCTGCTCAAGAGTACCGAGGATAGGATGTACACCCGCGCCATCAGAAAAACTGGTACATATTCCACATTCTCAAGAGATCTGCGTTATCTTGGCTAGGCTCGTGCGGTTTTCCAAGAGCTTGTGAACTTTATGGGGCAAACCAATGAGATTCGGTCGGTGATCGCCACACTGAGTTGTTGTGTCTCCATCAAGTGAGAGGCAGCCTCATTCAAATAGTTGGTAAGTCACAGTCGGTTCCGACGTAGCAACTTGCAAAACTTTCGAGGATATGCAGCGTTGCACTTTCCGTCACAATCTTGCACTTCAGTGTTACGAGTCCATCAAGGAGTTTAATAATGTTAGTAGGGAGCCTAGGTCTCAGTTGGAACAAAACAATATGTAGTTGAACAACGCAAGATCGCATCCTTTCATGTTATCTGGTCACTTACAAACTAACAACAAATACGGACCAAGTACGAGAAGGAAGCGAACTTTCCAATTTGGGCAAAGTGAGACTGCGTCGAGTGATCAGTTTTGTTGGAAATACTTGCGCGGTAAGATGTTCCCATGAAATAGGTGAAGGTTTTACGTGCCACGCCACAGGCCCCATCAGAGTTTATGGTGAGCTGCCGGATATCCTTTGGACAACAAGTCGTGTTCGTCAGAGTTGCACAATTCTCTCACGTTCAACGTCGTCGTGGACTACGTGAGCGCATGTTACCTTGCGGAATCTCCCGATGCAAGCGTTGTGGTGCTGCCTGGTGAAAAGCTAGTTGGTCCTAGTTATGAAGACAACATGGAATTGGTGTTTAACGGCGTTGGGGCTGCCCAGTCAACCCTGAATAAACTCTCCAAAAATGGTCCCATCATATGGAATGTGCATGCCATCCTCAAAGTGAGAGGTTATTTCATGACCATCAGCCACTTGACGACCGCTTAACCCTTAATAACGAGGAACACGAGGTGGTTGATCAATGCACTTCCATTGGCAGCTGCATCAGCAATCATGGGCACATAAACACTTATATCAGTTCACGTATCGCAAACTCTAGAACTACCTTCCTGAATTTGCGACATGTCGTGTCCGAAGAGAGTTTGCCTCGGTCTAAAAGGCCACAGTGAGGGCCGTCCTGCACTATGGCAGTGAGACTTGACCCCTTCGGTCTGAAGACTTGAAGCACCTTCAAGCTTCGATCATCTTTATCTGCGAATCAGTGCTGGTGTCGGATGGCATCAGCGTGATCGCAAAGATGATTTGCGTAGGCGAGTACTAAGCAGTGACAATCAAGTTAGTTCCTTAGAATATTGAATACAGTATTATAGAGCAAGTAAAAATGGATTCTGTACAACTCTTTCGAAATATGGTGAAAAACGTTATAAAAAGTGTCAGCCGTGAATATCGTTATCGTTCTCATGTAACATTTAAAATATCTGACTCACGGTATTGCAGGACTCACAAATGTGACATGTCATCGTAGTGTGCAATCGTACTCTAAATCGAAGAGTGGTAAAATATAAATCTAACAACATTTTGAACTGCTACACAGATGTTGCCTCCATCACATATTCAGGCAAACCGCTCCAAATATGTATCACTCTCCGTTCGAAGCACAGTGGGTGGGGAATTCGCTTCATATCCCGCACGACAAGTTCGTAGCTGTGTCCGCGTGTGCTGCATGGCCCTCGTAAGTGTAGCATTAGCCTCAGCATGGGGAAGTCACGGAGATGTAGAATACGGTAGGTTACAATGAGGTCGATTCGCACCCGACGGTAGGAAAAGGTGTAGAGTCATAGTTTCTAGCACCGGTCTTGATGAGTCTGGTAGTAACGTGTTGGTTTCGTTCGATCTTTTGTGCCTCGTCTCGGGTAATCGGGAAGTATGAACAACGAAATGAGAAGACGAATACTGGCAGATGCTAGCATTTCGTATTATCTCGTCAGTACCAATACAATAACAGGGAAATTCTTTTATATGTCTTACAGGGCACAGGCAAACCAATCAAATTTATTGTTGTGATCATTGTTATCAGATTACGTCCACGGCAACCGCAGGTTGACAACTAATTGCTTTTGGACACACAAAGCTGGTCTAATTCGGCTTATCGCGACGGCCTCGGCAAATCGTAAAAGGCGTGCATTAGTATGACGTAACAAGATCCGGAAAGCTGATAAGGGATTGACCTGGTGACGAGTCGCCAAGATGTGCCTGCCTATGGAGGACGCTGGCGGCTTACGCGAACACGTATCATCGGAGGTGGATTGGGTAACTTCACGCTGAACCCAGTTTGGTAGGTGTTCCTTCACTCGGGAATCTAAAACCGAGTAGTAGTCCGTTGGGACCCGTACTGGCTGATTTTTTCATGCTGATGCTTGAGAGGAAACTAAGTAGACAGATTTCTCAGCTGCCGTATTACAAACGATACGTGGATGATATCCTTGTTTTCGGTTCCTCAAAGATGCAAATCGAACAACTAGCAGATCAACTTAATAATGTTCATGACAACCTGATTGTGACTTTTGAATTCGAATCGAATGGGCGCCTTCCGTACCTCGACATTCTCATGAGTCGCAGGGATAATGGGCTGATTAAGCGATCTGTATACCGGAAGCCAACGTGGTCCGGCCAATATCTACACTTCACTAGTTTCTCACCGATGGCACACAAGCGCGCGCTAGTAAAAACATTATTCACTCGGGCCAGACGTATCTGCTCCAACGACTGCCTGGCTGAAGAGTTAGAGCTGATCACTAAGACACTTATGGAGAATGGCTACCCAAAGCGATTCATAGACAAACATAGCCAAGTTAGACCGCCCAAGGAGAGGGTGTTGACAGCCCCTAAGAAGAAGGTGTACATTGAGCTCCCATTCAAGGGTGACACTGCAACGAAAAGAATAACCAAACGGATTGTCTCGGCCATTCAGCGTACATACTGTGCTGCGGAGGCGGTAATTATCAACAGAACCCGAAAGTTGCCGTTACCTTCAGTAAAGGAAGATGAACCCGTCGGCGCCAAATCCCATTGTGTCTACCAATTCGTGTGTGACTGTGGTATCAGTTACATCGGCAGGACCGAACGGGTTTTAGATTCCCGAGTGAAGGAACACCTACCAAACTGGGTTCAGCGTGAAGTTACCCAATCCACCTCCGATGATACGTGTTCGCGTAAGCCGCCAGCGTCCTCCATAGGCAGGCACATCTTGGCGACTCGTCACCAGGTCAATCCCTTATCAGCTTTCCGGATCTTGTTACGTCATACTAATGCACGCCTTTTACGATTTGCCGAGGCCGTCGCGATAAGCCGAATTAGACCAGCTTTGTGTGTCCAAAAGCAATTAGTTGTCAACCTGCGGTTGCCGTGGACGTAATCTGATAACAATGATCACAACAATAAATTTGATTGGTTTGCCTGTGCCCTGTAAGACATATAAAAGAATTTCCCTGTTATTGTATTGGTACTGACGAGATAATACGAAATGCTAGCATCTGCCAGTATTCGTCTTCTCATTTCGTTGTTCAAACTACTGAAGGGGACTAACTGTTTTAAATCGGGAAGTAGGCGGGCGAACCGTACTCTAGCATTGGTCTAACGATGGAAAAGAAGAGACGAGTGGCAACCTCCTCAGACCATGTGCCGAAGCTAGGTTTGAGCGCCCAAAGCATGCGCAGTCCGTTACGATATAGCTTGTTCGTGTTGTCCACAGACTACAAATCGTAGCACCAGAGTACACCTAAGTCCTTCACGGAGGGGGTGGGATATAGCGGTTGGCCGTCAAGAGTGTAGAGAGTTCGGCCGTCAGCACCCTTCCCCAGGCTCATAAATACAGACTTGGCTGGGAGATGAACTTCTGCAGACCATGTGGAGAGGCGGTTGTGGTCTTGCTGAAGTAGGCCAAAGTCGTCGGGAGCGTCAATTTCTCTCCAAATCATCATGTCGTCCGTAAACAAGGCACACGGCGACCGGAGAAGCTGAATACGTTGCGTTGGCTTGCGCATTTACTACGTATACCCGGTTACTGCTTACCGGGGACGGCTTTGTTTAGTCTGCCAGGTGTAGGGTGGCGCAAGGCTCGAGGTGGTTAGAAGTTGAATTGGCAGCAGGAAAGGAAGTTACTGACTACCAAACACTCAGTGCCGTTGATCCGTTTCGCCTTCCCGGCTGGAATCTTGGTGACTCGCGTTCTGCTTGGCTCCAGCCATGGCTCGCAGTCGGCACTAGTGGCGAGTCTGCTGTCCTCTAGTAGCCAGTCTGCCTGTGGACAGCGTTCGGTGCTGAGTTATGTGCGGAGTAATGGCTAATTATGATGCACGGAAGTGAAAGCTGCAAGGAAGCTGTCTTGTTGATGTCGCCTTATCTTTGCACGACAGCCAGCTGTTTGTGACGATAAGTTGTTGACAAGGTGTAGGCGCCTTGCCCGTGAATGTTTGCTTAGGGCATTAAGATGGTATGCTAGGTCCCTCTTCTCTTCTCCTGTTGCCGTGGTTGTACCGGAGCGAATCATCAATCCGAATGGCTGATGTGATATTGGTGATGATGATGATGATGAGCAGAAAAACTCACACACATAGAGAAAACAAACGCTTGTGCTGTGGCAAAGGTCATGAAGCCCAAGGGAATTTCAGAGCAACTAACAGTTGATTCTGTACGCGGTGGGATGGCGCCGATTAAGGGTCATGAACTCGGCAAACTTCAGCACCCTGACGTTTACGTTTCGGTGGACAACCGTAAACGTGGAGTCAAGGTCAAGTTGATAACCTGTACCGATTAGCTGTCTAGTGATGGATGAGGCCGGCAGTTTGCCTGCTGCTCCATTCTCGATCTGTCATTTTAGAAATCGGTTTCGGAATACGATCTCCAGTCCCCTTACTCGGACAACGATTTGTTCTGACAAAGTAACTGCTCCTGAAAATTCAAACGACTTGAGAAATGCAATGAGTCATGGTAGAGGGCGGTTTTAGTGAATATGACTGGAGGTATTGGCAGTTTTCTGGTAGTTAAATCAGACGGTTTGGCAGCGTTAAACGTGCAGCGAATAACTGTGCCCAATCAAAGTTCACGTTGTGTCATGACGACGTTACAATTGAAAGGTAATTGTAAGTGGATGGCACTTTGGTTGGACGCAAATAGAATACAAAGAAAATGAAGGCAAGAAAGAAGTCCGTTAAACAAATCAGGTAGCAATGAAAATAAATAGCCAAATGCAAGAAACCGAATGCAGGAACACCACTGGCTGCGCGACTGTGCTATGTCTGATATCGTCTTTAACCCAATGATGCGGACATTCCGAGTTCCTCATCTATGACCGAGTCTCGCAGTCAATTTCTGCATGCCTTTATGCCACGTCGTAGTTTCGCTCAACTTGGTGCAGCCATGACATACAATGTACGCCAAGGAAACAGGCCAACGTAAGCGGTTCAAGTTCAATAGATACTCTGGTGAGGAACCAAAAGATTTCTTGCCAAAAACCAACTGGCAGACCTCAGCATTGCTCACCCAGTGTTTGCGCCAGATGTGAGCGGAGTATAATGCGCGCTATGAAGGTCATTTTTGCAGTAAACAGAGGGGGTGGGCCGAGATGGATCCAAAAATGCTAGATCCAATTTAAAACACTTCATTTTCCATGGTAAGAACCCCCCAGTTTTCATGACCAGCCCGAAGGGATGGAACAAAGTGCATGAATCGACTGATTTAACATGTAAGAAGCGTAAATGAGGAGCAAGGTACCAAAGGATAGAGGACTCCTGAGTGATAAAAATGTCGCCATATTCAGTTATTATATTCATCGCGTTACCAATATAAACCATGTCAAAAATACGTGCGCTGTTTACCTATACGTTTAGAGATATAGGTGGCAAAGATTGTACCGGTCAAGCTGACAGCAGTAGTGGATCTAGTAGGGCAGCCATTTATCAACGACAAGAGAACGTGTGTCTTTTAATTGAGACATGATCACCTATTCCAATGAACACTTAATTTGTACGGGTTAAGAAGCGTTGGTGGGGATATGGAAATAACAATAATGATAAGTGATATTCATCATTCATAATTATACACATCAGCTAGAGGTGGAAAACACCTCAGCTACTGTGCCGCATTACATAAAGGAAAAGGAAAATAAATACAACAGTTGCATGCCAGCTGAGCTACCAACAACGGATAGGCATCGTTCCGGTAAGCTACCAGCCGGTTACTAGACCAAAAGAAAAATTATTATGTTTTACGCTACGAAATGGGATCATAGGTGGAGAGGGAGGCTAAAAGGGATGGGGAGGGACAAAGAAACTCATAGCAGGAACGCCACTGAGGTCGGCTCCTTGCCATGTCAGCAAGTGTATCCAGCCAAACGTGCTCACCGTCTTTTGGACCCCAACCAAGAAGCCGTGACGCTCCAACCGAGGCCAGCTCCGAAGTGAGGGACTTCATTCCTCTGGACCAAGTCATCGCTTGGCCACCCCTGCTCTTCTTCCATCCACATCCCCGGGGATAAGTGATACTAAAACAGTTAGTACTTCAAATATGAAAAGTAGGACATATCGTTTGCTCCTCCGTAGTCCTGCAATCCGCTTTGATTCACAGCACCCGCAGTTAACATCAAATAATTCCATGGTAAACTCCAGGTGTAGGATGGAGACGGAGTGTCAAGTGACAAACTGTAAGTGGATGAGTGTGTTGTCCAACCGTCTTTTAAATACTGTTAGTGTCGGTGCAGAGACGACCGATTCTGGGAGAGCATTCCACGGGTGACAGACACGAATGGAAAAGAAATTTCTGCAGCACTCCAGGCGGCTATACTTTACAGCGATTTTCAATTAGTGGCCCCTCAGGATTGTATTGGTGCTGAGTCGCAGCAAAAGGCGGCACACATGATGTGGGTCTCGTAGAATCAAGTATGCCATAAGCAGGTCGCCTCGTAGTCTGCGATAGCTTCCACTGAATACCCCCAATCGTTGCAGCCTCTCCTGTATGAAAGATTGAGCATTCCAATTACGTTCTTAGACGCCGGACGTTGTGGCAGCTCCAGTGCATTAAGGTCGTGTTTCAGCCATGGATGCCAGGCTTGAAATGCGTATTCAACATGTGGGCGAACATACGCACTGAGCAGTTGTCGAAATATGGAGCTGTTTATCTGTCCAAACGCCCGTCGCAACAACCCGAAGTGTTGGTTCCCAGCCTTCGAGGCCTTTTCTGATTGCCTGGAGCAACCCAAGTCACCTTGAAGCAGGACACCCAAGTCACGTTCGACAGCTGATTGTTGCAGTATGTTCGTTCCTAGCCTATATGAGTAGCTGCTCTGATGTTGGATGGAAAGTACTTTGCATTTACTGATATTGAAATGCAGTAAGTTTTGGGCTGACTATTGATACACCGTATCTAGGTCATTCTGAAGCAGATACTGATCGGCGTTCGTCTGGATCCTGCGTCAAAGTTTGACATTGTCGGCAAACATTAGGAGGTTTGAGGCGATTCCTTGTGCAAGGTCATTAATAAACACCAAAAACAAATGTGGACCTAAAATTGAGCCTTGCGGTACACCACAATCGACTTTTATGGGGTCTGATAAAAAGCACCGAACTCTGACCACTAATTATCGTTGAAGTAAAAAAGTTAGCAATCCAGCTTAAAAGGGGGTCGCCGATCCCGTAAAGCTGGAGCTTGGAAAGTAGTATCCGATGGTCTAGATGACCAAAAGTTTTCGAAAAATTCAGGTAGATCACATCAACGCCTTCTCCAGTGTCAGCTGCCTCGGCCTAACTACTGCGTGCGATTAGTAAATTCGTTGTACATGACCGCTATCGACGGAAACCGTGCTGCTCACACGTGATGATGTTACAGTTTTCCAGATGGCACACCAGTGCATCGGCAACTATGGATTCCATGAGCTTGGAGAGTATAGGAAGATGGGATACTGGGCGGTAGTTGGAGGGATCAGTTCTGCTTCACCCTTCGTGAGTCGGGGTTAATATTCCAAGTTTCCACATGGCGGGAACTTGATTCTGGTTTAAGAAGCGCTGAATGAACTGAGCTAAAGGCACTGCCAGTTGGCTTGCTGCTGCTCCCAATGCCTCTGGACGAATGGTGTCGACATCCGGCGAGCTGTGTTTGCGTAGAGAAGTCAGCTATTGCAATACAGCCTCCGCGGTAAAAGTGATGTAGGTTAGTCCTGACGAGGAGACGACAAAGGTTGGAAAATCGCTTGGTGGCAAGAACCTCTGAAACGTGGGGGCATATTGCATCCGCAGCGTATTTGCCGCTTCCATAGCCGTTCTTGTTGGGCCATCAGCTGTCCTGAGTGAAGGCAACCCTTGTCTCACCTTTCGTAGGCTATTAACGTGCTTGTACAGCAGTTGGTAGTTAGCACTGGTTTTTCGACGTTCTGCTGATAGACGGCTTTGTCTTCTCTTAGTAGTTAAGTGTAGTGGTTAAGTTGGGCTACGTAGCTGTTCCAAGTTGCTAGTACTGGTGAGCGACTTCTTGACTTGGAGTATGCGGACGATATTGCCCTAATCTGTGACAGCCCCCAAACATGCCAAAGAGCTCTGGACGGATTAGCACTGGCTGTCAATCGTTTTGGGCTATGCTTTGCTCCATCGAAATGCAAAGTACTTCTCCAAGATTGGCAGGGACCCAACCCTGCGCTAACGCTTGGTGGTGATCTGCTAGAAGTCATTCAGGAATTCAAGTACCTAGGCAGCTATATTAGCACCCGTGGGATTGAAGATGAGGTTACGAACCGCATAGCAAAAGCTCGAGGTGCTTTGGCCAATCTCCGCCACCTGTGGCGCAGACGCGACATTACTCTCGCCCTGAAAGGCAGAGTTTACAACGCAGCCGTCAGTTCTACTCTCTTATATGGTTGTGAAACCTGGCCCATCAGGTCGACAGACATAAAGAGACTCGTCACATTCGATCATCGCTGCCTTCGCAGCTTAGCTCATGTCTGGTGGGAACATCGCGTGAGCAATGAGCGTGTTCGACGTCGCGTATTTGGTGCAGGAAGCGAGTGAACCGCTCAGCACCATTATATCACGCACCAGGCTCCGATGGCTGGGTCACGTGTTGCGCATGCCAGCACACCGACTCCCGCGACGTGCATTGTTTGCGCGTTGTGGGTGCGGTTGGAAGAGGAGGAGAGGAGGCCAAGTGATGACTTGGTCGAGAGAAATGAAAACCCTCACTTCGAAGTTGGCGTCGGTTGGTGCATCCCGACTGCCTGGCTGGGGTCCTAAGGAGGGTGAACACGTTTGGTTGGACACACTTGCTGATATGGCTAGGAGCCGGCACCAATGGCGTTTGTGTTGTGATTTCCTTTGCCCATCCCCCTCCTGTTTAGTATCCCCCTCCAATCACCATCTCACCTGTTAGGCATAATATGGTTCTCTTTTTACGGCAGCCAGCTGTTAGCTCTCCGAAACGATGTCCATCCATTACTGGGGACTCAGCGGGCGTGCCACTGTTTGCCACTGTTTTCCTTTTCTTGTCTTTTGTATTGCGGCCCAATAGCTGAGGTGTTTTCCACCTCCAGCTAACGTGTAATGATGATGATGATGATGATGATGTACTGGAGCCTATCTGTACACTCGCTATGCTGCGTTGCGCACTGTCATCCATTTCCGAGGTCTGCTCCTAACGAAAGAAATTGATGTACACTTGTTGAAAACAATTATTTCTGAAGCCTCTGCAATCAGCTGACTGAATTTGTTGACGAATTCGAGCCAGGCGACTTCCGGGGGTTCTTTGTCAAGGAACAACCAAGTTGTAGCGCTGACGAGCTGGGCTACTCGATCGTAGCTTGTGATGGTTCGCACAGTCTCATCGTTCTCATTCCGACATTCCGCATAGCAGACGTAGTTGAAACTGATCACTGCGACCCAACGGGTAGTCTTAAACCAACACATCAATCATATGCTCCTTGTTGGTAGGCACTAGATCCAGCACACATGGCCTGGTACCGGTTCTGAACCGAGTGGGCAGTGATGTGATTGTAAAGAGGTACCGTAATTACGAGGTTCTGTAGATCGGCTCTGAATTGTTCTCCGATCGTGACAGGAGTTTCTACACAATGTACATTGAAAACACCCATGATAAGTATGTGAGTGCACTTTTGTTGTAAACTGCATCATAAAGCAGTCGCTAGGTGGCAGTCGGGTTCGGGTGTAGAGTTAGAGGAGCGGTACACCAAGAAAATAAGGCAAGCGTCTCTGTCTTTTAAGTGCAAGCGGAACCAAAGAGTCTCGTAACTGCGAGTCTGAATCTGCCACGGCTTCGCACTGTAAGTCGCTTCGGCAATACAGGATTACACCTTCCTCCTTTTGTGAGCCTATCGTTGCGGATCAGCGATATGCCCGGTAGTGAAACTTCAGCGTTTGTCAATCCCGTATACAAGCACGTCTCGGTGATACCAATGACATATAACCCGGAAGCTTGGCAATCTTTCAGTTGGACCAGTTACTTAAAAAGACGCTGAACATGCATCTAAAAGCAGGCTAGTTTCTCGGTCTCCAGAAGCCCACAGAGGGGTGAAGGGGTCAAGTGTGGGAGAATGCCGACCGAGGTCGGCAGTTACTCGAATGGAGTCACACAGAAACTTTTCACAAGCCAAGCTACTTACGGTAACTAAGCGAGAAGCCACCTCTACGAAGTGGACAGCTCAATGGTTATGACATTGGACCAAAGCGAACAACACAAAAACAATGGCAAAGTGCAACTGTAGCAATGAATAAATATTTAAAGTGGGAATGGCAGTATGGCTATAGCAGATGAGTGGAACTGTGGGTCGAATAAAGCAAAGCAATCTGAAAATTCATGAAGCCAAATACCCTAACTCCAATGTTTGTCCCGAGTATTTGCACCGAGTTGATATCACCACCCTGGCTGAGTTTGTACTTCTTCCCCGGCGTCTCCGGTGCTGCGCCGCTAGAATCCATGGAATCGACTAACTCGTCTTCGTGATCACTGAGCTTGGTGATGGTGGGGGAAGACGAGCAGAATAGTTGTGTCGGTCTCCACATCGGTCTCCATATGCGTGAAAAAATCCCCACTGGTAAACGTGAGCACATCTCTTAAGATGCGGTTAAATGAATATCAGGAGGAGGTTACGGAGTAACTGTGTCTGAAAAGAAAGCAGATCATAAGGATAATTAGCCGATGAGAATACGAGCAATGAAGGAGAACTAGTAGCACATATATACTGGAACTTAAAGTCCGAAACGCGAGCAGTACTGATTGTAATGGGGGAGGAAAGACAAAGTATAAGTAGAACGTTAGTACCGCGCCCAAGAAAAGCGTGCACATTAACCAAATCCTAACTATCAACAGTAATCATCCATCATCATCATCAACAGCAGTAGATCAGCCATTTGAACTGGTGCTTCAATGCCGTACAACCACGATGACCTACGGAACGAAGAACAATAAGGGAAGAGGGACTTCCCATAAAACCATAATGCCCTAAATAAACACTCGGGATTAAGGCGCCTACACCTTGTCAACAACATACCATCACAAAGTTAAAGCGGCATCAGCGAGATAGCTTCCTTGCGATTTTCACTGCCCCGCGTCACAATCAGCCATTACCCCGCAGATAACTCAGCACCAAACACACTTTAAACAGGCAATCTGACTAGGAGACGACAACAGACACTCCATTGGTGTCGACTACGAGTCATGTCCTGTAACGTCTAAAGCCAAGCACAAGGTGGTTCAAGTGGACTCCAGCCTGTAAGGTAAGACGGCACCGAGTTGAGTCGTCAGTGAGTTCAGTAACCGCTGCCAAGTTAATTTTTGCCTACCCAGTATAGCTCAATGAGTCGAAGGTACGCAAGTCGTCACACCACATTAAAGTCCAGTCTCATCGTGACGGCAGTAATCATCCAAAATTTCACAAAATAAGCGGCACACGGATTCTATTGTAAAGAGGATCATCTCTTGAGGGAAAGATCGGAGAACTCTATTTCGGCAGTCGTCCTTGAAATTTCGCGGAATAATCAAACTTGTTGAGCAGAAAAATGTTCTCGAACAATCTGATGCTACACTGCCAAATAAGGAATATGATGGAACATAAAACAGTCAAGATCATCGCGAATATAAAAAACGCTCGTTTGCGCTGTTATTGCCCTGTAATTTGTGACAATTGAACTGGCAACCGACGACTCTTCTCTTAATCAGCCAAAAGAAGCGGCCGGGCGCAAAACAACCAACCAGAGCGGCATGACTGGATCTTGGGGACCAGAACAACTTGACGAATGGGTATTTTGATTGGAGAACCCGAAAATGTCATTTCCAGTAAAAGATCTCACGGTTATACTTCAATATGAACAGACGCTTTGGAGAGGGTCAGACACGGTTGAATGAGAAAATCATACATCGCCTTGCGTTGCATGCAAGACCAAACACAAAAAGCACATTCTTCAGTGGATGTCATCTTTAGCAGCTTCTGTGAGTCCCAATGTGACCGGATGCTTGACACATCTTTGAACCGTAGTCCAGCTGATATGAATGTGTTTTTCGATCTGAATTTGCCGATGCTGATGACCGACAGAAGTGCATACTGCTCTTATGGAAACTGGAAAAAGTGGGCAAGACAAATTACGCAATTCTATCTTGTCTAAATTTTCTAGATATTTCGGTTTCTAACATCTTGCACCTTTGTTAAATGACATTTTCAGTAAAAAGTCTTCTTCATTCAATGTACAATACAGCTGCATGAATCCCAAGAAGTGCAGATCAGGTAAATATGCAAGTAATGTCATGCGTCAATGCGAGAATTTCAGGCTAAAACAGATGAGGGACGGTCAGTTCAATGTATTGATTTTCGTTCGTGGTTTCCAAGCGCCCAAAAATATCGAATTAGTAGACTAAATATAACGGAACAGAACGCCGAACAAATGCGCCAAAAGAGGAACACAAAAGAACAGGCACGCGCGCGTACGCCACGAGGCAAGAATCAGAGATCGATTTCGATGGTCATGTGCCCGTCGAACAATCCAAACTCAGACTGACGGCTAGAAGATCGATCACTCACACTCACTGACGCTTCGTACTGCGCCGCTCTGCTACATAAATGCGCACTGACGATGTCACCTCGGGTGGTGACGAAACGTTTGCAGCCAAACTGCCAAGCTCAGCGAACACTGAGACCACCAACTGAACAACCTGAGCTACCAACATTTGCTTCTATATCATAGCTATTCGGGCGTATAACGCTTCAGCAAGCTCGCCGTTGGAAAAGCTTTACCCGTCGACAAGCTTCCACACGCGAGCAGCTATACATCCTCCACGAATGTCTGAGACGGAATGTTCTGCCACCAAGTTTGAACCACAGACGGGCGTTAGATCATCCAGAGGCCTGGGAAGCAGCAAAACCGTAGGGGACGCGAATGGCCAAATTAATAATAACAGATGCCCATAATCGCATTCAAAAGTATGAAAAGGTCATCAATGACAACAAAACTGATTGCCTTATTGAGATGCGCCCCTCAAAACTTGCAAAGCTTGAATCCGCGAATCGATGTCGAGTAAACAATATCAGAAACCAGCGTAAAATGAAACTAAATAAGCTGGAACTGAATAAGCTTACGAGAAAGTCTGACCACCACAACAGAGAAGGATGGATCGAAAATCTGTCCGGCACTCCGTTGAGTACAACGGAGGAGAACATAGTAATCAAATTTCTAAACTGTAACGGCAAAGATGCGTCATTTAAGGATAAGTTGGCTAATCTGGAACAGGTTTTGAACACAAACGGACTGTCAGAAGAATCGCGGCAGGAAATAAAACAAACGGTCGTCCCTATGATAACTCGCAACAAGTTCACACATACTCTTGCAAAGGAAGAACGGGAAACACTCAGAAGGCTACAGAAGGAAGACAATATTGTAATCCTACCAGCAGACAAGGGACGCATGGCAGTAGTAATGGAGAAACCAGATTACACTGCAAAGACCAAACAACTCCTTTCCGACACGACCACATATCGCCATATAGATCAGGACCCCAATACGAAACTGGTTACTCAAATCAACACAGCCTTGAAGAAACGACAAGCAATGAGTGAGATTACCAAGCAGGATCAATGGAAGACGAAAGCTGAGCATACAAACATTGCAAGGTTCTATGGACTGCCAAAGGTACACAAAGACGGAGCCCATTGCGTCCAAACGTCTCGATGTCAGCATCCCCATCGTACAAATTGGCAAGGTGCATGTGGAAGAAATTAAAACATCTAATTGTCAGATCTGGACAAGGCATCATCAACGCTGAACAATTCATCAACAAACTGAAGTGTGTTATAATAGAGGAATATGAAATCATGCTGTCGTTTGACGTCGCCGCACTCTTCACGTCGATCGGTCACGAATTTGCAGAAGAAACCATGATGGAATTACTTCGAAATCAACCGAACACAATAGAAAACCTCAAGCCAGAGAGCATATGGGAACTCTTGGACCTATGCATGACTACTTATTAATACTTTGATGGGCAAGCATACCAACAACTGAAAGGAACGCCCATGGGATCGCCCATCTCAGGACTTACTACAGAAGCTATGATGCAAAAACTGGAGTGTCAAAATACCGTTAATCAAAATAAAGTTAAGGATTCGGTAGGTGGACGATACATTTGTCATCATCAAACGAGATTCCATACAAATCAACACCTCCCAGGATATCAAGTTTGCCGTTGAACTCGAAAAAGACAACCAATTACCATTCGTAGATGTACCGGTCCACAGAAACACTGACGGAACGCTTCAAACATGTGTATATCGAAAGAAGCCCTCTACAGACCAAACATAAAACTACCACAGCAATCATCCACTGGGCCACAAGAAAAGCCGCATTCAAAGCTATTTCATAAACGCCGAAACACACTGCAGCACGACAGAATTGAGGAAGAAGGAAGAAAACCATCCATACCGGGTATTGCAAAACAAAGGGTATCCAAGAAACTTCATCAAGAGAAACCGAAAGAAAAGGGTGCATCAACAACAGCCGGAAAACGTAGATTAACAGGTAGCGGTGCCTTACATCAAGAACATGTCTGAATTAACGTAGGGATTGCTACCACATGG
Source organism: Dicrocoelium dendriticum (assembly GCA_944474145.2). NCBI lineage: Eukaryota > Metazoa > Platyhelminthes > Trematoda > Plagiorchiida > Dicrocoeliidae > Dicrocoelium > Dicrocoelium dendriticum. Next base: position 205,071 of record OX104063.1, on the reverse strand, counting down.
AATCATGGTAGCCTACAAACCAACTGATACTTTGCGAAGATTGCTTTCAAGACCGAAGGAAAAAGTCGAACAAGGCAGTCAGAATGGTGTCATCTACAAAATTAACTGCAGAGTGTGACAAACACTACACCGGGCAAACCGGAAGGAAACTTTCAACATAGATCAACGAACAGAAAATGGCCATACGGAGACACGACTCGCATTTACTGGTTTCCCATGTATGAAGACCAAGTAGGTCATACTTTGACATAGAGAAAGTAAAGACTCTAGCCCGTGATAATCGGAGGCAACCTAGATAGTTCTTGGAAACATGATATTGTACAGACAATTCAACAAACCGATGCTATATATGCAACGCTACGGATGAAAGATCACCGAATTAAGGGACCAAATCTAACGGAACAGAACGCCGGACAAGTGCGTCAAACATCGACGACAACCGAAGAGGCACGCGCGCGGACGCTACGAGGCAAGAATCAGAGATCGATTTCGATGGTCATGTGCTCCTCGAACAATTCAAACTCTGACGGTTAGAGGATCGATCACTCACACTCATTGACGATTCGTAGCGCGCCGCTCTGCTACATAAACGCGCAGCGACGATGTCACTCACCTCGGGTGGTGACGAAACGTGTGCAGCAAAACAGCCAAGCTCAGCGAACTCTCAGACCACCAAAAGAACAACCTGAGCTACCAACATTTGCTTCTATATCACATACCGAAATAAACATGAGTCGAATTAGAAAAATTGCGCAAGACCCTTTCATCATCACCGAATGCCTACGATTACTCAAAAACGCGGTCCATGTCCCGTAGATGTGTTGGCGGTGTCTAAGTAGCGCAGAGACAGCAGCGAAGGTACTGAATTCTGTGAAGCCAAGTAGGTCATCATATGCAGCCTGGCAATGTGGGGATGACACTTCGTCAGACTCTGTGTGTTCAAGAACCATCTTTGTCAGAAATGCAACGAACGGAAGCGTAAGGAGGATCATTGTCGTTCAGCTACTTTCGATGTAGTGGTCACAAAGCACAGGTTCGTTACAGTAGTTGTGAACCAAGTGTCCGTGTACCTTTAGGTTGACATTTCCTCGGTTATCACGGTCATATCGGAGAAAACATGGAAGAAAATCAGTGAACCACGTAGCCAGAGAACAAATCGGGTTGGAACAGTGCCTCAAAAGAAGCGCTGAACTTGCCCGGTGAAATTTCCTGCCATGCAATTTCCAAAGGTTTTCAGTACAGACGCTTGTTAAGTAACAAGGCAACTCGACCTGAGCTTACTTGATCCCGAATGGAAGGATAAAATGAACTCATCATGCAACAAAAATAAGCGATGCAGCTTCGAACTGGGAGGAGACCATGCATAAGAAGTATCGGCAGATGTTTCGGGATGTATTGGGATTGTGCACGGAAACCAAGGCAGTTTATCCTTGTGGTCAGACAGAAAGCACTCTTCCGAACAAAGCGCTCGGTCACATATGCACCCGTTTCAATCATCGAGCAAGAACTTGACCGGTTACAGAAGGTCGGAATTATCAAAGCCACCAATCACTTCATCGGCAACCCCATCGTGGTTATGAAGTCAGGCGGAAGGATCCGCTTATGTGTTGATTGTCTCACAGGCTCGAATGCTACGGTAGGAATACAAGTACCATCTAACCCTCCCGGAAGACTTCTGCCCGGCTGATCGGTAGCAAGTATTTCGCTAAACTGAACTTGTCCAACGCGTACCTCCATAATGAAACGTCGGAGGAATCACGGAAGCCACTCACAATAAAAAGAACTATTTCAGTATAGGTTCTAACATTTGGTATGAAGTCGGTCACGGAATCGCTTAGAAGATCATGGATACGATACCACATGCCGCAGCATACCTGGACGATGTCATCAACATTGGTTCTAAGCCGGAAGAACTGCACCAACAAACAGAATACGTGCTTGACAGAATAAAAAGTATGGATTCTGTCCGAGGATTGAAAAGTGTGATTATTGTGACTTTCATCAAAAAACCCCGCTTTAAAACTGTTCAAAGTGGGTGACGACCTGATACAACAAACATCAAGGCGCTAGAGAGCGTGCCTCCACCTAAAGACGTAGCAACATTAAGATGTTTCCTTAATGCGGTGAGTTATTACAGTACCTACATACCGACCATGCACAACCTAAGTGGAACATTGAACCGGCTGCTGAACAGGGAGGTTCCGTTGGATTAAATCATTAAATGTCTGGAAACTTTCGACAAGGTCAAGTCGTTATTAAGTTAAAAACACGCTAATGCACTACGATACAGAGTTCCCATCATTATCAATACACGTTAGCTGATGATGAGAAACCACTCAGCAAATGTGCCGCAATACAAAGTGATACGAATTCAAAAAATTACACTACATAGATTTCAAAAACCAAGCAGTATAATACAAATTTTGATTTAGAGTACCCGCCGACACTCAATCACTATTGAGAGCTCGGTTCACTTTGAAGTAAACCACGATCATTCCGATCACAAAGACCGTATTCAAAATGGAGGTGCTTCAATGTCGGGGAGCAACATCGAAATATCTCCAAGTAAAATAATTTTAAAGATTAGTACGCATTTCGTATGAGATCGTAATTAGAGGGGAAATATAAAAAGGAGAGGGATGGATAAAAAACTCAGAACATTAACGTCATTGGGGACGGCTCTTCGCCATATTAGCATGTCCAACCAAATGTATCCATCGTACTTCGATACCCAGCCAGGCAGTCAGGAATTACTAACCGAGGCCAACTTCGAAGTGAGGGTTTTAATTTCCTTCGACTAGGTCATCGCTTGGACCCCTCTTCAGCTTCCATCCGCACCACCAGTGCAAACAACGCAGGTCTCGGGAGTTCGTGCGCTGACATGTGCAACACGTAGCCTGTACCAAATACGCGACGCCGGAAACATCCACAGCTAGCGCGGTGCTCACACTAGACATGAGCTAAGCTGCGAAGGCAGCGATGTTCGAACGTAGCTAGCCTCCTTATGTCTGTCAATTTGATGGACTAGGTTTCATAACCCTATAAAAGGTCTGAACGGACGGCTACATTAGAAACTCTGCTCTTCACGGCTAGAGCGATATGGCGTCAGCGCCACAAGCGGCGGAAATTAGCAAAAGCACCACAAATAATTGATATACGGTTGGTGAACTCATCTTCCATTACATGGGCGCTAATATAGCTGCCCAGGTACTTAAATTTCTGAAGGACTTCCAGTTGATCACCACCAAGGACCAGCGAAGGAATGGGTCCCTGCCAATCTTAGAGAAGGAATCTGCATTTCGATGGAGTAAATCATAGCCCAAAACGATGTCAGCCAGTGATAATCGGTCCAGTGCTGCTTGATTACGTTTGAGAGATGTTAAAAACGAGAGAAATGTCGTCCGCATGCTCCAAGTCAGGAAGACCCTTACCAGAAAGCAGCTCCACACCTTGAAGGGCGAATTCAGCGAATGCTGCTTCCATGACTTCATCAATAGTTCCTTTCGCAAGTTTGTGACCGATCGACGTGAAGAGTGCGGCGACGTCAAACGACAGCATGATTTCATATTCCTCTATTATAACCCACTCCAGTTTGTTGATGAGTTGTTCAGCATTGATGATGCCTTGTCCAGATCTGACAATTAGATGTTTTAATTTCTTCCACATGCACCTTGCCAATTTGTACGATGGGGATGCTGACATCGAGACGATTGGACGCGATGGGCTCCGTCTTTGTGTGTGTGTGAAAAAACAGTTTCACATCATACCGAAAGTTTTGGTTGGATCAGCAAGCAAGTGGGACGTGCACAGTAGAACAGAAATGCAGTAAAATGCACTACGAGAAAACAGAAGCTAAAATCTGGAGGGGGTATAAGAAATAGTGTTTTTGATAGGTCAAAATGTAGTGGATAAAAAGGATCTTTTAAAATTTTTGGATAAAAACTTGTACAATAGTTCTTCCGGAAATATGGCGCACAAGGTAGCACAAAGTATTCTAAACGTAGTCGCGCCATTGTCTTAGTCAAAAGAAGGAAAACCTCCGGTTAAGGATTGCATAAAAATTCGCCAGAGGCGGACTAGTTCTTGCTGCGCCTTAATGGCACCAAGCGGACGACAGCCTGCCGTAATCTCTCTCTGCTCGAACTATGCGCGTACATTGCTTTGATAATGTTTACGTATTTATCGTGCGCACCATTCCTCAGCAAACGGTCCCAAAATGTACATCGGTCCACCGAATCGAAGCCACATTTAGATCCCGAAACACGACAATGGTGGGTCGCCGATAAATATGGCGGTGCGCTAACGATTGACTTAATGTGTAGATGTGATCAATACAGCCGCAAATTTGACGGGACCAGGGTTGCTCCTCGTGAATCTGGCTTTCACGTGTGACACCGTCTATGAAGAACGACAAAAGCGAGTGTCTTAGGGGCAACTGAGATCAGACTGATCCCTCTATGATCGCCGCATTCCGAATGTGAGCCCCCCTTGAAACCTGGGACCATTATGGAGCATCTCCAGTCTGTTGGGACAGTTTCATGCTTCCGCATTTGCAATAGAAAAGTGTGAGCAGGTCCCCCGAGTTTAAAGAGGGCTGGGGATGTCTATCTGCTCCTGCAACCTAATGCAATTTCGACAGTCAGGCCCCACGTTCGACTTCTGCGCGTGAGGTCGGGTCCAAGGAAACGGCCCAAGGAGACGGACAACCAACACCCAAAATAGCGACAACTCAGTTTCATTAAACTACTTTACAAAATGTTCGGCCCAACGCTTGAAGCGTTTTGACAATCTGTAAATCAGCTGTCCACTCTTGTGGCGTATGGTCTCGCTAACGCCAAGTCTCCTGCTGCCCGTTTCCCGTGTCAATCATCAACACACGTTAGCCGAGGATGAGAAACACACTTCAGCTAATCTGCCGCAATACAAAAAGGAGAGATTAACATTACAGATAACAAAAACCAAAAAGGTAACATAATGCTAAGATCACATTATGCATTAGACTGAGATGGTTATTGGAGGGGGGAGGAGCGGGGAGGGACAAAAAGACTAACAACACCAACGCTGTTGAGTTCGGCGCCTCGTCATGTCACCTAGTGTATCTAGCGAAGCGTGTTCATCGTCTTTGGGACCCTCGGCCGGCAGTCGGGAAACACCAACCAACGACAACTTGAAGGGACGGACTTAATTCTTCTTGACAAAATCATCGCTTGGCCTCTTATCCTCTTCTTCCATCCAGACCATGGGGCGCGCAAACGACGCACGATGCGGGAGTAGGTGTGCTAGCGTGCGCAACATGTGGGGCAGCCATCGGAGCCTGGTGCCAAAATAATGGTGGTGGGCGATTCAATCACACTTTCTGCACTAAATACGCGACAATGAACACGCACATTGTTCATGCGGTTTTCCCACCAGATATGAGCGACAGCTGAACGTAACTAGCCTCTTTATGCCGGCTGATCTAATGGGCCAGGTTCCGAAACCATGGACGAAGGTTGAACGAAGGCCTGTGGATCATACACTCTGCCCTTCACGGCTAGTGATGTCAAGCCGGCAAGACAGGGGGCACATATAGGCAAAAGCACCCCAAAACATTCGCTAAACGGTTTGTGGCCTCCAATCATCAAAATCATCAACAACAGCAGTACATCAGCCATTTGAACTGATGCTTCGCTGCCATACAACCATGATGACCAATGGAATAAGGAATAATAAGAGGGAGAGAAGGAGCCGTTAGCTTAAAACCTTAAGCAAACATTCAGTCATTAACCCGCAGATAACAAAGTGTTAAACACTTTAAACAGGTAGTCCGACTAGAAGAGGGCAACATACGCGCCACTGGTGTCGATTGCGAGCCATGTCCTCTCAAGTGTCGAGCCAAGCACAAGGCAGGTCACGTAGACTCCAGCCAGGAAGGCAAGACGGACCAACGGCACACAACTTGATTGTCAGTGACTTCATTTTCAGCTGCTAAGTCAAATCCTATCCACCTGGGGCTTTGCGCCACACTACATCTGACAGACTAAACAAGGTCCTCCTAGGTAAGCGGTGACCAGGCATAAGCAGCACGTGCCCAAGCCAACGCAACTTATCCAGTGCTATCTGTCGTTCCAAGGAGCTAGCACGATTATCACTGCCTAGTACTCGCTTACGCACATCATCGTTGCGGATACGCTGGTGCCACCCGACATCAGCAATGCTTCGCAGGCAACGATGATAAAAGAATTGAAAGCGCCTTAGATCTTCGGACCAAAGGGGCCAAGTCTCACTCCCATACAGCAGGGCGGCCCTCACTCTGGCCTTGTAAACACGGCCTTTCAGATGGACGGAAACTCCCTTCTGTCGCCACAGGTTCAAGAAGGCAGTTCTGGCTTTTGCAATGCGTGAACTGACTTCAGTTTCTAAATGCTTATCGTTGTTGATGCAGCTGGCAAGATAAGTGAATTGATCAACCACCACGAGTTCCTCGTTATCAAGCGTCAAGCGGTCATCAAGTGAGTGGTGGCCCTAGAGCAACATTTTGCACTTTGAAGGTGCGAAGTGCATATATATAATGGGAGCACTCTAGACAAGTTATTAAGGGTTGACTGTGCCGCCGTAACATCGTCGAAAAGCAAGACGATATCATGCGCATAATCAAGACCAACTAATATTTCACCAGGCAGGAACTCAACGCCTACATCGTGGGATTAGGCAAAAGAACACTCCATGATAGAATCCACGACGAAATTGAACAAAAATGGCGAAATCGGACAACCTTGACGAACGCCACCTGTGGTCGGAAAGCTATCCGATAGGTCACCGTAGACACTGACGCGGCATGTAGAGTTCGAGTATGGAGCACGTAGGATGTTTACTTATATCCTGGGAACACCTATCCGCTCAAGTATTTCGCACAGAATGTACCGATCGACTGAATCGAACGCACTCCTGAAATGGAGGAACACAGCTATTGTTGGTCTGCGGTATGCGTGGCGCTGATCTAGCATCTGCCGCAGTGAATTTATGGTCTAAACAGCCACGTCCTGGACGGAAACCTGCCTGCTCTTCCCTAATCCGAGCTACCCGTTCTACAGTGAGGCGACGAACGAGGCCAGTTATTTTGTCACAACTAGCGTTAGGTCAATAACCCTGCGGTTAGCATAATCTGTGCCACTCACCTTTTCGTATATTGCCACTATAATCACTCCAGTTAGCCGGAACATTCCCCTCCATCCAGATATTTTCGAACAGGGTCAGCGCTTTGCAGAGGATCTCAACTCCATGAGTAAACAGTGTAGATGGCAGGGAATCCGGGCCAACAGCACGAAAACGGGTAAGGGCTGTGATGGCGTTTAGGACCTCTAAACCACGAGTCGTCCTGCATCATCTGAATAGGAAGTGGTCCGGAAGCAGGGGAGAGATGAAACGATCGCGAAATGGTTCCGCCCAACGAGCGATACGGCGTCCCTTAATGTGTTTCAGTGCACCCGCGCTGTCTCTGATTGTCTCACTGACGCCTGGTTTCCCGGGACCAGTGTTGCCGACCAGCTGGAAGAGCTTGCAGTAACTGCCCAAGGCTCCTACCCCCTCCGTTCCTTGAGTCCGACTGGGCCCAAGGCTTCCATAGCAAAACGCAAGCTCCGATTTAGTTCACGCCAAATAGCCCGTCTGGTCACATTGTGCTCACAGCCAGTTGGGAGATCTCATCTGAATTCCAACAGGTTCGCCGACCTCTCGGATATCCAGCGACTGGAGCGGTGACGATTGATAGTGCCACAAACAGATGCTCCTGCGTCGTGCATCGCGGCCGAGGTCCTATTCCACTGAAGCTCAGTGTCATTAGAACAAGACACCGAAGGTTCGGTACGCAGTGCGTCTTGATAGGTTTGCCCAACTGTGAGCTGAGACAAGTTCTCAGTTGCCAAAGGGAGGAGACGCACAGTGCGCCTCCCGGTAAAGTTCATGGAGAAAGGACACCGTACCAAGACATCATCAGAGTCGACGCAGGTATTGGAGAAAAAGCGGCAATTCAAAATGGAACCACGCTACACGTAATTTATGGCAAAATGATCTAATTGGGTCCATCGTTGGCCAACTACAGGAGGATGCTAAGTGGCGCTTCGGCGCTTAATATGTCTAAAAGTAGTGCAAAATGGAACAACTAGTGTTCCGCACACTGTTGCAGCATACGCTCACCGTTGTCAGTTCGCACGTAGTCGAACCAACAAGAACCACCCAACTTGTGGGTTTATTTCCCCAGCAAGTACTCTGAAATCTGAACAAGTAGAACTGCGTAGTAGCGCGTTCAGTTCGTGATAGAATGCGCCCTTGACAGAACTAGAACTGTAGTCGGTGGGAGCATAAGCGGAACCACAAACAAACAGCGTTTTGTATTGCTTCGTGAATCTGCCTTATAAAAATAATAATAATAAACGGCTGTTTACCGGAATCCCATCAACCAACGATGGCTCAGCCTTGAAGCTTAGAATGATACCTACATCAGCTTGACCCGGGAGTGTTGCATCGACGTTTCCAGATGCATGCAACCAATAACGAGAGGACAATCCAAATGCAGTTAATTTAACAACCTCGTTAGGGTCATTAATCTTCGGTTTGGACACACAACACGCATCAATACCCAGTGTGTCCAACGTACGTACAAGTACAGCCTGTTGACCTATTTGTCCTTGGGTCGGAACGTTGAATGCCGCCATGGAAACGGGACAACGTGGTCTTATAACGGACTGTTGCCGACAGGCGTCCGGTGCTTATCGTGGGAAGGTGGCTGCAGATGCTTCTACTCCAGGGGCACTTTGGTTGCTGTCACTTAAGCTGAGAATTATAGAAGGAAGGTTAGTAATGGGGTCGGGATAGGAGTAAGAGAATCAGGTGGAAAAGAAAGTAGCAGCAGTAACATGTTTTCGCTTATCCTCCCTGCAGTATGCAGCAGATAAGGCGACCCTTGATAATCTGCGCGACGGCCCACGCAGGATGAAGTTTATGTTTGCAGAAAAGTCATGGTTGTATGTGGGCTGGGATACTGGCAGGACGCCCAGACCTAGACAGCAGGACGATTAGGATCCTCATCCAAAACCTTAGGCCCAGAAACCTGTCCGCCAGACAGCGGGGAGATGGCAATGATTTAGTTTTGAAAAAATGGACGCCATCCCATTTGAAAGCCCTAACCTGGAGGACCAGGAGACTGAGTTTGTCTGACCTCTAACTACTGACTAACCTGGTAGGAGTAGCGCCCAAAGGTCCCGGAAACACCACCCGGTATAGCTCTATGAGTCGAGGAGCTATGCAAGCCGTCGCACCAAGTTAAGTTCCAGTCTCGTTGCGATGGACGCTAAGGTAGCTGCCCCGATACTTAAATTTCTGGACGACTTCTAGCTGGTCAACACCAAGGGTCAGCGCATGTGTGGGCCCCTGCCAATGTTGGAGAGTGGTTTTACATTTCGACGGTGCAAAGCATATCCCTAAACGACTGACAGTGAGAGCTAATTTATCCAGTGCAGCCTAGCACATTTGGGGGCTGTCACATGAGCGCAATGTCGTCGGCATACTCCAAGTCAATAGGTCGGTGACCTTGGAGTACGTCCACACCTAAGCCATGCTCGGCGAACGCCGTTTCCATGATTTCGTCAATGGCGAATCTAAAGAGGAATGGTGATGGCGGGCAACCTTGTCTCACACGGCTGGAGATATTGAAGGGATGCAAAAGTTAGCCGCAAACCTTCACTCTGCCCGAACTGAATACTGAATACTGCATTTTGGAGCAAGTAGAAAATAATTCTGTACAACTCCATCGGGTGATAATCAAAAACATTTAAAAAAAGATAAACACGTCCGGTGGTTATCCTGAGATGGTTCAGCAACTCCTTTTGTAGCACACAAAATGCTTGTTCACACAGTGAGTCACAAGTGGGTGATATCGTTGTCAAGTGGCAACCGTTCTCTGAAACGTATGTTAGCGCAGTGTAAATCCAACAAAGATTTGAATTTCCGCACAGATTCGGCCTCGACGACGTGTTCTGGCGGACTGTTCCAGGCGTGCACAGCCCTCCGCTCGAAACACAGGGGGTGTGGGATTTTCTTCAGATCAGGTACCACGAGTTTGTACCTGTGCCCACGTGTGGTGCATTGTACTCGCAAGTGGAGTAACGACCTCAGCATGGGGAAATGAGCGAGATGTAAAATACGGTAGGTCATGATAAGATCCACTCGAACACGGCGATACGACAAGGTGTAGAGCCCAAGTTTCATGCACCGGTTTTCATACGATAAGCCTCTCAAGCTGGGGATCAAGTTGGTGGCGACGTGTTGTACTGGTTCGATCTCTTGCGCTTCGCCGCGAGCCGTACTCTAGCATTGGTCTGACGATGGAAGAGAAGAGGCGAGTGGCGACGTCCTCAGACCAAGTGCAGAAGCTGCGCTTCAGCGCCCAGAGCATGTGCAATCCGTTTCGATACAGTTTGTTGGTGTTGTCGACGGACTTCAAGTCGCAGCGTGAGAGTACACCTAGGTTTTTCACGGAAGGTGTGGGATGCAGAGGTTGGCCGTCTACGGTGTACGTTCGGCCGTGAACAGCCTTCCCGAGATTCATGAATAGGGACTTTGCCGGGTTGACCGGTAGGTGGACTTCAGCAGACCATACTGCGAGGCGGTCGAGGTCTTGTTGGAGAATGTCACAGTCATCGAGAGTATTAATTTCTCGCCAAATTTTGAGGTCATCCGCAAACAGTGCACACGGCGACCGTAGAAGCTGGGGCAGCTCGTTGATGTGGATGAGAAACAGAGTGGGTCCCAGTACCGTACCTTGAGGTACACCACTGGTCGAGGGATACCAATCGGTTATATGGCCGTCCACCTGTACCCTCCACTTTCTTCCAACGAGAAATTCATGGATCCATCGATGTAACGATCTTCCGACACCACACGACCTTAATCTGTCTAGAAGCACTTCATGATTAACTTTGTCGAATGCTTTGCTGAAGTCGATGTAGATTACGTCGACGGACTTTCCCCGGTTCAGTGCTTGCAACCATTCCTGTCTCGTCACAAGTAAGATGGTAACACAAGAATATCCCACCCTGAATCCGTGTTCTGCCGGTGTCAGAAGTTCTTTCGATTGCAACAGATGTATTAAACGCTTTTTTACTATCTTCTCGATCACTTTGGCCAAAACGGGTGTAAGACAAATTGGCCTGTAGTTATCCACCTTACTGGGGTCGCCACCTTTCGGGATCGGCCTCACCACCGAGCGCTTCCAGTCGTTTGGCAATGAGCCCTCAGACAATGATTTGTTGAATAGATCCGTAACAGCAGGCGAGATACTGGCAGCTAGTGATTTGATAATTAGCGGATGAAGCCCGTCAGGCCCTGCAGGCTTGGTACCGTCAAAGTTCGCAAGTAGCAGGCGCACCTCGTCGACACCACAAACCAAACTGTTGAGTTCTACAGGAATGTTACTCGCTGAGATGGGTATGGACGCCGCGTCGTTTGCAAACACGGAAGCGAAGTGAGCGGCCAGTGCGGACGCGCGATCGGAACTGGAAGTTAGCAGGTGTCCGTCCGCGTCTTCCAGACATGACACGTCACCTTTTGGCTTCAAGCGGCGTTTCACGTAAGCAAAGATCTGCTTTGGGGCCATCCTCGCGTCAGTTGCAAGCTTTTCTTCGAACTTCCGGCGCTTTATCAATTTCACTTTGTTGCAAATATTTCGCTGTCTTTTATATGCTTCGTAATCAGTGGCGGAGCCAGAGAGGCGAAATGCGTCACACATTCTTCGCCGTAACCGAGCCAGCCTACCATATTCCTTGTTGAACCAGTGTGGTTTGATTGGTCCGACTTTCTGAAATTTCAACGGCACAAACTGAGAACAGAGCGAAGCCAATCCTTCCTTTATTACTGTCCAACCGTCCTCCACAGATGTAACATGCGGTAGAGACCAATTCATTTGGCTCGCTGCTCGATTTAATCCATCGAAATCAGTTTTCCAGTAGTTGTAAGCTGGTTCCACCGGAGATACACTCGGCAAGTTCAGTTCCATAGTGGCTATCAGCACGGAATAGTCGCTTTTAGCTAGAGGCTCCTGGATTCGTATGTCATGCAACCGCTGTTCGCAATTCGTCACCATCAAATCAAGCCACGATGGGTTCGAACGCGACGTCATGCGCGTAGGTTGGCATATGTGTTGCGATGCCCCAGTTTCAAGCAACAAATCAACAAACTTTGATTCGACTTCAGAATACCCGGGCATGAGTTGGATTTCAGGCCACTGAATATGGGGACAATTGAAGTCACCCATGAGTAGAAAACATGGACGACTCATGTTGTTCCGAAGATGCGGTAGCCAATCTAAAGAGCGGTTCAGAGGGCTACGGTAGAATGCACCTACTGTCAGCTTGCCGCGCTTGAGGTTGATCGAGCACCATACCTGTTCACACAGTCCATCTCCACTTCGGTACATGCTTACAAGCCTCCCACGCAGGGAAGACCGTATATAAAGTAAGAAACCACCACGAGGATTTGATATTCTATCGCAGCGAAAGCATGAGTAGCCACTGAGATCGAATTCCTCTGCCATTACCTCAGAAGTTAGCCATGTCTCCGCCAGTCCTACGAGGTCTGGTCGCTCAGAGGCAAAGAAGCGACACAGCTCATCCCGTTTGTTCATAAGTATACAGATGTTTGTGAATGCAGCACGGAGGTCCTGAGAGGCACCGCGGGACGCGCCTGGAGGTTTATCAACCGACTGATACGGGTTCGTGCACCCTTCTTGATCACTCGAAAATTCACGATGTGTAGATCAGTTTCGCCTTCTTCTGTACGGCGTTTAAGCTCAAGGACTGCAGTCTTCAAGCGGTTCCTCTCTTCGGGTTCCAAATCTCGGCGGATGTGAACCCTGGTGCCTTGAAGCCTGGAGAGACGAGACAGAATGAGTTGTGGCGTGTTGTGGTCAGCAAAGGTGATTCTTAAAGGTCGGCATGATTGGTTAGTATGCTGACCAAGTCGGACTACTTGTTTAATCGTTACGCTGCCTTCACCCACATCCAACAGTTTATCAACGAGCCCCTGAAGGAACTCAACATCGTGATCATAACGTTTCTAAGGGTTTTCATCTTTCGACTCTGGTGCATGGAACACCATGAGATCATAACGCCTCAGTGAGATCGGTGACGAACTTGAGGCAGCAGGAGTGGAGGGGCTTGTCGTTTTGGACGGTCGTCTATCGGTAGGGGGAGGCTGAAAGTTGTTGTGCGAACGTTTGCGTTTTTGAATGATCCATTTATCTTCAGTGGGCAGAGGTTCACAGGTATGCGCTGAAAGATTAGGGGGCTCCGACTCTGAGTCGTCAATCTGTGGGGAATATTGGTTGTGAGAATCGGTAGGGGTAGAAGACGCTGGCGGTGGTGCAGATCGTGGAGTTGCAGGGGAAGGGGAGTTCACAGAGGTGCTCTCACGAGCGTGTTTGACCCCACGAGCTAAATGAGGTGGTTCCGTCTGGAAGATGGCTTTTTTGGAGCCGGTGGTGGTCTCCGTGCATTTTGTTGTAGTAAACCGCGGCATTTATCACACACAAATTGGAAAAATCTATGGCGGATGTCAACAGATTTTCGGAAAACTTCCACGGATAGGCCGATACACGAAATATGAAACAGAACATCACAGCCGAAACAACGAAGTGCATGAGCCTTTTGTCCGACAACTTTCGAACATGAGCCACAACTAGATTGGCACGGCATCACACGTTGGAGCAAATCCAAGATGGCGGACACAGACAGTAATTTGATTTATCAACGACTTCTCCGAAATAAGAGAGAGAACTCTCACCAAATTTTCACAACTTGAAGACTACACCAAAAAGAAACTTTTTGGTACACAATTCACACAGATGAAACACAAATAACACTAATCCAGAAGCGGAAGTAGAATCCAGAAGCAACGCTCAAAAATCCGCGGCGTTCGCGTACAGCGCTCTTATGACATTTAGATATTTCTCGGGCACACCCTCACTAGACAGCTCAAAGGGCACATCGAGCAACCGAATCGAAAGACCCTTTGATGTCTAAGAACACGACTACGGTGGGTCGCCCATAAACATAGCGGTGCTCCAACAGTTGATGTAATGTAGAGATGTAGTCAATGCAACCTCGATTTCGACGGAACTCGGACTGCTCCTCGCGTATCTGGTTTTCGCGGGGAAGCCAGAGGAAAGTAACCTAGAGGAAATTGAGATCAGACAGATCCTCTATGACGGACGCATTCCGAGCGGGAGCCTCCCCTGAAAATTAGGACTTTAACGGAGTGGTTCCATTTTGTTGGGACAGCCTCATCCTCCCACAGATTCACTAGTGTTACGTAAATCGTCTACAAGAGCAGGGTCCCCGAATTTGAAGAGGGCTGGATGAAGTCCATGCGCTCCAGTGGACTCGTTCAGTTTCAGCCGTCTGATCTCACGTTCGATTTCCGCGAGTGAGAGCGTATCCAGGTCGACAGCCCAGAAAGTACGGCGATCATTGGAAAATGAAGAAGTTGGCAACTCCGGCTGACTGGACTTCTTCTCAGTGTTCGGCCCAACATTCCAAGCGTTTTGATAAGTTGTGGATCCACTGCGCACTATCGTCGCATATAGTCTCGCTAACATCAGGTCTCCTGCTGCCCGTTTCTCGTATCAGGCGGAATAACTACCCATGTTTACTAACCGCAACAGCTGTCTCCATGTCCGATGCACGAGGAGACCACCGAAATTCGCGGCCTCTTCAGGCTAGCACGCAGTTTCGCCCTGAGATTATTGCTACTCTCATTGTATTCGCTTCTAGCCAAAACACGTCGGCAAGCATCCAGAATTTCCAGAAAATGCGTAGAGAACCGAATGTCTAGGTTAGCGATTTGATTTGTCGCATAAAGACATGCCTGCTGCTAATAACGTCTCATCATCATCAACAGCAGTACATAAGCCATTTGAACTGATGCTTCGCTGCCATACAACCATGAGGACCTATGGAATAAAGAATAAGAGGGAGAGAAGGGGGACTTACCTGAAAACCTTAATGCCCTAAGCAAACATTCAGGGTTAAGGCGCCTACACCTTATGTAGACAACATAACGTCACAAACAGCTGGCTATCGTGCAAAGATAAGGCGGCATCGGCGAGACAGCTTCCTTGCGGCTTTCACTGCCACGCGTCATAATCAGACATTACCCCGCAGATAACTCGGCACTAATCACACTTTAAACAAGCAATCCGATAAGAAGACGGCAGCAGACGCGCCACTGGTGTCTACTGCGAGCCATGTCCTGTAAAGTCTCGAGCCAAGCACAAGGCGAGTCACATGGACTCCAGCCCGGAAGGCGAGACGGACCAACGGCACCCAGTTTAGTCGTCAGTGACCTCATTTCCCGCTGCCAAGTCAACTTCTGTCCAACTCGAGCCTTGCGCCACCCTACACCTGGCAGACTAAACAAGGCCCTCCTAGGTAAGCGGTGACCAGGCATACGTAGCACGTACCCGAGCCAACGCAACTTATTCAGTGCTACCTGTTGTTCTAGGGAGCCAGCATGATTATCACCACCTAGTACTCGCCTACGCACATCATCGTTGCGGACACGCTGGTGCCATCCGACACCAGCAATGCTTCGCAAACAACGATGATCAAAGACTTGAAGGCGCCTCAGATCTTCAGACGGAAGGGGTCAAGTCTCACTACCATAGAGCAGAGCTAATAACGTCTGGCGGATGAGCAACCAGTGGTTTTCGACTGTACTCAGTGAACTCATACTCAGCCCGGATGTCAGCGTACTTTGATACGCATACAGAACATCTGACTTCTGTTGGTAAGTATCTATGCACTCACAGCGCCGTTACGGAATTCCGCCAAAACGCACCCGAAGGTCGGCACACACAAGAGCGTGATCGGAGTCCACGCTCGTGCTCGTAGTCGGATGACAGTTTTGGACACACTCTCAAGCGGTGACTGATCGCGATGTGATAGATTTGCTTCCACGGTTGGTCTGAGGCTGGTGGGCGCTAAATCACGCTTCTGCAGGTGCTGTGTCGAAAGTTGGTGTTCGCGAGAAAGAGACGAGCATCTTCACACAGGTGCAGCAACTGCTCACCGTTATCATTATGGGAGCCAACACCATGTTGGTCGCCCAAATGAAACTCAGCAGAGGACAATTTTCCGACTTGGGTGTTTAGATCACCAGCCAGCACCACAGTGTCCATACTTCTTCTGTAACGAAGGAGATGGCTGTTGCTGATAAAAATCATCTTCACCGAATCAGTGCCGCGGTTTGTGGGGGCGTAGGTCGCAATAACAAAGAAGCACCGCTTGTCCCTAGGCGACTTAGAGCCTCTAAATGAGCCAGCCAATTTGGCAGCGCACATCCGGCTGTTCATCAGGATCCAATCGATCGGGGCAGATTCAGTCCGGGGGCTAAGAGCAATGCCCATAACGGCTTGACCGGCAATCAAAGAGGCGTCATTTCCGGACAAGCGCAATGAGATAAGACCACCATCATCGCACCTCGAGGATCGTTTATCCCCATGTGACTTCGAAGCCTAGAACGAGACAGTCAATGTGACGGCGCAAACCCGGCTTCAGCCCATGCCAACTTGACCGGCATTTGAAGATGCGTCATCTCAAGACAGCTGCAATGAGAAAGTGCTGCCAGGTTCGCATGTGGGTGATCCATCACGAACTCGACCCATATACCCGCCTTAGTTGCACTACATAACGTCGTTTCGCTGCAAGAGAGAACTCTGTCCTGCATCAAATCGTTGGCGGATGCCGTGCGACAGGCCACACCATCCATTCGTGACCCCCTAACACTCCCGGTTTCAACAGCAATGGGCTCTCATCGCGTTGGAAGAAACGCTGCTAAGCAACGAAAAGCAGGAGCAATTTGTATGCCTATCGTTCCTTTCTTACTATTGCTCCCAGGCCAACGACGTGAAAAACAACTCAGCTACTGTTCCGCAAAACATAAAGTAAAAAAACATGCAACAGATGCATGTCAGCTGAGCTACCAGTAACGGATGGGCATTGTCCCGGAAAGCTACCGGCCGGCTAATACGCGAACAAAAAATTACTATGCAAAATTATATTGTGCTGAGAAATGGGACTGTGGTTGGAGGGGGAGACTAAGATAGATGGGGAGGGATAAAGAAACTCACAGCACGATCACCGCTGCGGTCGACTCGTAGCCATGTCATCAAGTGTAGCCAGCCAAACGTGTTCATGGTCTTTCGGATGCCAACCAGAGAGCCGAGACGCTCCAACCGGGGAGAGCTTCAAAGTAAGGGCTTTCATTCCTCTCGAGCAAGTTATCGTCTGACCACTTCCGCTTTTCTTCCGTCTACACCCACAACGCGCAAATAACGCACGTCGCGTGAGTCGGTGGGCTGGCATGCGTAATACGTGGCCGAGCCATCAAAGCCTGGTGCATGAAATAACGGTGCTGAGCGGTTCATTTTCTTTTCCTGTGCCGTAAACAAGGCGTCGAACACGTTCGTTGCTCAAGCGGTTCCCACCAGATATGATCCAAACTGCGAAGGCACCGACGGTCGAACGTAACTAACTACGAGGAAAGAATTAATAGCAGCATTCTTCCGCAGGCCAAGCAACGAATACTGCAGCGAGTGTCAGCTCGCAACGCCGAAGAAAACAATTGCTCCGGCAAAGGAAATCACTTGGAATTAAAAAAAGAATCATGGCATACAGCATTGTTGGGAAATTGCTATATTTTCTAAGAACTACACTAGAATCAGTCAAAACATGGACTTTTGGCTAGCTACCACTTTTTGATTTTTAAACGATGCGAGCTATCTGTTTCCGCTTCAAAAGGAGCATTGTGCTTGGCTGATTGGTTCATTGGTGTATAGATAGCAGGAGGGAAGACCCTTGTCAGCTCCGTGGATTACGAATCAGTGCAGGTTTGACGCAACTTGCTGCGAAGCGGCATTCCTATGGGGATCGTTGCGATTGCAGTAAGAGCAGCAGAGCCCTGCCGTACTCATCAGATGGCAGTCAAGCAGCTGCTTGAAATTTTCCTCTGTCAGTGCATCAGCAATGATCTCCGGCAGGCTGTTTCAATCATTCACTACACGAATTGATAGGGCAGCTACTGGACGGACGTGAAGTATTCGGCTCTTGTCAAGCTGTCCACGTTGAGCCGAAAGTGCGTCTATACCTCAATCCCAAGTTCTCCTCTTAGGATCCGTCTAGTGTAGATAAGATCTTCACGGTGCCGACGATAATCCATTGGGAATATGTTCAGCTTGCGGAGTCGAAGAGAGTAAGCATGATTTCGAAGCTCTATGACGGATTTCGAGCCATACCTCTAAACTCTTTCTAGCAAGTAGCATTCAGATTTTAAGAGAGGATAGGTAGCTGGGAGCCCATACTCCAATATCGAGCGGATATGTGATGCGAACCGAGTTCTGAAAATTGCCGGAGTGATACGAGAGAACGACCTGCGTAGAGCACCCGGCATCCTGTTTGAGGCCGTGACCTTTCTCAAGGTGTCTTGGGAAGTTCTAAGGTCAGGTGACACAATAACCCCCCACTCCTTTTAGTGCGTGACCTTCTTGAGAAGATATCCGCCAATGCGGTTTACACCGAATGAATCTGGGTTACCAAACGGAAGAACAGCACATATGTCGTAGTTAACAGGCAGTTGCAACTTGACGGAACAATCAAGTAGCTGAGCAAGCGGCGTTTGGAGTCTGTCCGCGTCCTCAAGACTAGCTAATTCTGACCATAGCTTGACCGTCGAAAGGAGACTACACCTTAATGTGGTGCGACGGTTTAAGTACCTCTTTGACCCATTGAGCTATATTGGGTGGTGTCTCCGGACCTTTGACAGTCGGCCGGTGGCCGAGTGGTATGCGCATCTGGTTTGCAACCATAAGGTCACAGGTTCGAGTCCACGTAGGGGCGGGTGTCCTCGCGGTATACTCAGCCCACGCTCGACTGGTGGTGGTCGCGTGGCAGCGAAGCGCCGTTACGGCGTGCAGCTGGCGATTTATTATAGTCAGTCGGTGGCCGAGTGGTCTGCACGTTTGGTTTGCAACCATAAAGTCACCGGTTCGAATCCGCGTAGGGGTGGACGTCTTCGCGGTATACTCAGCCCGCGCGCGACTGGCGGTGGTCGCGCAGCAGCGAAGCGCCGTTACGGCGTACAGCTGACAAATTATTATTATAGGCTGGCTTGCCGAACAACATTCTCGTGGTGCCAGCTGGGTGGTTCGGGATTTTCCCGTTCCAGCAAATGGTTCGGCGGCAGTGTTTCAGGACGTGGTGGGTTTTCGCCTGGCAAGCGTTCTCCCTATAAAAATCCACATGTCTGTTTAACAACACTGTGACGTGGCGGACGTGACTCGCCACTAAATAAAGTCACTGCCTCTTGCTTCATCCTGGTGAAGCATTGTACTCCAGCAAATTTATGCTGTAATTTTGTGGAGCATTGGGCCCCTGTTTGACAAAGGAACAAACGAAAGGCGTATGAACTGATCAATCAGTCACCGGCTCCCAATGGGCGCGATTCCCTTAATTCGCTCCGCTGCCTTGCGGGCAGTCTAATCAGCCAAAGGCTCGAAGTGGTGTCCCCTAAGTCAACACCCTATTTCGGCTTGGGCAACCGCGTAGTATCTCGCCCTCTGATGAAATCATGGACTTTGATGTTTTGTGTTGTGTTTTCTTTTACTATCACTGAACCCCATGGTTTCTGATGTCTATTCGTAGACCGTTGCAAACATCGAGCGTTGCACATCAAGCGCAGCCACACCGGGGATATCAGACAACAGTCATTCACTTGAAACGACAAGACGAAATAAGGTAAATCGAATAATGCATACAGATACGGTGGCAGAACTCTTCGCTAAATTACCATATGAAGTAAGTTGGTTGGCAACGAATCCGCGATAAGTAAGAAATGTCCACAAGTTAATTAAAAATGCTACAAACGCAACTAAGTTACCGAAGATAAGCGCAATCAGCGTAAGCAACGTGGCCAGTTAACAGAAGATTATTAAGATAGGCAGAACAAACCAAATAAAGTGGAATGAAATTTATCCAGCTTAAAAAGACGCTGATTGCGCTTATCTTCGATAACTTTGTCACGTTTGTAGCATTTTTAAGTAACTTGTGGACATTTCTTACTTATCGCGGATTCGTTGTCAACCAACTTACTTCATATGGTAATTTAGCGAAGAGTTCTGCCACCGTATCTGTATGCATTAATCGACTTACTTTATTTCATCTTGTCGTTTCAAGTGAATAGCTGTTGCCTGATATCCCCGGTGTGGCTGTGCTTGATGTGCATGTTGACAAGGTGCCTACCTGTCTATTACCCACTATGTCGTTCATACTAGCTCTAGGAGACAGTTGGTGGTTGCTGGAGGGGACGGGGTGCACGGTCCTTGTGGCCGTGTTAGGATCAAAGAGTGGTTCCAAGCACTCAGTGTGGAGCGGACTACGGTCCAGCCTTGTGTGCGCTTGATTCCCAAATACAGCGTGCTTGTGTTTGCTGTGAAGGAGTGTGGGCCGGCTCCGTTGATGAAACGTGGCTCCCATCCACATGCCTCCTGGTCTTATTGCTTTGGGTTTATACTGGATATGGGGTGTGTGGATGGAGCTGTGGGTGGTGCAGCGCAAGCCACCCATGGTCCCTCTGTAGGCGCAAGCGTCCGGTGGCTAGGTACAGTGACAGGCAAATCCGAAACCGGATGCCGCCAACCATATATATATCTAACCAGGTTGCTCGATGGTTAGAAGTCAGACAAACTCAGTCTCCTGGTCCTCCAGGTTAGGGCTTTCAAATGGGATGGCGTCCATTTTTTCAAAACTAAATCATTGCCATCTCCCCGCTGTCTGGCGGACAGGTTTCTGGGCCTAAGGTTTTGGATGAGGACCCTAATCGTCCTGCTGTCTAGGTCTGGGCATCCTGCCAATATCCCAGCCCACATATAACCATGACTTTTCTGCAAACATAAACTTCATCCTGCGTGGGCCGTCGCGCAGATTATCAAGGGTCGCCTTATCTGCTGCATACTGCAGGGAGGATAAGCGAAAACATGTTACTGCTGCTACTTTCTTTTCCACCTGATTCTCTTACTCCTATCCCGACCCCATTACTAACCTTCCTTCTATAATTCTCAGCTTAAGTGACAGCAACCAAAGTGCCCCTGGAGTAGAAGCATCTGCAGCCACCTTCCAACGATACGCACCGGACGCCTGTCGGCAACAGTCCGTTATAAGACCACGTTGTCCCGTTTCCATGGCGGCATTCAACGTTCCGACCCAAGGACAAATAGGTCAACAGGCTGTACTCGTACGTACGTTGGACACACTGGGTATTGATGCGTGTTGTGTGTCCAAACCGAAGATTAATGACCCTAACGAGGTTGTTAAATTAACTGCATTTGGATTGTCCTCTCGTTATTAGTTGCATGCATCTGGAAACGTCGATGCAACACTCCCGGGTCAAGCTGATGTAGGTATCATTCTAAGCTTCAAGGCTGAGCCATCGTTGGTTGATGGGATTCCGGTAAACAGTCGTTTATGTGCAGCCCGTTTGACGACATCAGCTAAGGTTGATTCATGAAGTAGTACAAAACGCTGTTTGTTTGTGGTTCCGCTTATGCTCCCACCGACTGCATTTCTAATGCTGTCAAGGACACTTTCTATCACGAACTGAACGCGCTACGACGCAGTTCTACTAGTTCAGATTTTAGAGTACTTGTTGGTGATATAAACGCACAAGCAGGGCGTCTGTGCTCTTCAGAGACTTAGTTCGGTGGTTCTTATGGGTTCAACTACGTGCGAACTGACAACGGTGAGCGTATGCTGCAACAGTGTGCAGAACACCAGTTGTTCCATTTTGCACTACTTTTAGACATATTAAGCGCCGAAGCGCCACTTAGCATCCTCCTGTAGTTGGCCAACGATGGACCCAATTAGATCATTTTGCCATAAATTACGTGTAGCGTGGTTCCATTTTGAATTGCCGCTCCTTCTCCAATACCTGCGTCGACTCTGATGATGTCTTGGTACGGTGTCCTTTCTCCATGAACTTTGCCGGGAGGCGCACTGTGCGTCTCCTCCCTTTGGCAACTGTGAACTTGTCTCAGCTCACAGTTGGGCAAACCTATCAAGACGCACTGCGTACCGAACTTTCGGTGTCTTGTTCTAATGACACTGAGCTTCAGTGGAATGGGATCTCGGCCGCCATGCACGACGCAGGAGCATCTGTTTGTGGCACTATCAATCGTCACCGCTCCAGTCGCTGGATATCCGAGAGGCCAGTGTGTGGTGTCAGCTTATACGCCGTAACGGCGCTTCGCTGCCGCGCGACCACCACCAGTCGCGCGCGGGCTGAGTATACCGCAAGGACGCCCACCCCTACGCGGATTCGAACCGGTGACCTTATGGTTGCAGAGCAAACGTGCAGACCACTCGGCCACCGGCCAATGAATCTGTTGGAATCTAGAAAAAACCTCCCGACTGGCTGTGAGCACAATGTGACCAGAAGGGCTGGTAGGCGCAAACTAAAGCGGAGTTTACGTGCTGATAAGGAAGCCTGGTGGACCATTCGGGCTCAAGATATGAAGGAGGCAGGAGCAGTAGGCAATCACCGCAAGCTCTTTCAGCTGATTCGCACCACTGGTCCCAGGGAACCAGGCATCATGGAGACAATCAGAGACAGCGCGTGTGCACTGATGCACAATAAAGAGCGCCTTATCGCTCGTTGGGGGGAAAACTTTCAAGATCAGTTCAACTGGCCCCCTGCACCCGGATCGCTTTTTACTCAGGTGATGCAGAACGAGCTATGGACATATTGCCATGGACGGGAAATGAAATTACTGACGACTAAACTGGATGTCGTTGGTCCATCTCGCTTTCCGGGCTGGAGTCCACGTAACCCGCCTTGTGCTTGGCTAGAGACTTAACAGGACATGGCTAGCAGCCGACATCAGTGGCGCGTGCGTTCAAGTTCAAGCGGGACAGGAGCAATAGGATCATCCCGTGAGTGTTCCTACTTCAGCGGGTCGTTCAACCAGGAGTTGGCAGATTTTGAAGTATCGATGGACCTAAAACAAAGGCTGCATCACACTCTGTCCAACCAATTAACACCCAAATATCCCGCCCTAGCCGTCCCTGCTGGGCCGGTTACGTGAAGTAAGAGAAAAAAGTAAATTCGGAAGGCGAAAATAGAAAGTGGAAAGAGCTAAGCAAGTAGAATAACAAGATATTTGAGTCACTAAAAAGAAATGAAAAGTGAAGATGAGTCATTTAGGAAAAAGGAAAGGTTTGGTGTTGTCATCCAAGAGCATCGAGCTGGCGCGCAAAGCCCTTAACCGTCGATTCCCTAAGCACGTGATCTGGAAGCGAATTCTAGCGTTATAACTCGGCACGACAGACGAGTTTCTGTCCTAATTCTATCAGAGCGTGGTTTATGCAGCTTCAGTGTGTGACCGCGGAGATAAGTTAACGTAGCGGGACTAAATAGCCCTGACAAGTCCGGGACGACCTTACCCGTCAAAATACGATAAATGAGAATCAGGTCCCCTTTCATCCTTTGGTAGTGTATGGAGTGCATCCCCAAACTGAGCTACCGCTCAGAATACGTCTGTCCCCGTAGAACCTGAACTAACCGAGTGCCCACTCGCAACACCCACTCCAAGTCCATTTTGTCTCGGGTAAGACATGGTGGACAAGCCTGGATACAATATACCAGGTGAGGTCAGACAAATGCCGAGAATGGCTTCACAAACAAATTGACCGTTAGGATTCAGAATGAGTGGCGGATAAACCACATCATACGAAACCTCCGACAAGCAGCCTTCTTTCAATTGTCCCCAGAATGAAGTGCTAATGAGTATATGACGCCTAAATCAGCCTGCTGAGTGACAACAGGAATTTCACCACAGCTGACAACATATCGAGTGGGAGAATTAGCAGCTCCGATTCGGAGAACAGAGCACTTGGCCCTATTTATGGGCATCAACCATAAGGCAGAGCATTCCCAGAGCCTATCCAAAGCACGCTGAATTGCCTCAGGACCCCCAGGGATAACCACAAAATTCCAGAGCTTAAGGTCGTCAGCAAATATTAGTGATGACACTCCTAGCTCCCCAGGCAAGTCATTTGCATAGATCGCGAAAAACAATGGCCCCAATACCAAGCCCTGCAGGACGCCACCAAAGACAGCTAGGCTGAACGAAAAGCTATGCCCCACTCGTACGCACTGTTCCCTCCTCTCAAGGAAGGCAGACATCCATTGAAGGGTGTGACCAGATATACAGTAAGAACTCAACTTTAGCGAGAGCCGAAGATGAGGAAGTGTCAAAAGCTTTCGAAAAGTCCACGAATAGCACGTCTATAGCGTGGCCACTGTCTACCGCTTCGGCCCAGCTTTCACAAGTTACAAGTAGATTAGTCTGACATGAAAATTCCTTGCGGAATCCATGTTGCGCAACACTGAGAAGGTTGAATCTATTCAGGTGATTCTCCACTGAATCCCTTATCGGCTTTTCAAACAACTTGACTAGTACGTTTGTCAAACTGACAGGCAGGCAGTTCGCGGGCAGAGCGCTGTCACTGCCCTTAAAAATCGGACAGATGATTGCCTCCTCCCATTCAGAATTAGGACGTAGCTGTCAAGCGATATTGAGAACACGCACGTGATAGGACCACTCAGCTCAGCGGCCAGTTGATGCAACAGCGTCGGATAAAGTGAATCAGGACCGGAAGCTTTAGAGGGATTAATGCTTTGCAGCAGCTCGAAGACCTGAGTCTCCGTTATGCTAAACTCAGCTAAGCAAGAATCCTCTAGAACTCTTGAAACCAACTCAAACTGTGGTAGAGGTCTTCCGAGCAAAGACCCCAGTATACTGATCACTAAGTATACAAGCCTTGTCATAGCTAGTTTGCGCATGGGGCCCGTCTGCTCGCAGTAACGCTGGCGTAGACAGTTTTGCCCCGCTGCGTCTTTTAACGTAGGTAATAAACTTCCTGGGATTAGCTGCGGCCGAGTCCGCTAAACCCTTCTCGTACTGGAGACAAACAGTCCTGAGATGTTGCTTACATTAATTTCTACTCTCTCGATAACTATCATAGGTACTGGCTGATGGAGCTGCTTGGTAAGTTTGCCAGCATCTAGACCGTTTCTTGTGTAGGTATATGCCAGTGGTATCTATCCACGGAGGCTGTGCTCGCAACCCTCTTTTCCTCATGAGTGGAATATATGGAGTGGAAACCTCCGTAAGGTATGCCTTAAATTTATCCCAGACTAAGTGGATAGAGTCGGCCATCGAGATGTCAGTTCAGAACTGAAGCCTTAGCTTGCATTGCAATAAAGTCCGCGGACCAAATATTCGGAAATAAGTCAACGGCGGTCTGTTGGTACCTTGAAAGAGCACCCCGAAAGGATATGCATGCGTGATCGTTGTACCCTAGAGGTGCACCGTTACGTTCGACCACCGGTGCCTTCGCAATCTAGCTCACATCTGGTGGGAACACTAAGTAAGCAACCAGCGTGTTCGACGCTTGTTTACAACACAGGAACAGGAAATGAACCGCTCAGTACCGTTATTTCACGCACCAGATTCCGATGGCTCGGCCACGTGTTACGCATGTCAGCCCACCGACCCTCGCGACGTGCGTTGTTTGCGCGCCGTGGTGTGGATGGAAGAGGAGAGGTGGCCAAGCGATGACTAGGTCGAGAGGAATGGAGGCCCTCAGTTCGAAGCTGGCGTCAGTTGGAGAGTCTCGGCTCCCTGGTTGGGGTCCGAAAGACGATGGACACGTTTGGCTGGATACACTAGTTGATATGGATAGGAGCCGACCTCAGTGGCGCTCGTGCTGGGAATTTCTTTCTCCCAGCCCATCCCTCTTAGCCTCCCCTCCAACCACAATCTCATTTTTTTAGCATTTTATAATTTTGCATAGGAAATTATTTTCTTCCGCTGCATAGTAGCCGGCAGATAGCTTACTGGAACGATGTCTATCCGTTACCGGTAGCTCAGCCGGCTTGAACCTGTTGCATTTTATTCCCTTTATTTTTTAGGTATTGCGACACAGCAGCTGAGGTGTTCCCACCTCTAGCTGATTTGTATAGTGTGTGTGCACCGAATGAAACGTCAGCCACGAAGTCGAGGGACTTAGCGGAAACCAGATCTAAGGTAGATGGCATCTGGTTGTCCATATACCTGGTGGGGAAGTCCACGAACTGGTGCAAAGGCACTTAGAGAGTAAGCTCATGCAGTCTGCAACGAATGTTCCTGACGCCGAATTGAAAGAAAGATCGGCCCAACAGACTAGAACTAAACACTTATTCGCGGACTGAGTGCGAATGAAGACAAGTATCCCCATGGAAGAAGTTGGAGGACTTCTGTATATCACTACAACTGTAAACTGGGTACTGGAAGTGCGCAAAACAGCCAATAAGGCTTCAACAGTCTGATCCGACGACTGGAATGTGCAGGTCCTCAACACATCTAAGTTACAGCTCACATTCAGTACAACGCCTCCGCCTTGGCGACTAACGGAGCGATCAGTTCTAAGCAGCGCGTAGCCAGGTAAACCTACCACACCGTCCGTGATATTTGGAGACAACCACGTTTCAGTGAAAGCAAGTATGCTGGGACGATATTTGTCTACAAGTTGACCCAACTCGTGCACCTTGTTTCTTAGGGTACGCACGTTGCTAAGTACCACCTCAACGAAATCGGCACGACCATCGCTGGGTCGTGTGCCATCAGGATAGGTTGATAGGACGGAAAATAACTGCTGGCTGACCACCGGAAAACCCACCAGACGGAGGCCTTGCTCATCAGCCGCCCGTCTAGTTTTGAGGTCTTTGATAGCCTCCTTTAACTTCAATCTGTCAGTGGAACATTCGACTGAACGCTGGCACCACTACCCTTAAGTTTGAATGCGAACCGCAGTAATGATTTGCGTTCCTCAGTGGTGGAAAGGACCACGCGAAGCAGTTGGGGTCGCGGATTTGGCTTACCAATAGGGACGTTCCCCAAGCTGGTCAGCTTTCTGACAGTAACACCAGAGAAGCCAGGTGGAAGCAGCTTGGTGACGCACTGGATGTCATCCAAAATGCGTTCCCTTGGGAGAGCAGCCGCATAATCAGTGACGCTAAGGAATAGAACGCTACTATCTGCTGCCGTCTCCTAATCGGATTACCCGTTTAAAGTGTGTTTAGTGCTGTTATCTGCGGGGAAATGGCTGATTATGACGCAGGGCAGTGAAAGCCGCAAGGAAGCTGTCTCGCCAATGCCGACTTATCGGTAAGCGTCAAAGAGACAGTTCAGTTCAGTTCAGATGGGGACTGGAACGATAGGAGAATCCCGTGAGTGTTCCATCTTGAGTGGATCGTTGAGCCAGGAATTGATGAAGTGCACAGTTATTGATGGATCTAAAACGGAAACACCCGTATCGCACCCTGGCCAACTAGTTAATGCCCACGTTTCCTGCCCTAACAGTCCCTGCTGTGGCAGTCACGTGAAGTAAGCAAAGGATAGGAAGAGAAATCGAAGGTACAGAATAGGGAAGTGCACTTAAATAAGAAAATAATACCAATACGTGAAGAAAAGAAAATCGAAGTACGAAGATGCGAGTTACTCAGGAAAATGGAAAGGTTTCGTGTTGCCACCCAAGAGCGTCAAGTTGCCGCTCAAACCCCTTTACCGTAGATTCCCTGATAACACTTTCTGGAAGCATGTTCCAGCGGTCGATGACTCTGCGTGACAGCCGGATTTCCGCCCTAATCCGATCGGACCGCGGTTTGTCCAGCTTCAACGAATGACCGCGTAGAACAGACAATCTAGCGGGACTGAATAGCCAAGATAAATCTGGACCAACCTTCCCAGTCAAGATACGGAAGGTTAGGATTAGGTCTCCTCTAAGCCTTCGGTAATGCATTGAATGCATTCCCAAACTAAGTAGACGCTCGGGGTACGTCCGTCCCCGTAATCCATCGACTAACCTAGTACCCACTCGTAAAACCCTCCCTAGCTCCATTTTGTCCCGGACGAGGCAGGGCGGACAAGCCTGGACGTAGTATTCCAGATGAGGCCGAACGAAAGCCGAGAACAGCCTCGTAAAGATGCCGCCCGTCAAGACTCTGAAAGAACGTCGGATTAACCACAACATGCGGAAACCTCTGCTTGCGGCCTTCTTCCAGTTGTCGCCGGAGTGTAAAGCCGAAGAGTGTACGACGCCTAGGTCAACCTGGCTAGATACACGGGGGAGTTCGACCCCACCGACCAAGTACTTCGCAGGAGGACAACCTCCTCCAATTCGAAGAACGGAGCACTTTGCCTGATTTATGGGCAGTAACCATAAACTAGACCAGTCCCAAAGCTTATCCAATGCTCGCTGAATAGCTTCGGAACCCCCAGGAACATCAACAATGTTCCACAGCTTCAGGTCGTCAGCAAATAGCAGCGACGGTACCTCAAGCTCCGCGGGTAGGTCATTCACATAGATAGAGAACAACAGCGGTCCAAGGACCGAGCCCTGCGGCACGCCGCTGAGGACAGACTACCTAAATGATAGGCCCCGACCTACCCGTACACACTGTTCTCTACCCTCCAAGAAGGCAGTCACCCAATGAAGGGCGCGGCCAGACACCCCGTAGGAGGACAGCTTTTGCGCGAGCCTCAAATGGGGTACCTTGTCAAATGCCTTCGAAAAGTCGACGAAAAGCACGTCCAGTTTGTGGCCGTTATCCACTGCATCCGCCCAATTTTCGCGAGCCACCAACAGATTCGTCAGACACGAAAACCCCATCCGGAATCCGTGTTGTATATTGCTAAGTAGATTAAATCTACTCAGATGACTCTCCAATGAATCTCTCACCAGTTTCTCGAGGAGTTTGACTACTACACTCGTCAGACTAACTGGCCTGTAATTTGCAGGCAGACCCCTATCTCCATGTTTGAAGATGGGACAGATGACAGCTTCCTTCCATTCGGAAGGCAATCCACAACTGGCAAGCGATTTCTGAAACACAATAGCGAGCGGTCCACTTGGTTCCGCAGCTAACTCATGCAACAGTTTCGGGTGAATTAAATCAGGCCCAGAGGATTTATAAGGGTTTAGCCCTTGTAAAAGCCTACGAACTGCAGTCTCCGTTACAAAAAATTCAGATAGTTCTGAACCCTCTGGGGTCCTGCAAACCAGCTCAACGCCTGTCAGAGGTTTCCCTTACAAACGCTGCCGCATATTGCCCACTGAGTACGCTGGCCTTGTCATAATCCGTATACGCATGAGTACCGTCATCACGCATCAATACTGGAATTGACATGTTCGAAGCGCAGCGCCTTTTGACATAAGCGAAGAATCTTTTTGGATTCTCTGAAGCTTCGTCCGCTAACCCTTTTTCAAAATTGAGCCGAGCATTCCTTAGGTGTTGCTTACACCTATTTTTAGCCTTACGGTACCTGTCATAAGTATCGGTGGACGGAGCATCTGGGTAAGTCCGCCAACACCTAGACCTCTTTGTGAGCAGATGCCTGCCAGTGGGATCTATCCAGGACGGCTGTGCTCGGGCTATGACCAGTACCATTTTAATCGATTCAAGTTCAAGTTCAAGCGGGACTGGAACGATAGGATAGATCCCGTGAGTGTTCCTTCTTCGGCGGGTCGTTGAACCAGGAGTTGGCGAACTTTGAAATACTGATGGACCTAAAACAAAGACCGCATCACACCCTGTCCAACCAATTAATGCCCACGTATCCTGCCCTAGCAGTCCCTGCTGGGTCGGTTACGTGAAGTAAGAAAGAGAAAAAGTAAACGCAGGAGGCAAAAGAGAAAGTGATAAGAGCTAAGCAAATGGAATACCAAGATATTTGAGTCAATAAAAAAAGAACTGAAAAATGAAGGTGAGTCAGCTAGGAAAAAGGAAAGGTTTGCTGTTGCCACCCAAGAGCATCGAGCTGGCGCGCAAAACCCTTAACCGTAGGTTCCCTAACCACGTGATCTGGAAGAGAATTCCAGCGGTCTATAACTCGGCGCGATAGACGAGTTTCCGTCCTAATCCTATCAGACCGTGGTTTATGCAGTTTCAGTGGGTGACGGCGGAGACTAGGTAACGTAGCGGGACTAAAAAGCCCTGACAAGTCCGGGCCAATCTTACCCGTCAAAATACGATAAGTGAGAATCAGGTCCCCTCTTATCCCTTCGGTAGTGCATGGAGTACATCCCCAAACTGAGCAAGCGTTCAGGATACGTCTGTCCCCGTAGACCCTGCACTAACCGAGTGCCCACTCGTAACACCCTCTCCAAGTCCATTTTGTCTCGGTTAAGACATGGTGGACAAGCCTGAATACAATATTCCAGGTGGGGTCGGACGAATGCCGAAAATAGCTTCACAAACAACTTGGCCGTTAAGATTCCGAAAGAGCGGCGGATAAACCACATCATACGAAACCCTCGACAAGCAGCCTTCTTCCAGTTGTCTCCAGAATGAAGTGCTGATGCGTGTACGACTCCTAAATCAACCTGCTGAGTGGACAACAGGGAGTTCACCTACAACATATCGGGTGGGGGGATTAGCAGCTCCGATTCGGAGAACAGAGCACTTGGCCCTATTTATGGGCATCAACCATAAGATAGACCATTCCCAGAGTATATCCAAGGCACGCTGAATTGCCTCAGGACCCCCCGGGATATCCACAATATTCCAGAGCTTAAGGTCGTCAGCAAACATTAATGATGACACCCCTAGCTCTCCCGGCAAGTCATTTACATAGATCGCGAACAACAATGGCCCCAATACCGAGCCCTGCGGAACGCCACTAAGGACAGCTTGCCTGAGCGAAAGGCTACGCCCCACCCGTACGCACTGTTCCCTCCCCTCAAGGAAGGCAGACACCCATTGAAGGGCGCGACCAGATATCCCGTAAGATCTCAACTTTAGTGAGAGCCGAAGATGTGGAACAGTGTCAAAAGCTTTCGAAAAATCTACGAATAGCACGTCTACAGCGTGGCCACTGTCTACCGCTTCGGCCCAGCTTTCACGAGCTACAAGTAAATTAGTCTGACATGAAAATCCTTTGCGGAATCCATGTTGTGCAACACTGAGAAGGTTGAATCGATTCAGGTGGTTCTCCACTGAATCCCTTATCAGCTTCTCGAACAATTTGACTACTACGCTTGTCAAACTGACAGGCCGGTAGTTCGCGGGTAGAGCGCTGTCACCGCCCTTAAAAATCGGAGAGATGATTGCCTCCTTCCATTCCGAAGGTAGGCTGCAGCTGTCCAGCGATATTGAAAATACGCACGTGAGCGGACCACTCAGCTCAGTGGCCAGTTCATGCAACAGCTTCGGATGAATTGAATCAGGACCGGAAGCTTTAGAGGGATTAATGCCTTGCAGTAGCTCGAAGACCTGAGTCTCCGTTATGCTAAATTCAGCTAAGCAAGAATCCTCTGGAACTCTTGAAACCAATTCAACCTGCGGTAAAGAGGTCTCCCGAGCAAAGACCGCAGTATACTGATCACTCAGTATACAAGCCTTGTCATAGTCAGTTTGCGCACGGGTCCCGTCTGCTCGCAATAAAGCTGGTACAGACAATTTTGCTCCGCTGCGTCTTTTAACGTAAGCAAAAAACTTCTTGGGATTAGCTGCGGCCGAGTCCGCTAAACCCTGCTCGTATTGGAGACGAACAGTTCTGAGATGTTGCTTACATTTATTTCTATTCTCTCGATAACTATCATAGGTACTGGCTGATGGAGCTGCTTGGTAGGTTCGCCAGCATCTAGACCGTTTCTTGAGTAGGTACTTGCCTGTGGTATCTATCCATGGAGGCTGTGCCCTTAACCCTCTTTTCCTAATGAGTGGAATATAGGGTGCGGAAACCTCCGTAAGGTATGCCTTAAATTTATCCCAGGCTAACTGGACAGAGTCAGCCATCGAAATCTCACAGTTCAGAACTGAAGCCTTAGTTCGCATTGCACTAAAGTCCGCCCGCCAAATATTCGGAAGTAATTCAACAGCTGTCTCTTGGTGCCTTGAAAGAGCACATCGAAAGGATATGCATACGTGATCGCTGGACCCTAGAGGTGCACCGCACGAAACGTCAGTCACGAAGTCCAGGGACTATGCGAAAACAAAATCCAAAGTAGATGGCATTTGGTTGTCCATATACCTAGTTGGAAAGTCAACGAACTGGTGCAAAGGCACTTGGAGAGTCAGTTCAAGGAAGTCTGCACCGAATGTTCCTAATGCCGAATTGCAAGAAAGATAGGCCCAACAGACTTCCGGGAGGTTGCAATCCCCTAGAACTAAACACTTATTCGCAGACTGAGTGCGAATAAAGTCAAGTATCCCCCTGGAGGAACTTCCAGGACTTCTGTATAACACTATAACTGTAAACTGGGTAGAGGAAGTGCACAAAACAGCCGATAGGGCTTCAACAGTCTGATCCGACGACTGGAATGTGCAAGTCCTCAACACATCTAAGTTACAGCTCACATTCAGTACAACGCCTCCGCCTTGGCGACTAACGGAGCGATCAGTTCTAAGCAGCGCGTAGCCAGGTAAATATACCTCACCGTCCGTGATATCCGGAGACAACCACGTCTCAGTGAAAGCAAGTATGTCGGGACGAGATTTGTCTACAAGTAGACCCAACTCGTGCACCTTGTTCCTTAGGCTACGCACGTTGCTAAGTACTACCTCAAGGAAGTCGGCACGACCATCCCTGGGCCGTGCGCCATCAGGATTGGTTCTGATAGGGCGGAAAGTAATTTCCGGCTGACCACCTGAAAACCCACCAGACGGAGGCCTTGCTCACCAGCCGCCCGTCTAGTTTTGAGGTCTTTAATAGCCTCATTTAACTTCAACCTATCTGCCAGTGGGAGGTCCGGCTGAACGCTGACACCACTACCCTTAAGTTTGAATGCAAATCGCAGTAACGATTTGCGTTCCTCCGGGGTAGAAAGGACTACGCGAAGTAGTCGGGGTCGTGGATTTGGCGTAGCGATAGGAACGTTCCCCAATCTGGTCAGCTTTCTGACAGTGACACCAGGGAAACCAGGTGGAAGCAGCTTGCTGACACACAGTTTCAGCCACTTGATGTCATCCAAGATGCGTTCCCTTGGGAGAACAGCCTCAGATTCAGTAACGTTAAGGAATATAACGCTACTATCCGTGAAAGAGTCGGCACGACGGGGAGTGTTTACCCCACGTGCCTTTGATTCGACACCTATACCAGCTGTTTTCACCACTGGCGGTGGGACTGTCGCTGGCTTCAAGATACATTAGATCAGAGGAGTTTGACAATAGTCAATTTTGGCTTAAAGTGTTTACTCAAACACCGTTTTTCCAATATTTCAGCAAAAAAACGCAGTATGGCACGCCACAAAATCGTTAACGTGTAGTACTCACAGAGGCAACTGCCAATGGTGCGGTGTACAAATTTTCAAGTTCAAGCGAGACTGGACTATCCAGTGAGTATTCCTTCTTCAGCAGGTCGTTCAACCAGGAGTTGGCAGACCTTGAAGTGTCTATGGACCTAAAACAAAGACTGCATCACACTGCATCACAACCGTGCTCCACAACGGTCGGTGATCAGCAGGCGACTGGGAGGTTGCCGTAGCGTACAACGAGCAACTTTGCTTTGGTGAAGGAAAAGCG
Organism: Dicrocoelium dendriticum; assembly: GCA_944474145.2. NCBI lineage: Eukaryota > Metazoa > Platyhelminthes > Trematoda > Plagiorchiida > Dicrocoeliidae > Dicrocoelium > Dicrocoelium dendriticum. The sequence goes on along the minus strand of OX104063.1, from coordinate 171,426 downwards.
AAGATGACATTGTGATCTAAGAGCTGTTAACGTGGAGAAAAATGCCATGGGTTGCAACGCGGACCTAGGTTGATGTGAGTATGAGGATAGTTTGAATGCACCGCAACATGCGTTAGCGGATTCAGTCGCTGTCATGGCTGTCGACGATTCCGCTGCTTTCCGTGCTGTCTTCCTTCAGCGTGTGTACCGCACTTTTGAGAAGTGCGAAAGTGACTTAAAGCGCTTTCAAATGCGTACTGTAACATGTTTTTTTCAAATCAGATGTCCTGACATCGGATGCGTATTGGAGGAAAACCGGGAAAGCGTTGCCTGAGAGTGTGCGGTACAGTTCCGCACACCATAGATGCGTCAATTGTTGCCAAAGAGGATACACATGCAAGCGGTAAGGTGACATGTAATGTTTGTCAGACGCTTATTACCTGTAGGTACAAAAGTTATGACTACAAGGCGCATATTGTCATACGGCATAACGGCTGGTGCTACGAGATAGTATCCTACAGCGTTGAGCACAGCCATACCTTTCAGATAGGAAAGCCGTTTCTCTATGTCACCAACAGACGGCTCCCGCGGCAAGCGGAAGAGGACATCTATCGTATGATGAAGTCGTTTAAGGACACACGCGAGCTCAGGAGGTATGCGTTGACGCACAACGGTAGAAGGTTGAACCGTTACGACCTCAGAATCATAAGGGATAAGATGAGAGGAAAGGTGGAGGGGAACTCGGTGGATGATTTACACGAGTTACTAATGAAACTGTGGGAGCAGGAAACTGTCCCAACCGATCGGAGCCGCCCCGTCATAGTCCCAATTTTCAAAGGAGGCTCACGGTCGGAATCCGGCGGCCATAGAGGAATTAGTCTGATCTCCATCGCCTCCAAATTGTTTGCCTCTGTCATCCTTCACAGACTGACTGGCACTCATGAAACCCAGATTCGTGAAGAGCAAGCTTTATTTCGTCGAGGTCGTGGCTGCATTGACCACATCTTCACCTTGCGTCAACCTTTGGAGTACCGTCACATATATTGGCAGCCCACCGTTGTCGAGTTCCTCCCTATCAAAGGTGCATTCGATTCGGTGGATGGACATACACTTTGGACTGTCTACTCAGGAGAGGTGGGCCCGAAAAATATGTGAATATTACCCGATCATTATATGCGTGTAGCTCAGGCAGAGTGAGGGCTTACGGCAAGTTGTCGTCGCCCTTTAGTATCTCCAGGGGCGTGAGACAAAGATGCCCGCTGTCACCTTTCCTCATTAACTTCGCTGTTGACGAAGTCATGGAAAATGCGTTTACAGGACAAGCATTAGCAGGTGTGGATCCACTCCCAGGAGAATGACTGCTTGATTTAGAGTATGCTGATGATATTGCCCTCATCTGTGACGGCTCACAAACGTGCCAAGCGGCACTGGACAGATTAGCACTAGCTGTCCGTCACTTCGGGTTCTGCTTCGCACCCGCGAAGTGCAAAACGTTCCTCCAAGATTGGTCTGGACCGCCCCCTACGCTGACCCTTGGTGGGGAGCAACTAGAAGTCGTTCAGAAATTCAACTACCTGGGAAGTTGTATCAGCGCCCGTGGGAGTGAAGATGAGATCACAAACCGTATAGCAAAAGCTCGGGGCGCTTTTGCTAACCTTCACCACTTATGGCGCCAGCGCGACATCACTCTGGCTCTGAAGGGTAGAGTGTACAATGCAGCAGTACGTTCGACCCTACTGTACGATTGTGAACCCTGGCCGCTTAAAGCAGCGGACCTGAAGAGGCTAGTTCCGTTCGACCACCGGTGCCTTCGTACTTTAGCTCACATCTGGTGGGAACACCGCGTGAGCAACGAGCGTGTTTGACGCCTTGTTTATGGCACGGGAAAAGGAACTGAATCGCTCAGCACCATTATTTCACGCATCAGGCTCCGATGGTTTGGCCACAGGTTACGCATGCCAGCCCACCGACTTCCGCGGCGTGCGTGGTTTGCGCGCCGAGGTTGTGGATGGAAGTAGAGGAGGGGTGGCCAAGCGATGACTTGGTCGAGAAGAATGAAGCCCCTCACTTCTGAGCTGGTCTCGGTTGGAGCGTCTCGGCCCCCTGGTTGGGGTCCGAAAGACGATGAACACGTTTGGTTGGACACACTTGCTGAAATGGCTAGCGGCTGACCTCAGTGGGGTTCGTGCTGTGAGTTTCTTTGTTCCACCCCATCACTCTTAAACTCCCCTCCAACCACGATCTAATTATTCAACCTTATATAATTTTGCATAGTAATTTTTTATGCATAATAGCCGGCTGGTAGCTTACTGGAGCGATGCCCATCCGTTGCCGGTAGCTCATCCGGCTGGCCCCAGTTGAATTCTTTTTTCTCCTTTGTGCTGTGTATTGCGGCACAGTAGCTAAGGTGTTTACCTCTAGCTAACATGTATGATGGTGATTGCTGGCGGACGCGGCACACCAGATGAACTGCGGTGGCGACATACTGTGGCACTGCACGTTGGTAGATGTGCATAGTATTTAACGTTCAGTTTTATACGCGTTGCTTCATAATGAGACAACGGCATCCTACATGAACGCAGTGCGCAACATGCGGCGGATGTTACCAGCAAATGAGACAGCAAGGACGGTAGTGATTGATAAGTGCATGGCACAGGTGCATGCATTCCAAATAGTTTACCCCTGTACGTGGATAGTATTTTGCCGTGTCCAGTTATTGAAGGATGTCACCCGGATTTGCAACGAGTTATCAGCGACAAGTGCAACGGACAGGTTGGTTATTAAGCGGTGGGTACGGAACTTAGTGTATGCCAGGAGCTCCCGGTTGTTCATTAGGTATTTGACAGCCATTAAATACCGAAGCGCCGACGCGCATGGGCACTTAGTATGGACCTGGTTACCCTATGTCTAATCATGGGCGGCGCACCGTTTGACGTCGACCTGTTCGTTTGGCTGTTTTGCAATAAACAGCGCGGAAAACGAAAATAAGCATTTAAAGAGCGGTCTTTTCCCGCGGACGTCTTTATTAGGCCTGTTTACCGCGGTTATTAACCGCATGATTGATGCTCAAGATCAGTGGAAAGATGTCATGGGCAAAACCGAATTGTCTGGGCATCCAATAGACTCTTGCTCTCATAGCCTTGGGCAGGCTGTGTTTCAGTTTTCATGGTATGCAAGGACGCGCCTACGATGTTATTACACTAGGGAGAAGGTGACAGTGACCGAGTTGTCCGATGGTAGATGTGAAGTATAAGGTACCCTTAGACGGTCCAACATGTTGATGGGTGAGGCGATAACATGCCAATGCAGCTTCCGTCGGCTATGGCTGCTGCTGTGCGCACACATTGTGCATGCATTGCACGCGGCAGGCAGACCGCTTGACGATAATTTGCATAAAATCTGGTAGGTTGTATCGCACGCGCGACACCCGCGTGTTACCGCATCCATGTCTTCCGCCATCCTCCCCCTACCGTCGAGTTCTACAGTCTCACCGGTAAGTAGGGAACAGAAGATTCGGGAATGCAGTCAGGTTCTGGGTGATATTCAGGCGCAAGTTTGCAGCCATGGCGATGCGAAGTATAGGGAGGTTATGGATCATTTGCGGTAGTTACTACGGAACCTAAGCAACCCTGACGAGGACCTTTTGCTTTCCGCCTCCGCAAACCTAATTTATTCAGCTGCGGAAGGGACGAGTGAACCTACCAGGGAGGGCACAAGACGTAAGCAATGTTTAGTGCCCATTCCAGATTCGTCAATCGGTCCCGAACATGAAAGGAAGGCACTTCGTTTTAGATAGTTGCACACGAAATACGCCAGGGTGAATAAGGCTCCAAGCAAGCGTCGTTGCCATGCAAAACGCCCAGCCAATTACGATAATGACAAGTGCGCTTCGTGCCACCAAACTGACTGCGAGGCACAGAGTGGACAGGTGGTTGACTGTGTCATGTGCTTTGACTGCGGCCTTTGGTATCATCAGCTGTGCGCCTCGTACAGAGGACAGGACCATTTCACCTGTCATGGGTGTTTGTACGTCCTTCTTTTTCATATTGCTACATTTTTCGTTCCTTTAT
>OX104063.1:0-166880 GCA_944474145.2 Dicrocoelium dendriticum | reverse complement strand
CTGCTACATTGGATCTGGCTTTTTGCTTTGGCTCAAGGATACACGGCCTCTGCTGTACACTTTTTCCTGACCGACTCGACTTTGAATCGCCGTGCGTCGTATTCCAGCCGACAACCAAATCCTTCCCGACGTCGCGAACTACGGTCCCCTTTTTCCACAGCTAGCCCGTCTCTCCAACAAGTGAACCTGGCTTTTCTTCGACCGCGTCGACTTTTGCTCTGCTATCTTTGACTGCTAGCATACTTGAACCCTACCCGTCCCAAATGCCTTCTTGTCTTCACGTGAGTTTGTTCTTTCTGTTTGTCCTCCTGCATCCTGCTGTGCTCTCTCTTCGGCCTTTTGTGCTTATTCTTGGTTCCTCTCACCTCCCAAATGACTAAGGCTCTTTGATACGGACGATAAATGTGGCGAGCACAGTTGTGGCTACTGCAGGCGCGGAGGCATACAGTGCGACCGAGTGATTATTTAGGTTGCATACCACCTGCGCTTCTAGGTTAGACCGTTCGTCCATTGATCTGTACACCCAGCATCCCCAACTGAATTGAATCTGGTTTTCACTGTGGTGTGCCTAGCTGATACTTGTGCTCGCTTATTAGCCGAGCGGCTTGCGGCTCCTCCACAGTTTGCCTGATGTTCAGGAGGGTAGCTGACCCGAAGTATCTGCAGCGGCTCTCCACCGCAGAAAAACATGTCACGACCAGGCCTTCGCCCATAATCCCAGAAGTGAAGATTGACTAATGTTGCGCATTCTTAAATAGCTACGCTCAATGCGGAGATTGCCATGGGCAGCAAAAATTGGTTCTTATCTACAATCGAAAGGACCGTGATACACGAGGCAAAGGCTCGACAACCTGACAAGACGAATACACGTCATCCGCCGCGCAGAGCGGATACCTTTAAAGTCGGTATAAAAAGGTGCAATCGTGTAGTACTGGAGCGAGACTGGTCCACTGCGTCAGCAAGATTTGCTAGGCCGATTCTGTTGAATTTAGGACCCTGTTTAATCGTGACCAAATCTTAACCGAGCGGCTTATCGAAGTCAGACTAATGGCGTATCAGTGCCCCGACACAACTTTAGCCTCACAACCAAGGTCCCGCGGTATCAGTCCAAGATACGTAAGAACCCTTGGCTGCGTGTCTGCGACCTTGGGTTAAGGGTGCTCCTTTACGTGGTCCCCGCATTGCATCAGTGCCTACCAGGGATGATTGTCCCACTGCAGCGGAGTCGTTTCCTTCGAACTACCACACGCACAAATTCAGTATCAGATGCAGGTACCGGCGAAAGGCTGCTCCTCACAAGTTAGTTCACCCGGAGGTACTTAGCAGCCGATTGATTGTATACCCTGCATCTCGGCCGCTGGGGTCAGAGTCAGTCAGCCACATGCCACGTTCACATCAAAAGGAACTGGTGGGAGTGCACTCCTACCGACAGCGCAGCTGTCCGGCGCGAGTCCCGCAAACTATCAGTTGGCTAGGAAGAAGTCCTGAGTTTACAGGTGACATCGACCAAAGTTTCACTGAACGAAGGTACGATCTTCCACTGTGTTGACCCGGGGAAAGTTTGCGGAGCTTGCGGTCAGTGAGCTTACAGGTGGCGCATCCTGACGTTAGTTGATCGCGCTCGCCATAATGTCACTTCTGCCTGGGAACTCATAGACACTACGTGCATCTCGCTGATCGGTTTGGGAAACCAGCGCTGATGAATCGTCCCATGGCTGACCTTTGAGCAGAAATGCGGAAGCGCAGCGTTGTTTTTTGTTTTGTCTAGACCTTCTAATTGAAAGAGAAAGACGCAAGTTGGTTCGTTGTAGCGAAACGAACTCAAGTCGGACGGACCTGACAAGGTTTGCTGCTCGTGGTGACCTACATATGGCCTAATCTCTTGACCCTGCATTGCAGGCAGCGAGCGAGTGAATGGACCGGGCGTCCAAAAACGGGTTTGTCCCCTCGGGTGCTGCGCCCGCGAGGGAAAACTACCGCGTCAGAGCAGACTATTGATGTATTTCCTATGGCTGCAGTGGTGAGGAACTAATGGGGGAGAGATGGTGAAGGCCTTGCGGATTGTGGCTGAGGTTGTTGCCTTTAGACAAGAGACATGGCTTTTCTCCGAACGGCCATGGTTAGGCGACCTGCTGGTAATTGCGTGAGTTACCGATAGATCAGGCCTGATCACCACACTGCGCGGAGCACTATTGCGTAATAAAGCCGCCAGTATAGTCCCATTGTGGAGGCGCCCTTTTTGAGAGTATTAGCGAACTCACGTGGGTTCTGTGTGTCTTAAGGATGATGGGGGCAGGTTAGATCTTTATAGGTGTCTACCGCAGTCCCGATCGTCCCCTCACAGAGGAGGACAAAGAGCTCGTGCACATTAGCGATGCAGTGGTTGCGAGCCTAATTCCAAATATAGGGATCGAAAACCTTCTCTTGCGATTGCCAAGGCACCGCAAACATGACGGATGACATATGCGAACATGAACGGTTGACTGGGATGCATGAATGCCACTTGAACAATACATCAATATACCGACCAGGAGCCGAATCGAGGCCCCTCCACGTTGGATGTTCCATCACCAAACACTGTCGATTCGCAAGCTACAAGTGGAAGCACCATTAGGTAGAAGATCACTGCTCCGCACGATTCTGCTAAATACCTGAAGCCTGCACGACATCCTACGCCTCGTGATAAATTTCAGCCGCATCGACCAGATGACAATTTGAAGGGATAGAGCCCTCCCAGTCAATGGACTGCCGCGGACCAGGAACATGCAGCTTTGAACAATAGGTCTGTTGCTTAAGAACTGGTTAGTAACCACTATTGAATGATTTGCTCCTCTGCCCCCTGCGAGACATTCTCACAGCCTCGAGATGTAGGATGAGAATTGTTAGAGGCTCTAAAAGACGAAATGAAAGTGAAATATTCCATGAGCCCAGGCGCTCTCGACGATGAGCTTACAGTACACAAAAAGCCGGAATACGCTATCAAGATGCAACGCAGTCTAAATACTCTTATGACTTCGCTGCTCAGTATGCGAAAACAAATCCAAAGTTTTACTATGGCTATGTTCAGTCTAAAGCCTCCCTAATAGGACGTTGGTGTCTAATTATGGAAGATGGAAGCCAGGCTGTGGAAGCCAGAGATAAAGCTGAAATGCTGCTAAGATCTTTCAAATCTGCATAAGAAGGACAATGATGTGCTGCACCATTGCAGCCACACTGTGTCAGCATTGTATAATGCAGGACATCGTGCTGACTGCGCAAGAGGTCTTTACTGTGATGACTAACTTGAATCCCTTCAAATCAGCCGGTCCTGACGATGTACATCCGCAATATCAACCACTAGCTGACATCCCTCAACATCCTGTTCTGGAGCTGTTCAACTTGTCGCTCCAGGAATGCAAGTTGCCACGAGACTGAAGGAAGCAGCCATAGTTGCAATTCACAAGGTGGCTCCAAATGCGAGCCCCTTAACTACAGACCCATCAGTCTAACCGGTGTCCTGCTCAAGTGTTTAGAGAAGCTTATAAGAAACCGGATTTGTGAGCATGTGGCGGAACACAGTCGACTTAGACAGAGCAGCATGGTTTCAGTAAAAGAACTCGTGCCTCACTAATCTACTGTGCTTCCTCGATGAGATTACTCGATGTCTTACGACGTGATTCCGGAGATGGTCTGCTATCTTGAATGTTAACAAGGCTTCACTCATAAATCACCAGTTTCCTACTTGAAATAATTGCATGGCTCGGGAGTACAATCCTAAGTCTTCTGTCTGGGTGTCAGAATTCTTATGTGGTAGAACGTTTCGAGTTAGAATCGGTGATGTGAGTTCTATGTGGCGTGGCCCTCAGTGGAGTACCCAAGGATCGGTGATAGGTCCCACTTTTGTTTCATATGGTATATAAAATGACTTGGGCTCCTCTTATTGAAGACCCCTGTTGCATCTTTGCGGATGATTGAAGCTAGTCAGCAGAGGCAACCGTGCAACACTGGCCAAGGATATCATCAGTGTGGCAAACTGGTCGAAGCAATGGGACTTGCCCTTGAATGCAAGCAAGTGCCATATTCTGACCGCTAGTAGAGGACGTACTTGCAGTCAGACTTCCTTTGGGCCCTTCCCCTTACAATGCACTACCAGGCACGCGATTTAGGAGTCATCATGACGAGCAGCTTCAAGCCTTCGATGCAATGTCGATACGCCGCCAACAAAGCGCGACGAGAATTGTTTCGCCTCAGGAGGGCTCTGTGTAATACCAAGCCAGAAGTGTTTCCTGCCACTATACAAAGCAGTGGTTAGGCCACACTTAGAGTACTGTGTTCAAGCTTGGTCGCCCTATCTCCGTGATGATGTTCTTTGCCTGGAGAAGATTCAAAGACTAGCAACCAGGATGGTTGAAGGTCAACGGGGGAAGCCGTATGAAGATCGCCTAAAGAGCCTGGGGTTGTTTTCCCTTGAACGGCGTAGACTGAGAGGCGATCTGATAGAAACATTTAAGATCATGAAGGGCTTCAGTGCCATCGTGCCCTCTGATTTATTTGAGCCGGCTGATTCTGAACGCTTGCGTGGACATCGCTTGAAGCTCAAACAACAGAGAGCTAGACTGAACGTCAGGGCTAAGTTCTTCTCAAATCGTGTAGTGCGCAACTGGAATAAGTTGCCTTCGGAACTAATGGATTGTGAGACTGTGGTTGCCTTCAAAGCAGGCCTAGACAGGTGCTGGCCGCGTATTTTTCCGGAATTAATATAATCTTATCCAATTTATTCGCATTGTTATCCGATGTTGATCCTTGTAAAAGCAAAGATTGCTCTCGCTTTTGCTTCATTTCTTTTTGCAGAGGCAAGGAGAGGCGATCAAAAGTCGAAGTATCGGGGGCTCTGGTTCGCTTACCGGTACAAGAAGCTGGACGCTCGTTAGGCGGAAGCCTGTATCGTCCACGGATTTTGACCTGACCTTTTTGACCTTGGCTACGCACAAGTTAGACATGATCGCTTCGTTGCCCGACAAGGCAGGGAGTTGCTATTTACGTTAGGGAACCGTTCTATCCGCCATCGGCGTGGATTGCATGCAGGCTGTTGTTTATCAGGACAACCTTATTCTGCGATCTCAAAAATTAAGGGTTGTATTGGGTACTTGCGCAACATGTTTGTAAAGAGGTCAGTACCTCCAAAAATCCAAAAACTGATCTGTACCATGCCTAATTAAGAATTTGAATCAAAAGTGGAAAAGTTGAGATAAAACAGTTTTTAAAAGTAAACTGAATATAAAAATGGTTTATATAAGTCTACTGTATGTATCGGAAAATATAAGGAAGTGGGAGAATGTATGGTAAATTGTGCAAGACATAGGAGGATCCACCTACAACCATGTGTACCGGAATCACACTGCCGTAAAAACATTATTACTGTAGCCGGTCCGCGGGCGTCACGTTAACAGGTAATAGGTCGGTCGGTTCTGCTTCCTGTTATCATTACTCTCATATTCCTCTCCGGCACTTTTCCTTCCCTCTTTCGTGCTTCCTTAGCTGCTTCCTTTACATCGGCCTCTTACTAGGCGGCTCGAGCATACAGCCGTCTACGAGGTATTTATTTTGCATTGCAGCTTGTCACATTACTTGGACACGGAAGAGCTCAGAACGCCGGACCGAAGGAATATTACATATTTGGCGACCCTGCCAGTTCACGACAGCAGTCCACCCTAGCTAGATTGTAGCCCTGGAGCCAACACTTAACTTTCTACTATCGTGCTGCTTGTCGTTTGCAGTCTCCCGCAATCGGTCAACAATTAAATTGTACATGAAAGATAGCAGTTATCTTTTAGGGCGCTACAGTCCGGCCCTATATGGATATCTACAACGGACACCGTCTGCTGCTGGGATGCGTTGGGAAATCTCGGTGGTTGATACGGTTCAGGCGGCCTGGGATAAATTTAAATCTTATCTCACGGAAGTGTCTACTCCCTACATCTCGCTTGCGAGGAGAAAGGAGACACGGGCGCGGCCGCCGTGGATTGATACCACTGGCAAGCATCTGCTCCAGAAGCGTGCTGGAGGTGCTGGAGAACCTACCGTGCGGCTCCATCAACTAGCACCTATGATAGTTACCGCGAAGCTAGAAATAGGTGTAAACAGCACTTAAGGAAAGCTCGGCTGGCGTATGAAAAGAAATTGGCTGATGGAGCTTCGGGAAATCCGAAGAAGTTCATCGCTTATGTTAAGAGACGCTGTGGTTCAACTTCGGTAATCCCAACTTTGATGCGGGCCGATGGAACTGGTGCGTATGCGGGCTCAGATAAGGCTTGTGTACTTGGGAAACAGTATGCAGGGGCTTTTGTACATGAGGCCGCGTTGACTAGCCTTGAACCTGTCCCCAGAGTACCTGAGGGTTCTTATTTAGCTGAGTTTGCTATGGTGGAAACGCAAGTCCTTAAACTGCTGCAAGAACTGAACCCTTCCAAAGCAGCTGGACCTGATTCAATTCACCCGAAGCTTCTGCATGAGTTGGCGGTGGAACTGAGTGGACCGCTGACGATGGTGTTTCAGAAATCACTTGACAGCTGTACATTACCTTTCGAATGGAAGGAGGAGGTCATCTGTCCTATCTTCAAAAATGGCGACAGAAGTCTGTCAGCCAATTATAGGCTAGTCAGTCTGACTAGCGTTGTGGTCAAACTGCTTGAAAAGCTGGTGAGAGATTCCTTGGAATGTCACCTGAATGGACTTAATCTACTCAGTAGTGCACAACATGAATTCCAGAAGGGGTTTTTGTGTTTGACGAATTTGTTGGTTACTCGTGAAGTTTGGACCGAGGCAATGAACAATGGCCACGTGGTGGATGTGCTTTTCGTAGACTTCTCGAAAGCACTTGATAAGGTACCCCACTTGAAGCTATCACAAAAGCTGAGGTCCTACGGCGTATCTGGCCGCGCCCTTCACTGGGTATTTGCGTTCTTGCAGGAAAGAGAACAGTGTCGTATGTGTGGGTCGCAACCTATTCTTTAGACAAGCGGTCCTTAGCGGTGTCCCACAGGGTTCGGTCCTCGGACCGATGCTGTTCTCCATCCACGCAAACGAAGTCGGCCGGTGGCCTAGTGGTCTGCACATTTGCTTTGCAACCATAAGATCACCGGTTCGAATCCGCGTAGGGGTGGGCGTCCTCGCGGTATACTCAGCCCGCGCGCGACTGGTGGTGGTCGCGCGACAGCGAAGGGCCGTTACGGCGTACAGCTGACATATTATTATTATTATTATTATTATTATTATTATTATACTTAAACGATCTCCCTGGAGAGCTTGGGGTAACATCCCTATTGTTTGCTGATGACCTTAAGCTATGGAATGTTGTAAATGTCCCTGGGGGTTCTGAGGCCATACAGCATGCGCTGCAAAGACTCTGGGACTGTGCTACTTTGTGGCTACTGCCCATAAATCAGGCTGTGTTCCGTCCTTCGTATAGGAGCAACTTTCCCGCCTACGAGCTACGTACTCGGTGGGGTCGAACTCCCCCTTGTCTCCAACCAGGTAGACCTAGGCCTCGTTCATTCCTCGTCTTTGCGTTCTGGTGACAACTGGAAGAAGGCCGCAAGTCGGGGTTTCAGAATGTTGTGGTTAATACGCCGTTCTTTCTGAGTCTTAACTGCCGACATATTTGTGAAGCTGTTCTCAGCTTTCGTCCGGCCCTATCTGGAATACTGCGTCCAGGCTTACCCGCCCTGCCTTGTTCGGGACAAAATGGCAAGCCGAACAACCTCCTCGTGATGTCAGCTGGGTGGTTCGGGTTTAACCCGTTCCAGCAAATAGTTCGGCGGCAGTGTTCCAGGACGTGGTGGGTTTCGCATGGCAAGCGTTCTCCCTATAAAAAGCCACAAATGTCTGCTTAACAACACTGTGACGTGGCGGTCGTGACTCGCCACAAAATAAAGTCACTGCCCCGTGGATATCCGGATAATTCTATCCAACCCACGGACACCAATCTCCTACTCGCATACTGATGACCATATCAAACATTGAAGATTAGAGCAGCACAACTACAAGCACAAAATACACAGATACATACACATACACACACAATGACATACATATCTACCCCCTACACAAACAAAAACTGCTATGGCAAACATCGGATTTTTGCACATTCTTGATCATGCACCGTATGTCAAAAGGATCATGCCTGTAATGGCGTGCCTCACATTGTTGAGAATAAAAGATTTATTTATTTATTTATGAATAATAAGAAAAGAGCAACAACAAATGCTTTTTTGTCTATTTTATCACTCAGTTTTTTCTTACTAGCACTGCTTTTAGACAGTGGGCGCCCAAGTGCCACTTGGCGTCCACCTGTAGGTGGCCAGCGATGGACCCAAATTGACCACATAACCATAAGTTACAGGTGGCGTGGTTCCATCCTGGATTGCCGCTCATACTGGAGTACCTGTGTCGACTCTGATCATGCCTTGGTGCGCTGTCGTTTCTCCATGAACTTTACCGGGAGGCGCACAAAGCGTCTCCTCCGATTGGCAACGGAGAAATTGTCCCAGCCCTCGGTCAGGCAAGCCTATCAAGAAACACTGCATACCGAACTCTCGCTGTCTTGTCCTAATGATACTGAACTTCAGTGGAATAGGATCTCGGCCGCCATGCACGACGCAGGAGAATCTGCTTGTGGCAGTATCCATCGTCACTGCACCAGTCACTGCATATCCGAGAGGTCCGTGAACCTGTTGGTAGCTGGAAGACACCTCCCGGCTGATTCTGAACACAATGTGACCAGACGGGCTATTAGGCATGAACTAAAGCGGAGCCTACGTGCTGACAAGGAAGCCTGGTGGACCAGTAGGGTTCAAGAAATGGAGGAGGCAGGAGCAGTAGGCAATTACCGGAAGCTCTTCCAGCTAATCCGCACCACTGGTCCCAGAAAACCAGGCGTCAGTGAGACAATCAGAGACAGCGCGGGTGCGCTGATACACAATAAGGAGCGCCGTATGGCTCGTTGGGCTTAACACTCTGAAGATCAGTTCAGCTGGCCCCCCTGCTCCCGGACCTCTTCCTACTCAGGTGATGCAGGATGAGCCATGGACGGTTAGTTTAGAGCCTCCGTCGGAGGCCGAGGTCCGAAACGCGATCACAGCCCTTAATCGTTTCCGTGCCGCTGGCCCGGATTCCCTCCCACCTGCACTAGTTAAGGATGGAGTTGAGGTCCTCTGCAAAGCACTGACCTCTCTATTCGAACGTATCTGGAAGGAAGAGTGTCCCGGCTAATTGGAGCGAATCAATTATAGTGGCGATATCCGAAAAGGGCAGTCGTACAGACTGTTCTATCCACAAGGGTATTAGGCTAACGCCAGTTGTGACAAAATTACTGGCCTCGATTATCGTTCGTCGCCTCACTGCAGAACGGGAATCTCGGATTAGAGAAGAGCAGGCCGGTTTCCGCCCAGGACGTGGCTGTATAGACCATATATTTACTTTGCGGCAGGTGCTAGAGCAGCGTCACGCGTACCGCAGACCGACAATAGCTGTGTTCCTCGATTTTAAGAGTGCGTTCGATTCAGTCGATCGATCGATTCTGTTCGAATTACTTGTGCGGAAAGGTGTTCCCACGAAATATGTGAACAACCTTCGTGCTCTATACTCGAACACTACAGGCCGCGTCAGGGTCTATGGTGTCCTATCGGATAGCTTTTCGACTACAAGTGGCGTCCGTCAGGGTTGTCCGATTTCCTCGTTTTTGTTCAATTTCGTCGTGGATTCTATCCTGGAGTGTTCCCTGACGGAATTCAACGATGTAGGCGTTGAAGTGCTGCCTGGTGAAAGGTTAGTTGATCTAGATTATGCGGACGATATCGTCTTGCTTTTCGACGATTTTGCGGTGGCACAATCAACCCTGAATAGCCTGTCTAGAGTGGTCCCATTATTTGGTATGCACTTCGCACCTTCAAAGTGCAAAGTGTTGCTGCAGGACCATCAGCCACTTGATGACCCCTTGACGCTTGCTAACGAGGAACTCGAGGTGCTTGATCATTTCACTTATCTTGGAAGCTGCATCAGCAATGATGGGCGCATAGAAACTGAAGTGAGCTCACGCATTGGAAAGGCCAGAGCTGTCTTCTTGAACCTCCGGCATCTTTGTCGACAGAAGGGAGTTTCCCTCCGTCTGAAATGCCGTGTATACAAGGCCACAGTGAGGGCCGTTCTGCTCTATGGTAGTGAAACTTGGCCCCTTCGGTCTGAAGATCTGAGGCGCTTTCAAGTCTTTGATCATCGTTGTTTGCGAAGCATTGCTGGTATCGGATGGCACCAGCGTGTCCGCAACGATGATGTGCGCAGGCGAGTACTAGGTAGTGATAATCATGCTAGCACCCTAGAACAACAGATAGCACTGAATAAGTTACCTTGGCTCGGGCACGTGCTACGTATGCCTGGGCAGCGCTTACCTAGGAGGACCTTGTTCAGTCTACCAGGTGTAGGATGGCGCAAGGCTCGAGGTGAACAGAAGTTGAGTTGGCAGCGCGAAATGAAGTCACTGAGAACCAAACTGGGTTCCGTTGGTCCGTCTCGCCTTCCGGGTTGGAGTCCGCGTGACTCACCTTGTGCTTGGTTCGAGACTTTGCAGGACATCGCTCGCAACCGACACCAGTGGCGCGTCTGCTGCCGTCTTCTTATCGGATTGCCTGTTTAAAGTATGTTTGGTGCTGAGTTATCTGCGGGGTAATGGCTGATTATGACGCGTGGCAGTGAAAGCCGCAAGGAAGCTGTCTCGCCGATGCCGCCTTATCTTTGCACGATAGCCAGCTGTTTGTGATGGTATGTTGTCTACACAAGGTGTAGACGCCTTGACCCTGAATGTTTGCTTAGGGCATTAAGGTTTTCAGGTAAGTCCCCCTTCTCTCCCTCTTATTTTTTATTTCATAGGTCCTCATGGTTGTATGGCAGCGAAGCATCAGTTCAAATGGCTGATGTACTGCTGTTGATGATGATGATGATGAGCAAACTATCGTCCCGTTTGCCTAACATCAGTAATGTGTAAAATTATGGAACGGATTCTCAAGGGAGCTCTCAGCCTTTACTTCGACGACCGGAGTGTAATTTCTACTGCTCAGCATGGCTTTCGTAAGTCACGCTCGCGTACCATCAATTTATTACTTGCCAGAGAGAAATGGGCAAACTCACTTGATGCGGGCAAACGTATGGACGCTATCTACGTTGACTTCAGCAAAGCGTTTTACAAAGTTCCCCACCAGCGGATTTTGTTCAAACTTCAAGCAATTGTTGTCTCTGGGAGGGTTTTGTCGTTGATCTCGGATTACCTTTCAGACCGAGTTATGCGAGTTAAGGTCAATGATACGTATTCACCCTCCGTCCTTATGAGCAGCGGCGTTCCTCAGGGCTCTGTCCTTGGACCAGAGTTCAAATTCTTCATTAACGACCTTCCTTCAACTCTCCGGAACGAATGCTTGATATATGCTGACGATATGCTGAGGATACTGACCGCCTCCAAATTACACTGGATCGGCTGTACGATTGGTCACTTAAATGGCAGTTGCCTATAAATCGCGATAAATGTTCTGTACTCCCCATTGGTGCTACTGAACCATTCGGTGTTTGCCACGTTGGTGGTTATTTGCTTAATAATGTGAAACAGAAAAGAGACCTTGGTGTTATTGTATGCTGTGATCTATAAACCACCCAAGATACTTTGAGGAAGGTTGCTGCGGCTAACAGACTACTGTGTTCTATCCGAAGAGCCTTCTCATGATTGACGCCGGAGATCTTCAGACTTATCTTTTCCTCCCATGTACGTCAAATCCTCGAATATGGATTACCCTCAGTTCATCCACTTACAAAGCTTGAACATGGCTTGATTGAAAAAGTTCAGCGACGCGGTTCTAGGTACATCTTTGAGTTCCGACTCCTGCCATATCACATTCGTCTCCAGCATTTGAATATGTTATCCCTGGTATATGGGCGTCGCCGAAGCGATCTGATCTACGCTCGCTGCCTTCTGCGAGGCGAGATGGGAAACCAGCTCCAAGGTTTCTTCCAGATTAACACTGAGTGTTCGATTCGGGCCCACTGCTGGAAACTGTTTAAACCTAGGAGACTCAGGCTTCGCTCTGATTTTGCACTATCAACTCGTATGGTGAATGACTGGAACTGCTTGCCTAATTCCGTCGTCAACGCGCATACGGAGGAATGTTTTAAACGGTTGTTGGATTTATACTTCTTGAATTTGCAGGGTTCTTGTTATTTCTTATGTAACTGACAATCTAACTTGTTAACTGCTGTTGCGCAAACACCTGCTATGATTGGGAGGTGGTGGAGCTGACAAAAGTCTTTTCTTTTGCTCTCTACATTACAATGATTACAATGGATTCTCGTTGATTGTCGTTCTACGGCGTGCAAGCTTCTTTTCCCGAAAGCGGTTTTTCAGTACCGAACCATCCCGGAATCAGTGAGCTACGGATTCTTCACTTCAGAAATCGCCCGCCTTTTCGTCTGGAACTTTCGTCCATTGATTCGGGCGTTAAATGATTTGAGAGTTCGCAAATTATTGATAACTTTGGATTCTGCTCACACGGATCCATCGTCCCTTTCGGATTTTCTGCTCTTTTGTTACTTCTCCTGAAGAACTTTCACATTTGGCGTCGCTGCTCTCCTCCCGGAGTACTGTTGGTTCTAAGTCACCTTTGGCCAGGGATTTACCGTGTGGATTCCAACCTGTTGGTTAGTCTAAATCCGTACAAATGAGTCACCTCCGGTAAGATCCAGTTGAGTCCTTCGTTTTTTGCGTAGTGGGCTTCTGCAAACCGGTTCGCATTTTACTTTCTCTTGACCTCTTGCCTACATTTCCTCTTGTACTGGCTAGATGAATCTGTCCTAACTCGTCCTCCAGTCTACAACCGTCGGACTCGGAGACACGATGTGGCAAACAGAGATGCTTAGAACCAGTTACCAACCCCACTGGTGGAATGCAGTGGGACCTCTGGTGTCACTGTTTTCACTAAACATGCACTGCTTTAAGTACAGAGCACTATAATGTGACGACGAATAGTGTGAGAGTGCTTTTTAGTTATCCCACTTGTTGCAAACACAGAACTCGATGTGGTTCGCTTTTGGATGCGAGCTTTTCGGCACTTGTTTCCAGGTTAGAAAGCATGGAAAACCTGCTTTCTTTGGTGCCTGACCTGGACCGAAAAGTGACAGGAATGGTAGCTAACCTTGAAAACATGGGTACCTGGCCTGCGGAATATCAAGGATTTGTGCGATTCTTCGTACTTGAGTAGCTTGACGATCTTACCGACTCCGGTGATGGTGACCTATCAGACGGTGTCTTCAACTCAGCACTTAATGAGAAAGGCTTACAGGCTTCTACGCCCGTCAAAGGGAAGCGAAGGAAGATTAGGAAGGCAGTAATTTCACCAAAGGTAGAAGCGAATGGGGCCGCAGCGTATATAGCAAGTGCCCCTAGTACAAAGCCACCGGAACAATGTTCCATCGCCCTTCCACTAGCTCCGTTTAGCGCAACCAATGATTCCAAACCGGTAGAGGATAAGTTATACATCTCCCCACCCAGTGGTTCTGTAACACGCGGTATAAATACCCCACGTCGAAGAGACATGTACACCGATAGTCATTGAGTCCTCTGCCACATCTCCAAAAGAAAAGCTGTCGCATGATGTCGAATGGTTTAAAATTATCGTTACTAAACTCCTACCTCCTGGATTCCCCGGAGTGACTGCGTAAGCTAACCAGGCTTGGAGGCGTACTGGTCAGTAGTCCCACCCCAATGCCTCCTTTACTGCGGGCGGTCCTTTCCATACTAGAAGAGCGACAAACACTGTTGCGTTTTGCTTTTAAACTAACAGGTTCTTGAATCAGCATACAACCGAACCCTCCACTAACAGACAAGGAGAAACTAGAAGCAGCCATCCAAGACCTTAAAGCACATCGCGCGGCGGGGGAAAGCGGTCTACGGTCGGTGGGTTTTCAGATGGTGCGCCGGCGGTCCACTTCCGTCATGCCAGAGCCCATTCTGGTGGCGCACGATCCTGGACTCACTATACCAAAACCCTTAATGTAGTACTCAGTAACGTGCGTAGCCTGCGTAACAAGTTGTGCGAAGTTGGCGCTCTTGTGGACCACAGTCACCCAGATGTCCTTGCTTTCACTGAAACTTGACTGTCTGCGGAAGTCGTGGGCAGTGAAATATTCCTACCTGGCTACGCACTACTGAAATCGGATCGTTCCTGCGACCATCGTGGTGGTGGAGTTGCACTCTACCTAAACTCGAGTTTAAGTGTCTCCAACACATTTAAATTCTGCTAAGGGTTTCATCCCAATAATTCATAAGCTGCATAGCAGACCCTAGTCCGGAAAAGCACTGGACGTTTTTCACCATGTTGTGGCTTCAATAGGACACAATTTAACATCGTGTTAGTGTATAAAACTCCTGATAGTGTTTCTACAAGTTACGTCGATTTTCTTCGCGCTCACTCTACAAACCGATGGTTACTAATGGGGGACTTTAACTTTCCGGAGATGGATTGGCGCAAACTCTCCTGCGAGACGGTTGCAGAGCTCGTGGAGCGGATGCTCCAAACCCCCTATATCAGTTTGTAAATCCAGCCAACAAGGTTTATGGAGGGACAGTTTCCGTCTATTCTTGATCTAATTTTCGTAAAACCAGTTGGTTTCGTAAGTAACAGTGCACGGTCAGCCGCTTGGAGCTAGTGATCACGCCTGCATTTCACTCGAGTGCGCTGTCAATAGAGTCCAAGAGAAATGTGTGACTAGACGCCCAAACATCTGGCGCGCTGATTTTCAGGCAATGCGATCCAGAGCTGCCTTGTCACCCTGCATCATTTTGGCCGCAATGATATGCAGACGGCATGGGCGAAATTCAAGGCATTCCTATCTGTCGTGTCCCTTCTCCACATTCCGCTTTCATCTGGGAAGAGAGCTAACTCTAAGCCACCCTGCTTCGGTCTAACCGCACGCGAACTGCTAAACAGACGAGCTAGGTGTTAGCGGAGTTACCTTTCGACTCTGTCAGGTGATGCCTTGCAGTGTTATCGGGCGGCACGAAACAAGTGTAAGCAGCACCTAAGTGATGCCAGGCTTCGTTAAAAACTGGAGCTAGCAAGCACAGCTTCAAGCAATCCGAAGCGATTTTTCGCTTATGTCTAAAGGCGATGCCGTGCGGATCCATCTACCTCGGTGTTGCACAAACCTGATAGAGTTACTGCGCATGTCGACCACGATAAGGCTTACCTTCTCGGCGAGCATTATGCGAAAACGTTTACTCTCGAGTTTGGCTATAGCAGTGAAAACTGGTAGCTCAGATTGTTCAAATGGCTGTTGAACTGTGCGCTGAGCTTGGCAATTTTGTTGCAAACGTTTCGTCACCAATCGAGGTGACATCATGAGTGCGTAGTGGAGTGGCATTCAATAGCGTAGCGTAGCGTAGAGGAGCCTCGGTGAGAGTGCACTCTCTCCCCTCCAGCCCTGTCCAGCAAGTGCAAACAACGCACGACGGGGGTAACGCTGGACAGACATGCGCAATACGTGTCCCAACCACCGCAGTTGATGTAGTGAGATGAACTCCTCGAGCGAGTGGCTTCCACGTCCCTAGACACGCTAACTTCCAAATTGCTTACGGGGTGCTGCCACCACACACGGGCAATGGACCGCAGACAGCGGTGCTCGAAGATAGATAGCCTGCGCAAGTCATCTTTACGAATGTGCCAGGTCTCGCATACGTACAACAGTACAGCACGAACAGTTGCGCAATAGACCCGCCCTTTGATGGAGATTCGAATGTCATGGCGACGCCACAAATGCCTCGGCCTAAAAAAAGCGAGGCGTGCTCTCGAGATGCGCATCGAAATCTCGTCTCCAACAGCCCTGCCAGCAGTGATGCAACTTCCCAAGTAGACAAAGCTCTCCACAACCTCTGTGTCTCACCAGCAAGCGTGAGTGCAGGCAGAGGCACCTGCCAGTCTTGAAGGAGAGCCTTGCATTTGGATGGCGAAAAGTACATACCGTACTTTGATGCTTCAATCGCCAAGCGGGTTAATGCAACTTGGACGACGTATGGACCGAAGTTCTTCGCTTATGTTAAGAGACGCTGTGGTTCAACTTCGGTAATCCCAACTTTGATGCGGGCCGATGGAACTGGTGCGTATGCGGGCTCAGATAAGGCTTGTGTACTTGGGAAACAGTATGCAGGGGCTTTTGTACATGAGGCCGCGTTGACTAGCCTTGAACCTGTCCCCAGAGTACCTGAGGGTTCTTATTTAGCTGAGTTTGCTATGGTGGAAACGCAAGTCCTTAAACTGCTGCAAGAACTGAACCCTTCCAAAGCAGCTGGACCTGATTCAATTCACCCGAAGCTTCTGCATGAGTTGGCGGTGGAACTGAGTGGACCGCTGACGATGGTGTTTCAGAAATCACTTGACAGCTGTACATTACCTTTCGAATGGAAGGAGGAGGTCATCTGTCCTATCTTCAAAAATGGCGACAGAAGTCTGTCAGCCAATTATAGGCTAGTCAGTCTGACTAGCGTTGTGGTCAAACTGCTTGAAAAGCTGGTGAGAGATTCCTTGGAATGTCACCTGAATGGACTTAATCTACTCAGTAGTGCACAACATGAATTCCAGAAGGGGTTTTTGTGTTTGACGAATTTGTTGGTTACTCGTGAAGTTTGGACCGAGGCAATGAACAATGGCCACGTGGTGGATGTGCTTTTCGTAGACTTCTCGAAAGCACTTGATAAGGTACCCCACTTGAAGCTATCACAAAAGCTGAGGTCCTACGGCGTATCTGGCCGCGCCCTTCACTGGGTATTTGCGTTCTTGCAGGAAAGAGAACAGTGTCGTATGTGTGGGTCGCAACCTATTCTTTAGACAAGCGGTCCTTAGCGGTGTCCCACAGGGTTCGGTCCTCGGACCGATGCTGTTCTCCATCCACGCAAACGAAGTCGGCCGGTGGCCTAGTGGTCTGCACATTTGCTTTGCAACCATAAGATCACCGGTTCGAATCCGCGTAGGGGTGGGCGTCCTCGCGGTATACTCAGCCCGCGCGCGACTGGTGGTGGTCGCGCGACAGCGAAGGGCCGTTACGGCGTACAGCTGACATATTATTATTATTATTATTATTATTATTATTATTATTATTATACTTAAACGATCTCCCTGGAGAGCTTGGGGTAACATCCCTATTGTTTGCTGATGACCTTAAGCTATGGAATGTTGTAAATGTCCCTGGGGGTTCTGAGGCCATACAGCATGCGCTGCAAAGACTCTGGGACTGTGCTACTTTGTGGCTACTGCCCATAAATCAGGCTGTGTTCCGTCCTTCGTATAGGAGCAACTTTCCCGCCTACGAGCTACGTACTCGGTGGGGTCGAACTCCCCCTTGTCTCCAACCAGGTAGACCTAGGCCTCGTTCATTCCTCGTCTTTGCGTTCTGGTGACAACTGGAAGAAGGCCGCAAGTCGGGGTTTCAGAATGTTGTGGTTAATACGCCGTTCTTTCTGAGTCTTAACTGCCGACATATTTGTGAAGCTGTTCTCAGCTTTCGTCCGGCCCTATCTGGAATACTGCGTCCAGGCTTACCCGCCCTGCCTTGTTCGGGACAAAATGGTGCTTGAGAGAGTTTTGAGGGTAGGTACCAAATTGGTCGAGGGGTTACGGGGACAATCGTACCCCCAGCGCCTACTTAGTTTGGGTATGTATTCAATGCACCACCGACGGCTTCGAGGAGACCTACTCCTTACTTACCGCATTTTAACAGGGAAGGTTGGACCGGACTTGAGCTGGCTATTTAGCCCGGCTAGGTTGCCTTGTCTTCGCGGTCATCCCATGAAGCTACACAGGACGCGTTCTGACCGGATCAGGGCAGAAACTCGGTTATCGCGTAGAGTTATAGAGTGCTAGAACTCGCTTCCAGGAAGTGTAGTCAGTGAACCTACGGTTAAGGGTTTCGAGCGTTAGTTAGACGCTCTTGGGTGGCAACACGAAACATTTCCCTTCTCCTGACCATATCCATCTTCAAACTTTTAGTTCATATTCTGTCATTCTCTTCATTCTTTGGTGTTATCCTTCATTTTAATGACTTTCATTCCCCTTTATCTTCCACTTACTTTCTACTTCTTTCTTACTTCACGTAACCTACACAGCGGGGACTGCTAGTGCAGGGAATGTGGACAGTAATTGGTTGGTCAAGGTGTTTCGGGTGTTTGGTATTAGGTCTGTCAAGACCTCGCACGTTATCATTTCCTGGCTCAACGATTTGCTCAAGAAGGAACACTCAAGGGATTTTCCTATCGTTCCGGTCCATCTGAATCTGAATCTGAGGTTCTTCAAATCACGCGACGGTTGACACATGTTTGTTTGTGTTTCTATGTAAGGGTAAAGGTAATCGTTTGTCTCTAAAAATGGCACGTTAATGAAAAGCGATATAACATCCAAGGAAAACACTACTTTCTTACCGATGTTGCGGTGTTTGGTGCTTTCGATGAAATGAAATGTGTCACGAAGACAGTAGTGTATAAGCGGTTATCTTATTGGCTCTAGAATTTCCACAAGCCATTAGACAACGGCATGGTAGGATGAGTTAACCACTGATAAGATCGCGCGAAGCGGGACATCTGCCTTATGAATTTTCGGTAACCCATAAGGTCTCGGGATATTTATGCCAGTCGGCTCAAGGCTATTATAAAGTGTATTTGACATATTGGTAGAAAGTAGAAGTCACGATTAAACTTCACACAATAATTTGCCTCGAGGGGGAAAGGAACCGCGGTCCTACGAATTTCCGGTCCGCTGCTTTACCACTGAGCTACCGAGGGCTGACGGAGGGAAACTCCCTTCTGTCGCCAAAGACGACGCAGGTTCATGAAGGCAGATCTGGCCTTTGCAATGCGTTAGCTTACGTCAGTTTCTATGCGCCCATCATTGCTGATGCAGCTGTCAAGATAAGTGAATTGATCAACCACATCGAGTTCCTCGTTAGCAAGCGACAAGGGGTCATCGAGTGGCTGGTGGTCCTGCAGCAACACTTTGCACTTTGAAGGTGCGAAGTGCATACCAAATAATGGGACCACTCTGGATAGGCTATTCAGGGTTGATTGTGCCGCCTCTACATTGTCGAAAAGCAAGACGATATCGTCCGCATAATCTAGATCAACTAACCGTTCACGAGGAAGCACTTTAACACCTACATCGTGAGATTCCGCAAGGGAACACTCCATGATAGAATCCACGACGAAATTGAACACAAATGGGGAAATCGGGCAACCCTGTCGAACGCCACTTGTAGTCGAAAAGCTATCCGGTAGGGCACCATAGACCCTGACGCGGCCTCTAGTGTTCGAGTATAGAGCACGAAGGATGTTCACATATTTCGTGGGAACACCTTTTCGCGCAAGTATTTCGAACAGAATCGATCGATCGACTGAATCGAACGCACTCTTGAAATCGAGGAACACAGCTATTGTCGGTCTGCGGTATGCGTAAGGTGGATAACTACAGGCCAATTTGTCTTACACCCGTTTTGGCCAAAGTGATCGAGAAGATAGTAAAAAAGCGTTTAATACATCTGTTGCAATCGAAAGAACTTCTGACACCGGCAGAACACGGATTCAGGGTGGGATATTTTTGTGTTACCATCTTACTTGTGACGAGACAGTAATGGTTGCAAGCACTGAACCGGGGAAAGTCCGTCGACGTAATCTACATCGACTTCAGCAAAGCATTCGACAAAGTTAATCATGAAGTGCTTCTAGACAGATTAAGGTCGTGTGGTGTCGGAAGATCGTTACATCGATGGATCCATGAATTTCTCGTTGGAAGAAAGTGGAGGGTACAGGTGGACGGCCATATATTCGATTGGTATCCCTCGACCAGTGGTGTACCTCAAGGTACGTTACTGGGACCCACTCTGTTTCTCATCCACATCAACGAGCTGCCCCAGCTTCTACGGTCGCCGTGTGCACTGTTTGCGGATGACCTCAAAATTTGGCGAGAAATTAATACTCTCGATGACTGTGACATTCTCCAACAAGACCTCGACCGCCTCGCAGTATGGTCTGCTGAAGTCCACCTACCGGTCAACCCGGTCAAGTCCCTATTCATGAGTCTCGGGAAGGCTGTTCACGGACGAACGTACACCGTAGACGGCCAACCTCTGCATCCCACACCTTCCGTGAAAAACCTAGGTGTACTCTCACGCTGCGACTTGAAGTCCGTTGACAACACCAACAAACTGTATCGAAACGGATTGCACATGCTCTGGGTGCTGAAGCGCAGCTTCTGCACTTGGTCTGAGGACGTCGCCACTCGCCTCTTCTCTTCCATCGTCAGACCAATGGTAGAGTACGGCTCGCCTGCATATTGTCCGATCACTCGCGGCGAAGCACAAAAGATCGAACGAGTACAACACATCGCCACCAAGTTGATCCCCAGCTTGAGAGGCTTATCGTATGAAAACCGGTGCATGAAACTTGGGCTCTACACCTTGTCATATCGCCGTGTTCGAGTGGATCTTATCATGACCTACCGTATTTTACATCTCGGTCATTTCCCCATGCTGAGGTCGTTACTCCACTTGCGAGTACCATGCACCACACGTGGGCACAGGTACAAACTCGTGGTACCTGATCTGAAGAAAATCCCACACCCCCTGTGTTTCGAGCGGAGGGTTGTGCACGCCTGGAACAGTCTGCCAGAACACGTCGTCGAGGCCGAATCTGTGCCGAAATTCAAATCTTTGTTGGATGTACACTTCGCAAACATACGTTTCAGAGAACGGTTGCTACTTGACAACGATATCACCCACTTGTGACTCACTGTGTGAACAAGCATTTTGTGTGCTACAGAAGGAGTTGCTGAACCATCTCAGGATAACCACCGGACGTGTTTATTTTTTTTATTTTTTTTAAAAATGTTTTTTGATTATCATTCGATGGAGTTGTACAGAATTATTTTCTACTTGCTCCAAAATACAGTATTCCGTATTCAGTATTCTTATGCCTATTTCTACTTCACCCATATAATTATACGCGTCTGAGGACGAATTATGAAAAACAATGGTTTACCTTCGCTCTTTTGTTTTGACATTTAACAGCGAAATTTTCAGTTACTGAAATCGTCCACGCGGCCCTCTGTGATGAAGGAGCTAAACCTAGTCCTTAAGTTCTTCTCTAGACTTACCGAAGCTAAAACGGATGTTTAGAGTATTGGTGGTTTTGTGAGTATGTAATTTTTGTGGAAGGTAGAAGCCACGATTAAACTGCACAATAAGCTGCCTCGACGGGGAATCGAACCTCGAACATGCGGATCACCGGTCCGCTGCTCTACCAACTATAAAACGCATGTACAATTCTTCAATGATTGCATTGCACGCAGTGAATATCCTAGCAGATTCTGGAAGCAATTGCGTTGCAATGGGATCCATCGCAATGCCAAAACGCAAACCGTGTAAGATAAAGGCGTTTGATCTTAACAGAAAGGTTGAACCAGTATAAACCGCAATCTACTTTCCGTAATAGATCTGAGAGGTACATACCCAATTTTTCATGTATGAAATTGAAACCCACTTTAATGGAAGTTCTATCACTCGGTCCAACGTTTTGTGCCCCCAAAAACAAAGACAATCATCTTCACTGCGAGTTACAGTTTGAAAGCCTATTTGGCCAAACAAAAAGGCTAGTAGCAAAATCAAATGAAGACCCGGAGCGATTTAAGTGTTCTCTGGTGAACACTCGCTACCAGTATCGCAAGTGCCATGTCCAAACTCACGGTCCACTGACACGTAAGAATCTTGACGCGCTGAAGGATTTAAGATACAATGATAACATCTTCTTGAGCAAACCAGACAAGGGTACCTGGGTCGTTCTATTAGACAGAAGACTATTTGAACAAGCTCGAACGAGTCCGGAGTGAGGGAGCGAAATTTTCCTGAACGATTGGGTAAAAGGACCAAACAGAGGATTGAAAATCAGATTATAGAGAGATTGCAAGAACTTCGGAATAGTGGACATATATGAAATAATTGTGGATGTTTTGTGATTGGTGTAACGTTCGTAGAAAGTGGAAGTCATGATTAAACTTCACACAATAATCTGCCTCGACGGGGAATCGAACCGCGGTCCCACGAATTTCCGGTCCGCTGCTCTACCACTGAGCTACCGATGGCTGACGATTAGGTGCGCAATTTAATGCATGACTTCTGCTTGGGGCGCGGCGCATTGCTAATGAGCTCACAGTACCTGTCTTGATGTTGCAGATTGTCTCATTCGCTCGTCACTTCCCAATGGACCGAAGTACC
The DNA here is from genome assembly GCA_944474145.2 of Dicrocoelium dendriticum. Classification (NCBI taxonomy): domain Eukaryota; kingdom Metazoa; phylum Platyhelminthes; class Trematoda; order Plagiorchiida; family Dicrocoeliidae; genus Dicrocoelium; species Dicrocoelium dendriticum. The sequence continues at coordinate 144,560 of OX104063.1, read as the reverse complement.
TGTCCTTCAGACGTCCAAAGGGCGATGGTAGATTACTTGTGGATGTTTTGTGAGTGGTGTAATGTTCGTAGAAAGTAGAAGTCACGATTAAACTTCACTTTCTACGAAGATTACACCACTCATAAAACATCCACATGTAATCTACCATCGCCCTTTGGACGTCTGAAAGACAGGTACTTCGGTCCATTGGGAAGTGACGAGTGAGTGAGCCAATCTGCAACATCAGGACATGGACTGTGAGCTCATTGGCAATACTTCGCGCACCAAGCAGAAGTCGTATTAAATTGCGCACCTAATCGTCAGCCCTCGGTAGCTCAGTGGTAAAGCAGCGGACCGGAAATTCGTAGGACCGCGGTTCCTTTCCCCCTCGAGGCAAATTATTGTGTGAAGTTTAATTGTGACTTCTACTTTCTACCAATATGTCAAATACACTTTATAATAGCCTTGAGCCGACTGGCATAAATATCCCGAGACCTTATGGGTTACCGAAAATTCATAAGGCAGATGTCCCGCTTCGCGCGATCTTATCAGTGGTTAACTCATCCTACCATGCCGTTGTCTAATGGCTTGTGGAAATTCTAGAGCCAATAAGATAACCGCTTATACACTACTGTCTTCGTGACACATTTCATTTCATCGAAAGCACCAAACACCGCAACATCGGTAAGAAAGTAGTGTTTTCCTTGGATGTTGTATCGTGCCATTTTTAGAGACAAACGATTACATTTACTCTTACATAGAAGAAACCCAAACAAAGATGTACATACCGTCGCGTGATTTGAAAACCCTCCTTTTGATTTACATTTGGAACTACAGTTCATATTCGATGGCACTTAATATCAACAAAAGGATTGTGTAGCTATGACATGGCCATTGGGTCCGTTGTTAGCTGTTGTCTTCATAGCTAAATTAGAGAATACTAAGCTACATACGGAGATTCTGACCTTTAAGTCTTATCACCGCTATACGGACAACATATTTGTCGTCGCCGATCAGTCTGTTGATCTTGACGCTCTTATTGCCCATTTTAATCGGGCCGGCGTAGCATTACAGTTTACGAGAAAGAATTGAACGATTACTCGCCGTTTTTTGATGTCCTTTTAACTAAAAGGGCTGACGGCTCGATTCAACCGCAGGTTTACTTGAAGGAAACCTGGAGCGGCCAGTATACGAACTTCCACAGTTTCGTTCCTTTGAGATATAAGCTAAACCTAATTCGCTGTCTAACCACAATAGCCCACAGGATCTGTTCTGTCGAGTTTTTACAGCGTCTTATTGCCCGACTCCTCGACGTTGGTGTGGACTCGGTACAAGTGAGGCAAATTACCAGTCTTTGGAGGCAAGGTGATCAACAAAATCGGCCTATGAGAATCATTTTTGTGGACGAAGCCAGTCCAACACTGATCATGCCCAGCCTAATTAGACTGAAAGGTTTGAGGATCCATGTTCGTCCAGACCTGGACCCAGTAGACAGAAAGCGGCTTAAGTTTGCCATCATTGATCTGAAAAGGCGTACTGGTGAAGGAGAAACAAATCTTCGTATCATAAATTTTCAGGTAGTTTCCAAGAATCTGCGAATTAGAATAAACAGGCTACTCACACTTCAAGCACGCCAGGTGGCTCCTGCTGCGGCCTGCGAGTAGCTTTCACAAACCGCATTGTTATGAACAAGCGCGACAATAATAATAATAATAATAATAATAATAATAATAATAATGTGTCAACTGTTCGCCGTAACGGCGCTTCACTGCCGCGCGACCACCACCAGTCGCGTGCGGGCTGAGTATGCCGCGAGGACACCCACCCGTACGCGGATTCGAACCGGTGATCTTATGGTTGCAAACCAAACGTGCAGACCACTCGGCCACCGGCCGACAACAAGCGCGATTATCTTTGTTGTTTCGTTGCGTCTGAGCGGCCAGACGTAGTGGGACTCGCAAAGACATGGCTGCATTCAGAGTTATACACCCATGAACCTTGAACTCAACTGTTACTCGTGCTTCCGATTCTATAGACTAGTGCCCGCGGTTTTGTCTTGCTTTACATCCAGTCTTCCCCACGTTGGAGACTTGTGAGCACCTACCAAAGTGACGATCGTTTGTGTGAGCTACTGTGGTGCTCCATCCGCCTCAGGCGCGGAGAACTACTTGTGGGCACAGTTTATTGCAGCCCCCTGAGTCGTTGATTGACTGCCCTATCTTCGAACCCACATGAATCATCCACACTTACTTATGAGCGATTTTAACTGTCCTCGAATACGATGGCCTGATGTGCATTTGATGCCTGGACATAGTGTGGTTGAAGCAAACTTCGTGGATTTGGTACTTGAAACTGGCGCATCGCAACACATATGTCAGCCAACACCCATAACAACACGCTTAACCCCGTCCTGTATTCAACTGATGTTAACGAGAAACGAACGAGTATGTGACGTTCGGGTCCTGGAGCCCCTGACTACAAGCGACCACTCAGTGCTCATAGCTGGTATGTAATTACCTTTGTCATATTCAGGTTCGCTGGAACCAGCTTACAACTACCGGAAAACGGATTTCGATACTCTAGCTCGAGCCGCGAGCCAACTGGTTTGGTCTGTGTCACAAGCTGCATCTGTGGAAGACTGTTGGATATTTATAAAGGATTGACCTCATTGTTTTCCCAATTTGTGCCCTTGAAATGTCCTAAGCTTGGACTGTTTAAGCCTCATTGGTTTGACAAGGAGTATGGAAATCTGGCTCTGATGCGGCGCAGACTGTGGGACAGATTCCTCTTCTCTGGATCTGCCAATGACTACGAAGGGTATATAAGTCAGCGGAACCTCTGCAACAAGGCAAAAAGAATAAGCGCCGGCAATTCGAAGACCAGTTCGCAATTGTCGCGAAGACCGCTCCAAAGAGAATATTTGGTTACCTGAAGTCGGCAGGTGATGTGCCAGTGCTGGATGGCCCGGATGGACAGCCCCTAACATCCAGCACTAAGCGCGCGTCCGCGTTGGCGGCGCACTTCGCTTCTGTATTTGCAAATGACCAGGTGTCTTTTCCGGGTTCGACTTGTACCGCTTTTAACGAACTCGACAGTTTGGATTGCGCCGTTGAAGAGGGATGTCAACTACTCACCAACCTTGACGGCGCCAAACCTGCCTTACCTGATGGGCTTCGTCCACTGATTCTCAAGGCACTTTCGACCATCATCTCTCCTGTCGTGACTGACCTTTCTAACAGGTCGCTGTCCGAAGGTTCGTTGCTTTTTGACTGGAAATGTTCGGTATTGAAGCCTATTCCGAAAGACGGCGACCATAACAAAGTAGACAACCACAGGCCAATTTGTTTGACACTTATTTTGGCAAAGGTTTCTGAGAAAATCGTGAAGAAGGAATTGTTGCAGTTGCTACAGTCAATAGAGGTCCTGACGCCCCCACAGCACGGTTTTATGCAAGGCAGCTCATGCATTACAAACTTGCTTGTGACCATGCATGAGTGAATGAAGGCAATAAGCAAGGGGAAGTCTGTCGGCGTGATATTCATGGATTTCAGTACAGCGTTCGACAAGGTCAGCCATGAGGTTCTCCTTCACAAACTCAGAATGTGTGGTATAGACGGATCACTACACCGGTGGATCCGCGACTTTCTTGTTGGACGAAAGTGGAAGGTACGGCTTGACGACCATCTAACGGACTGGTATCCCTCTACAAGTGGCGTGCCTCAAGACATTGTGCTGGGACCCACTCTGTTCCTGATCCACATCAACGATCTACCGCAGCGTCTCCGGTCACCGTATGCCTTGTTTGCGGATGACATGAAGATTTGGAGGGAAATTGACGCTCCTGATGACTGTGAACTACTTCAGCAAGACCTCAACCGCCTATCCACATGGTCTGCAGAAGTTCTTCTCCCGGTCAACACAGCGAAGTCTGTATTTATGAGCCTGGGAAAGGGTGCTGACGGCTGAACCTACACCCTCAACTGTCAGCCGCTATATCCCACACCCTCCGTGAATGACCTAGGTGTACTCTCGCGCTACGATTTGAAGTCTTGGACAATACGAACAGACGGACTGCGATGCTTTGGGCGCTCAAACGTAGCTTCGGCACATAGTCTGAAGAGGTTGCCACTCACCTCCTCTCTTCCATCATTAGACCAATGCTAGAGTGCGGTCCACCCGTCTACTTTCCGAATACCCGAGGCGAGGCACAAAACATCGGACGAGTCCAACACGTTGCTACCAGGCTCATCCCGAATTTATGTGGCTTGGGGTATGAAGACCGGTGCGACTCTACACCTTTTCCTACCGTTGGGGGCGAGTCGACCTCATTATGACCTACCGTATTCTACATCTCGGTGACTTCCCCATGCTGTGGCCAATGCTGCACTTATGATGGCCATGCAGCACACGCGGACACAGATACAAACTTGTGCGGGATGTGAAGCTTGTTCCCCACCCACTCTGCCTCGAATAGAGAGTGGAACAGTTGCCTGAACATGTGATGGAGGCAACATCTCTGTAGCAGTTCGAGATGTTGTTACATTTATATTTTACCACTCTTCGATTCAGAGCACGATTGCACACTTACGATGACATGTCACACTTGTGAGTCCTTCAATACCGTGAGTCAGATATTTTAAATGTTACATGAGAATGATAAACATTTTAACGACTGACGATTTTTATAACATTTTCAACCATATTTGGAAAGACTTATACAAAATTTATTTCGACTTGCTCTATAATACACTATTCAGAAGACACGTTGGATGCTGTGTTGACGTTCAAACAGAATTTGCTGTGCGAAAACGGATATTCTGACCGTTTCCTTTTTAGGAACATGCAAGACAAACCCGACCTGTTGCAAGTTCAGACAGAAGAGAAAAAAGAACCTTTCATACGACTACCTTACAAGGGGTACGCCACTGTTGAGCGTGTAACTAGAAGCCTTACAATAGCTGTCAAGTCAACTTTCCCAACAGTCAAACTTAGGTGTACCTTTTCAACGGAGCCACTCATTCGTATTCACAACAAAGACAAGCTGCCAACGCTGATCGCTTCTGTGGTCATTTCTTAGTTCGAGTGCGTCTGTGGCGCGGCAACTGTCGAAGCGCATTAAGGAGCACCTACCACGCTGGTTGCGTCGAGGCGGTACTGGGGCTATAACTAGCTCTGTTATGGCTCATCTTGTTGATAGTGGGCATGAGGTTGACCCAATCCGTACATTTCGGATACTATACAGGGTCCTTCCACTCCAGCTGAAAGGCCTGCGCCTCCGCACCCTTGCTACTGCTGGGGAGATCAGCATTCGGTTGTGTCAACCGCTTTTGTGTGCATGAAAGAAGCTGATCGAAGCTGTTAAGCTACCTGGGTTAGACAAAACGGATCCTTCTGAGGGCAACTGTAATTGTGCAACTACACCTTTGTCCTAGTTTGTCGTTTATTGCTGGTTCATGCCCATGGTCGGCACGTAATTGAATCTCATTTGAACTGATCGAATCCACTTTTATACCGATTTCTATTTCACCCATATGATTGTACGGGTCTGAGGATGGCTCATTGAAAACAGTTTTTACCTTCGGCCTTTTCTTCTTGTTTCATTGAGCTCGTAGAGTTGTAGAGGGCAGATAGGAGGGCCCATGTTAGCCCCATCACTTTCTGTTCAGCACGAAGACCACATATGTCAGTGCAACGCGGTGGCGCTCTGGTAACCGGAGCAGTCGCAACAGGACAGTGCGACCTGGGTGTCTTGCGTAGCTGCGTATCTAGGAGTCGTTTGAAATTATCTTCTATCGTCGCGTCAGCAACAGTTCCCAGAAGACGATTCCAGTCATTTACTACCTGAATGCATAGGGAGACAACGGTGCCGACTTTGGGCCTCTTCGGTTTGAATGGTTTCCGGATGCGACCTCGTTTAGAGCCGCTTATGTTGTGCTGAAAGAGCTGCTGTAACTCGTTCTCATGTTCCCTTCTTAATATGCGCCTGTTATTGATGAGGTCTCCGCGATCACAACCGTTTTCCATGGAGAAAAGATTCATCTCCTGAGGCAGGAGGGAGTAGGGAAGATCACGAAGCCAGGAAACGGACTTCGAACCTCGTTTTTTGGAACTTTTCGCCTAAGGCACCTTCAGACTTTGAGAGTGCAAGTATAGCTGGTGGCCCATACTTTATAATCGGTCGTACATGGAAAGTGAACAGGAGCCCGAAAGTCCTCGGTGTCATTCGAAATATGGATGTTCTTATGGCACAGCACATCCTGTTTGCAGCGGCATCCTTTTTCAGTGTATCCTGTGGTTTTTAAACCAAGTGCTATTATTACGCCTAGATCTCTTTTGAGTGGCGTGTTGGTGAAGGAACCCACCAGTGTGGTAAGTTCCAGATGGTTCAGAAGCCCAGCTCGGTAGGGCGCAGCATTTTTCGTAGTTTATTGGTAGGCCCCACTCGATAGACCAGTTATACAACAGATCAAAAATCGCCTGTGCCGATCAGCGGCGTCAAGATCAGGCACTTCAGACCACAGCTTGAGGTCATTCGGTTTGGAGTATTGCCTTAAAATCATTGATATACATTTTAAACTGTTCAGCTGCAAGGACGGATCCGTGCAGAACACCGTTTGGAATGAACAGTGGCTTGGAAAGCATCTCGTTCACTTTCACTTACATGGTCCAACCTTCCAAGAAGTCGGCAATCCACGAGTGAAGGCTGTCACTGACACCGATTTCCGTAAGCTTTAAAGTAGTTGTTTATGTGGAACTTTGTCGAACGCTTTTCTGAAATAGACGGGAAACACATCTATGCGTTGTCCGGCATCACTTGACCTTGTCCACTTTTCTCTCGCCACTAGCAGGTTGGTGGAGCAGGAGCGTCATTTCTAGAAACCATGTTGGTTAGAGGAAGTGATTTTATTTTCGTCGCAGTGCTTCTTTAGAGCGCTTTTGATGATCTTTTCCATGACTTTATAGACCCTGAATGTCAAGCAGCTCTTGACGATTTCCTCCTTTGTACTTAGGCATTACTATCCCAATTTTCCAGTGGATGGGTAAACTACCAGCCTTAAAAGCCAGCTGAAAGACTTGGTAGACGGGTTACACAACATAGTCAACCACTGTCTTGAAAAGGTGATGCAAACCGTCAGGGCCAGGTGAAAAGTTCTGGTTTAGTTTAAGTAGAACTGTCCGGCCTGAATTCCGTAGGTTCTAGGCAGTAGGGGTACGCGGGCTCATGTATGTTGGTTGGTTGCGTTTGTAGCGAGTAAACGAAGGAGTATTGCCGGGCAAGCAGTCCGCTTTGTTATCGTCTTCATAGAGCGCGATTCCGGTCGCGTTGGATGCCAGAGCGGGTATGCCGCAACGGTCTTTGGTTCTCTTGTTAAGGTAAGCGCATAGCTTTTTTGGTCTGGAGATTGTTCTGCTGAGTTCAAAATTTTGTCTCCTCGCGGTTTTCCTAAAATCAACGGTTCCTACTTGCTTGGCCAGTTAAGAGAACTTTATTTGTCCTATAGTTCCCGTTGCTAATTCATGAGGAGCCGCAATTTACGATCAGTCCAAGGAGTGGACGTCGCGCGAGGCTGCTTTCTAGAGTTGAGGACAACCTGTTCAATAGACAAGTTCATTTTGGGCGTAGAAGATTCCAGGCCCCATCAACATGTAGATCTTAGGGGATGCTCCAGTTCTGGGTGCTAGCCACTGTTGGGCGGAAAGGATCGGTGCGCCAGAAGATCCGACGGTAGACTCCTCGGTTGTGAGTAAATAACTGTTGCATCCAAATGAAGAAGAGAATGCAGTGGTCACTATTGCCGATTGGTAGGTGAGTAATCAGATCGGAGATGTCAGTTAGTGTCGGTGTCAGTACGAAATCGAAGATGTGCAGTGGCTGATTCGGCAGTATTCTGGTAGGCGTAGAGACGTGCTGTACTAGGTTAGCTTGAAGGATTGCACTAAGATGAGCAACATCAAAGCATTCAGGAGAGAGAGCCTGCAGTTGCGTTGATCCCAGTCGACACCTGATGGATTGAAATCCCCCAAAATTAGGCAGTTTCTGCTTCTCTCATAGGCTATTGCAAGGGCTAAGTCCTTCCAAAGCTTCTGATCCTGATTCAATTCATCCGAAGCTGATGCATGAATTGGCAACTGAGCCAATATCGCCAGACAGCTGTGCCTTACCTTCGGAATGGAAGGGGGTAATCATCTGTCCGATTTTTAAGGGCGGTGACTGCTCTGCCCACGAAGCACCGGCCTGTCAGCTTGACAAGCGTAGTAGTTAAGTTGTTTGGAAAGCTGACCAGGGATTCGGTGGAGAATCACCTGAATACGTTTAACCTTCCCAGTGCTGCACAGCACGGTTTCCTAGGGGATTTTCGTGTCTGACAAATTTACTTCCAGCTCGCGTAAGCTGGGCTGTAGCAGTAGACAACGGCCGCGCTCTTGACGTGCTTTTCGTTGATTTTTCGAAGACATTTGATATTGTCCCACATCAACGACTCTCACTAAAGTTGAGAGTAGGAGGCGCCCTAAAATGGGTGTCTGTTTTTCTAGACGGAAAAGAACTGCGTACGTTGGGTCGTAGCCTTTCGCTTAGACAAGCTGTTCTTAGTAGTATGCTGACGGTATTGCCCTAATTTGTGACAGCTTCCAGACGTGCCATGCGGCTTTGGACAGATTAGCACTGGCTGTCAGCCGCTTCGGGCTTTGCTTTGCACCATCGAAGTGCAAAGCATTCCTCCAAGATTGGCCTGGACCGCCTCCTTCACTGACCCTCGGTGGGGATCAGCTAGAAGTTGTTCAAAAATTCAACTACCTGGGAACTTGTATCAGCGCCCGAATAGCACAAGCTCGAGGCGCTTTTACTAACCTTCGCCACTTATGGCGCCGGCGCGACATCACTCTCAACCTGAAGGGTAGAGTGTAAAATGCAGCGGCACTTTCTACCTTACTATACGGTTGTGAAACTTGGCGCCTTAGATCGGCTGACATAAAGACGCTACTTTCGACGTTACGATCGACTACCGGTGCCTTCGCAGTTTAGCTCAAATCTGGTGGAAACACCGCGTGAGCAACGAGCTTGTACGACGCCTTGTTTACGGCACAGGAAAAGGAAATGAAACGCTCAGCACCGTTATTTCACGCACCAGGCTCCGATGGTTGGGCCACGTGTTACGCATGCCAGCTCACCGACCCCCACGACGTGCGTTGTTTGCGCGCCGGGGGTGCGGATGGAAGAAGAGGAGAGGTGGCCAGGCAATAACTTGGTCGAGAGGGATGAAGGCCATCACTTCGAAGCTGGCTGCGGTTGGAGCGTTTCAGCTCCCTGGTTGGGGTCCGAAAGACGATGAACACGTTTGGCTGGATACACTTGTTGATATGGCACGGAGCCGACCTGAGTGGCGTTCGTGCTGTGAGTTTCTTTGTCCAACCCCATCCCTCTTAGCCTTCCCCTCCAACCACCATCTCATTATTTAGCATTTATAATTTTGCATAGGAAATTCTTATTTTTCTCTGCTGCATAGTAGCCGGCAGATAGCTTATCGGAACGATGCCTATCCGTTACCGGTAGCTCAGCTGGCTTGCACCTGTTGCATTTTATTCCCTTTTTCTTTTAGGTATTGCGGCACAGTAGCTGAGGTGTTTCCCACCTCTAGCTAACGTGTCTAGTGTGTGTAAGTAGCATTCCGCAGGACTCGATTTTAGGGCCGTTGCTTTACGCAATTTGTTACTGACATAACCTAAGAGCTTGAAGTACCTTCGCTACTATTTGCTGATGATCTTAAGCTCTGGAATATCGTGGATGTCCCTGGAGGCTCTGAGGCAGTTTAGATTACCTTGGATAGACTCTGGAATTGGTCAACCTTATGGTTGCTGCCTATAAATCTGGCGAAATGTTTTGTCCTCCGCATTGGAGGGTCTAGTCCCCCGCGCGCTATGTAGTTGGTGGAAATGAAATCCCTCTTGTCACTCAGCAGGTTGATCTAAGTGTTGTCCACACCTCAGTGCTTCACTCTGAGGACAGCTGGAGGAAGGCTGCTTGTAGAGGGTTCCTTATGATGTAGTTTGTTTGCCGCTCCTTCGGTGTCATAACGGCCGATATTTTTATGAAGCTGTTCTCAGCTTTTTTGCGACCACACTTATAATACAGTATCCACGCTTGTCCACCATGTCTTGTAAGGGACAGGATGAAACTGGGGAGGGTTTTTCTAGTGGGTACAAGGTTAGTGCAAGGTTTACGGTGGCAAACGTATCCCGAACATTTGCTTAGCGTGGGTATGTACTCAATACACTACCGGAGAATTAGAGGAGACTTGATCCTAACCGGTAAGATCGGTCCAGACTTGTCCTGGCTATTTAGTCCCGCCAAGCTGCCTAGTCTCCGAGGTCACCCGTTGTAGCTGCACGAATTGTGTCCTGACCGGGTGAGGACGGAAACTCGCTTGTCGCGCCGTTATTGAACGTTGGAATTCGCTTCCGGAGCACGTCGTTAGGGAGTCTACGATTGAGGGTTCCGAGCGTCGTTTGGATGCTCTTGGGTGGCAGTACCAATCCTTACCCTTCTCCTAACCGACTTGTATTTTTAACTTTTCGTGTTTTTCTATTTCTTCTCATACTTTGGTGTTATCATTATGTAGCTGATATTCCTCCTTTTGTGTTCTTAGCTTACCCTACACTCTCTTCCTTCACATAAACCGGCCTGGCAAGGACTGCTGGGCAGGAAAATGTGAGTAGTAATTGGTTGGACAGGATGTGATGCAGTCTCTGTTTTAGGCTTTTCAACATCTTAATCAGAAGTATAGATTCCCCAATTCGACGATATGCAAATGAAGGAACGTTCACGGGATTATCCTATCATTCCGGTCCAAACTGAACTCGAGCTTGAATTCCGCTTGCACATCTTTTCACATCTCACAGGCTTTACCTGGAATCAGAGATTTACCATTCTTGTATTCCAAATAAGACAATAAGAGGACTGGCACTGCGAGATGGAACCATATCATGTTATCTGCTCACTCGCCAACGGACAACTTAGATATGAATCACGTGACAGAAAAATCGAAGATTTAGTAGTGATCACAAAGGAAAATTACGTAGACGCAAGAATAACAGATCAACAAGCTTGATCTTACGCTCTTGAGCCCCAAGGAAGCTTTAGGGAGACTGTTAATTGTTTTTGTACACAAAGGATAGGGCGATGTCGGTTAAGTGCCACCACTTCGGCAAACCTCAAAACTTTGGGGTTTTCATTTCGATAGATAATTGTAAATGTTGACCTAGGGTCAACCTGATGGCCTGTTTCGAGTAGATGTCTGGCGATAGATGATGCCGGCAGCTTAGATACCTTTTCGCTTTCGGCTGCTTGTTGTGTCGATAGTTTAGCAATCCGTTTTGGGATATACTCTCCAATGCGCGTACCCAAGGATCGACCCGTTCTGCCAATGTAACTACTACCGCAGTTACAAACGAATTGGTAAATACAATGGGTTGTGGCGGAGATCGGTTGCGTAGGCTTCACTGGAGGCATAGGCAACTTCCTGGTCTCCCAAATGGGGCAGAGTTTGGCGGCATTGTATGTCCGACGAATCGCTGTATGCAAACCTTTTTCAAGTTGGGCTGCCACGATATCACCTTTGAAAGGTAATTGAAGGTAAACCGACAGTTTGGGCACAGTAAGTACCTTCGGTCTGTTTTCCTTCAATTGACTGTAAAATCGAATAAACGCCTCTGGGTATCCGTTGGTCCGTAGCGTCTGTGTGATAAACAGCAATTCCGATCCCAAACAGTCGTCAGTGCATATTCTGCAGGCTCGATTAAACAGCGTCTTGACTAAACACCTCTTGTATTGTATAAGGACGAAGCTGTTGAAGTGTTCATACAGTCCTGTCCATGTAGCTTTCTTGTGAACAGAACGCTTTATGGAGCCGTCTTCTCGTCTGGTCAACAACACATCCAGAAACAGAAGGTAATTTTTATTCTCCAGTTCACAGGTAAAACGAGCGTTTGGATGTACGTTATCGAGCATATTGAGATGAGATAGAACAGCCTCTCCACTTGGGGAGATCACTGGTGTGTCATCTACGTATCGCCTGTATAAACACCTTTGAATGATGTGCGGCTCACATCTCATTTCAACCATCGTCATGAAGATTTCAGCCAATATCTAGCCAAGGGGACTTCCCATGGCTACACCATCAACCTGTCGGTACGGCTTGTCTTCAAATAAGAAGTGCACATTTTCCGTGCAAAGTAGCAGCAAATCCCTAAGATATTCCACGGGAATCGGTAACATTACTTGTGTTGTGTGACAGAGCTTGAGTGTCACAACGTACTTGGAATTCCTCCTTTGCGGGACTTTTGCTTCTCTGATTTATCTGAGGTATTCTATTGGATCCATTTGGTAGCACTGTTCCATCCAAGCAGCAAAATTACTTTTCTCTATTCCCTACTTCACCTCCACTAGCATAGTTGACGTCACTACGGCCCGTTTGTTTCTTCTTCTGACAAACAACTCAGGTCTCCTGACACTTCAACTCAAGTTGTTATTCTTGACTTATTACTGACTCTACACCTACTCTGCTAATTACTTCAAATTTCTTTTCCGGTGGGTTTTTTTACGGTATTTTTCCTGTTTTTATTGGTACCTGGCCACAACTAAATTGTGATCTCAGTAATCGCTGAGATCCTTGAGTCATGTGCGCTGACCATGACCTCTCAGGTAGATTACAAGTGTGGTGAATATACCATAACACCGTAGCTACAGAAGAAATTCAATGCCATAGGTGCTTACTGATACCATAATACTTCTAGGTTAGATCAAGGTTGCATTGATCTTTACGCTTGTTATCCCAAATTGAAGTGGGCCTGTTTTCATTGTGTTTGTCTAGCTAACTCTTGCTCCCGTACAATACGTGACCGTCAAGTTGACCAACTTGGTGGTTATGATAGGGGGTATTTGCAAAGGCTTGATGCAACAGAACAGTTCATTCAAGAGCAGAGTTCTCTTATCGACACGTTGAGAGCGCGATTTGAGGAAATGCAATCATCTTTGGAATACCTTGCGCCAGAGAAATGTGCTTATTCACAATCATGTAGAGTCGGTTATGTGAGATGCCAAAGTTAGACATTACTTGGATAAAAAGCGGCTGCAAGATATTCTCCGAATTGCCGACATACCATTACACGTTGGTATAAAGATAATTCACAGGGTCGGTCGTTGAAGGGATTCAAAAACGCTGAGTCATAAGGGGCTTCCAAGGCCGATTTTGATGGAATTCAAGAATCCGGTTTACCTGGATTTGCTGCTTAGCCGAGCCTTTGTAATATCAAATCTTACTAAAAGTCGATATCAGGTAGAACCGGATATAGCAGCTTCAAATTAAAAAGTTGCTAAAACAACTCCATGAGTGTACATCATTAGCTAGCGTGGCTGCTACTCAGGTGCACTGTGATTGCAAACCACTTGATGGCTCTTTTGTTCAAGGAGAACCGTGTAGGTGAAACTGGAGGGGTACGAATGACCAACAGATAACCTGGTACTCACCTTCCTTTAACAACCCGCGTCTGCAAAAAGGATTGAAACCCTTTTTCGTGTTGAAATAGTTGGAGGTCGTACTCCTTATGTAACTGCTGAACGTGTGGAGAAATCAGCAAGTGCGATTTCATGACTGGCAACAGAAAATAGGCCTGATAAAATAGACCTGAACGCCGTGGCTGGATGCGGACAATCGAAAGCATCTGATGCTGCAGATCCAGATGCAATAGTAGTCATCGACTAAGAACAGCTCTTCAGTGTAGGGTACAAAGAGAGGTCACTTAAATGGACGCAAAGGTGGCCATATTGGTAGAAATGTATGTAGCGTAGTTCAACCTATTCAGAAGGCAACAAAGAAGACAATTAGCGAACGAACGAAATAGTAGCTCTGTTGAACCTGCAAAAGCAGTACTCATCCTGTGACGTTCTTCTCGGACCCGTTACTGATACTGGCAACTAAGGTAGGCAATCGTCTTAAAACGTCTCAAAAAACGTGCTATCCCCTCGGGCGCAAGACCCGAGTTACTAAAGCATGAGACCTAGATGTCATGGTTACGAATAACCAAATCCTCAGCACAATCTCAGCATGCTGCCAACAATGCGCGGCAGGAACTCTTTCGCCTCAAGAGCACCTTATGTAACACTAGATTGGTATTCCTACCATTATCTAAAGCGGTGGTACGACCCCACTTAGAATACTGTTTCCATGCGTGAGCGCCGTATCTCCGCAAAATTGTTATTTGTTTAGAGAAGCTACAGGAGCTGACGACTACGATGATTAAGAGCCAACGCAAAAAACCGTATGATGGACGTCTAAAGAGCTTGGCATTGTTTTCCATCAAAGGCGTAGATTGAGCGATCTAATAGAGCTTTTTCGGATCATAAAGGACCTCGATGGTATCAAGACTGCCGACGTGTTTGAGCCAGTAACATCAGATCACCTGAGAGGTCATCATCTTAAGCTCAAGCATCGGAGGTCCAGGCTAGATATCAGGAAACTACTTTTCGAACCGCGTTGTTGGCACTTGGAACAAGCTTCCCCCTTCGTTGATGGACTGTCGGCCGGTGGCCGAGTGGTCTGCACGTTTGCTCTGCAACCATAAGGTCACCGGTTCGAATCCGCGTAGGGGTGGGCGTCCTCGCGGTATACTCAGCCCGCGCGCGACTGGTGGTGGTCGCGCGGCAGCGAAGCGCCTTTACGGCGTATAAGCTGACACATTTTTTTCAAGAGAGGTTTAGACAGATGTTGCTTAGATCTTTTTCTAGAACTGTAAACTTGTTGATACTCGTTGCAGAGAACTCTTGAAGGATGCAAGTGCAAAATTGTTTCTTTTTGCTTCCCCTTATTTACAGAAACATGAAATGCAGTTGAAGTCGAAGTACCGGGGGCCCTTGGTTGCTTGCCGGTTCATGAAGCAGGACGCTCGTTAGGCGGAAGCCTATACCGTTCTGGAAACCTGACTTGACCTAACCTGAACGGGAAGATCAGCTCAGTTGGCTAATCGTTAGTGCCCATCATCATGAAAAAAGCGCTGGAATAAGGGAGAGAATGCTGTCAGCACTTCTGGCTCTATCCAGCAAGATGCTGAGTTCCTGGCCGACGAAACTTGGACGAAAGAGGACTAGAAAATCGTATAAACCGTTAACCAACGCTTCATCTAAGGCGGTGCAAGCAGCGGGTAAAAATTACCAGGTGTCTCATCCCGATCTACTCGCATTGACTGCAACTGTCTCAGAACATCACGGTGAAGTTTGGGCTAAGGCAGTGAACAATGTCCACGTAGCGGATGTGCTTTTCGAAAGCATTTGTTAAGGTACTCCACTTGAGGCTATCACAAAAGCTGATCTCCTCCAGTGTATCTGGCCTAGCTCTTCACTGGGTATATACATTCTTGCAGGGAAGAGAGCAGTGTGTACGTGTGGGCCGCAACTTTTCCTTTAGGCATGCGGTTCTTACCGGTGTTGCGCCATGCTGAGACTGATGTTGCATTCACGTTGCTTCTTCACCGCAGTTGGGCTAAACCAACTTACACTTAAACTAGGTCTTTTTAAGCTGAATAAATTTCCTTTCACTTTCATTGGTTTGTTCAGTTTACCTGATTAATCTTCTATTAACTTGCATACGTTGCTTATGCCAATTGCGCTTATCTTCGTTAACCTTATTGCGTTTGTAGCATTTTTCGAGTAACTTGTGGACATTTTGTACTCGCCGCTTATTTGTTGATGACCAGCTTACTTCATATGTTAATTTAGGAATGTTATGTCAGTGTAGCCGTATACTTTAACACATATACTTTATTTAAAGCATTGAGTTCCCTGTATTAACTTCAATAACACAATAAGCCGATTGTTGCAAGATGGTACCATTTGATAATATTATTTCAAGTGATTGGCTGTTGCTTGATATTCCCGGTGTGGCTGCGCTTGATGTGCATGTTGACAAGGTGCCTACCTGTCTGTTGCCCACTACCTCGTCCATACTGGCTCCAGAGGACAGTTGGTCGTTTCTGGAGGGGACGGGGTGCATGGTCTTTGTGGCCGTGTTAGGCTCGGAGTGTGGTTCCATGCCTTCAGTGTGGAGCGGACTACGGTCCAGCCAGGTGCAGGCGTCCTGTGGCTGGCCACAGTGATAGGCAAATCCGAAACCGGATGCCGCAGACCCGCAGCGGTGACCCACAGGACTCGGTGCTTGGATTGATGCTGTTCTCCGTCTACCTAAACCATTTCCCTGCAGAGCTTTGGGTATCTTTGTTATTGTTTGCTGTTATCCTTAAGTTGTGCATTGTTGTAGATGTCCCTGGGGGCTCTGAGGCCATTCAGCATACCTGGACAGTCTGAAATTGCTCTGCTTTGTGGCTACTGCCCATTACTCAGGCTGTTTTGTCGTTCGTATAGGAGCAACTTTCCCACCTTCGAGGTACGTGCCCGGTGGGGCCGAACTCCCCTCGTCTCCAACCAGGTAGACCTAGGCGTCGTCCATTCTTTGTGTTTGCATTCTGGTCACAACTTGAAGAAGGCCGCTGGTAGGCGTTTCGGAATGTTGTTAGTACGCTGTTCTTTCGGAGTATTAACTGCCAATATCTTTGTGAAGCTGTTTTTAGTTTTCGTTCGGCTCCATCTGAAATATTGCGTCTAGGCTTGTCCTGGAAAAAATGGAGTTCGAGAGGGTTTTGTGAGTAGGTACCAAGTTGGTCTATGGATTACGGGTGCAAACTATTCCGAGCATCTACTTAGCTTGGGTATGAGTACAGTGCACTACCGACGGCTCCGAGGAGTCCTAATCCTTAGCAATAAAGCGGAAAACCTGTAGCTTGGGTTGTCTGTTCGGGTTTAGGTTTGTTCTTCGAGCCGAACTATTTCGTTGCAGATGTTTCATCACCAATCGAGGTGACTTTCTCAGTGCGTACTAAGCGAAAATTCACCAATGAGAGAGTAATATTTGAACTTGACCACTTCGATTCACCTCTCGTGATCATTGCTAGTTTACAGTTTGATCGCCGCTTCTTTTAGATTCATATGCTAAATGAACTGCCTAAGTTCTTTTTTGCGCTTGATGGTAGATCGGGTCTAAGTCACTGCGCTGGTTTATCGAGTTCTGTGTAGCGAACCATTCTTCGAGCAATTCTCTTCCTCTTTTTGTCTCTCTTTGCACTAGGACCTCCGTCTGCTACTAATCCTTACTTACCGCATTTTGCCTAGGTAGGTTGGACCGGACTTGAGCTGGCTATTTAACGTGGCTTGGTTGCATTGTCTTCGTGGTCATACCATGTAGCTACACAGGCCACGCTCCGACCGGATCAGAGCGGAAACTCGGTTAGCGCGTAGTTATCGAGCGCTGGAACTCGCTTCCAAAAAGTGTTAAGGGTTTCGAGCGTTAGTTAGACGCTCTTTGGTGGCATCACGAAACCTTTCCCTTCTCCTAACCATATCCATCTTTTAACTTTGAATTCATTTTCCATCATTCTCCTCATTCTTTGGTGTTATCGTTATTTAAATGATTCCTTTCTCTTTATGTTTCATTTTCTTTCTGCTAGTGTAGGGAACGTGGACAGTGATTAGATGACCAGAGTGTGGTACGAGTGTTTCGTTTTAGATCCATCAATACCTCATAGCACCTTATCAACTCCTGGCTTAACTATCCGCTCAAGAAGGAACACCCTAGCGATTTTCCTACCGTTCTTCTCCCATCTGAGTCTGAATCCGGGACGAAAATGGTGCATGACTTACCGTAAGAGGCTACGTAAGTTGGATGTTTTCTATGCAATACAGGCGACTTCGGGGTGACTTGGTCCTCACATATCGCATACTAATGGGTCAGCTGGGTCCTGAATGCCTGGCTTATTAGGCTTGTTCTCATTGGTACGACGTAGACTAAGCGGAGACCTGATAGAAACGTCTAAGATTATGAAGAGTCTCGGTGGCATTAAGCCTACCGATCTCTGAACTAGCTACGTCGGATCACCTGCGGGGACACCATCGGCAGCTCAAAACGCATAGGTCCAAACTGGATATTCGGGCGAAGTTTTTCATTAACCGCATAGAACGTAGTTGAAATTTACTTCTTCCTGCACTAGTGGAATCTAACACTATAGAAGCCTTTAAAATAGGCCTGGATATGGATTGATTCACACTCTATCCGGATTTTCACTGAGATTAGTGGATTCCAATTTGTACCAACAGGATGTCACGAATAGTTTCTGATGTTATGAGACATTCCTTTTACTCCTTTTTATCTATGCAGAAGTGAAGCTTGAACGTCGAAGTGCCGGGGGCCTTTGCTTACTTACCGGCACACGAACCGGAGCGCTGGTTAGGCGAAGGGCTGTTTCGTCCCTGAAGATCTGAATTCGCCTGACATTAATTGGACTGTTCCATCCAACCCGTGTGCCAACCCTTCGTGACCCCCCCCCCATTGAAGTTGCACAAACCCCGGTCTGACCGGGTTGGGGCAGCTTTTCGGCTACCACGTAAGGTCATACGTTATAGGAACGCGCTGCCCGCAGAAGTTCTAATGGTACCGACGGTGAGAGTTTGAACATCGACTTGACTCACTCGGTCTGCAGTTTTAAAAATACTCTCCTTCATGCCTTAAGCTTTTACTCTTCTACTACGGCATACTCCTTAGTTCATTTTTACTTACATCTCAGTATTACTTATGAAATTTGGTAGTCTTGTCTTTCCCCTTATTTTGCTCGTTTTCTTTTATCCACGTGGCCGGCACAGCGGGTACAGCTAATGCATGGCATGTGGGCATTGCTTGCTTGACTATGTGAATCCTATGTGTTGATCTGACTCTCCTTTGCAGATCACTTCACCCCATTCCTTGTTGGCTCAATGACGATTCCGAGGGAGAAACATTCACGAGATCATTCTACTGTTCAAGTCCCACTTGATCTTTAACTATGATGCACACTGCGGGATAGGCTACACAAGTGGGAGTCAACGGTGTGCGTTATGGGCAAGCGTGCACACAGATTGTGGGAATAGAGATTATTTTAAAAAGGAAATGGAAATGTTACATGTTCGCTTAGCTATAAAAAGCCGACCCCATTGAGTGCTGCTAGCTAGGAGGACGGGAAATGCACCGCACACAAAGCGATCGAGCGATGCAATTATAGCGAGCACCAAGAAAAAGTGGCGATAGTCCACTCAAGCGATCGAGCTCAGCAGTTCCCACCGGCCGCCTAAGTGTACAATAAAAAGTGGTTTCGGGTGCAGGCAGGGTAACACAGCGCCATCATACATTCGGGCAGCGTATGCCAGGTTTCTGACCGCAAGACACAAGCTTAAGAAGCAAGGCTATTAATTGTTGCGGCTTCTGCCTCCTCATTCGATTCGAAAGGAATAAAAGCGACGTGGTCACTATAAAGCAGCTTTATCACATATCAGCTACAACTCAGTATAACTGCGGACACACTACCCAGACATATTTAAACTACACCACTCGTGCTCCGTTTAGCGGCTGCACGTCGGCCGGTTGTCTGTTGAGGTCGATGCACTGTGAGCTGCCTGAGGTTCCCACGAATAGCTTTCTGCTAAGTGCGCAGTCATGAGTTTCATGGAATTTAAGTGGGACGCATCTGATATCAATCTGGGAACGTTGCCTCATTTTGAGGAAGTTCTGCGAAATGGCTCAACGTCATAGTTCGCGGCCGTGAAGTCACGGGGACTGCGCATGGTGTTCAAAACTTGGAACTAACGCTATTAACCCGAACTGTTCACATACGCCGCAGTGTCATCAAGCACATCCTCTACCACAGAACCAGCGCCATTCGACTGCGCACACTTTCTGCTCATATCACGAGTTATATGGAAGCGGCGATAGACAATGGCAATGCACTTATCAATCGCATATGGTGCGTCGGTCGTGTTCGCAGTCCATGAACTAACTTTTGGACTCACTTGGACCGTCATCTTGCCGAATTGTATCGCGATCTCCTCTAAGAAAACCACGTACTATTCTGTATCTCATACCCCTAACTAATTATGGGGCTATAGCCCCAGCCAACTCCCGGCCGCTTCCCACCTGACGCAGCAACGTCTTCTACCCCAATACTCCCGATTTACATGTCGTCTCTCTTTTGTCATTGCATCTGTGGCGCCGATGCGACTTCACTTTCACCCTGAAGGACAGAGTTTATTATGGATCCATCCGTCCAACTCACCTGTGCGGTTGGGAAACCCAGCCCATCAGGTCGGCATATATAAAAAGTCTGGCTACTTTCAACTATCGCTGCCTTCGCAGGTTAGCTCATGTCTGGCGGGAGCACCGCGTGAGCAACGCATGTGTGCGGCGTCATGTATTCGTGCAGGCGAAGCGAGTTAACCGCTCAGTACCATGATATCACACACCAGACTCCGATGGCTGGGCCACGTGTTTCGCATGCCACCCTCTGACTCCCTCGGCCCACCGCTCCAACTGTCGTTGAAGATTGATGATTAAGGTGCCATCCTTTTCACATATTGTTTCACTTATACCAAATCGAACACCTTTGGCGACTCGAATGAGATGGAATATATTTCTGGTATTACCCGAGAGACTAGCAAGCTTCATCTCCCTAGTACATTCATGACACCAAGCTTCGCGGTCTATTTGCAGACTCCTGCGCAACTCTCGACCAAAGGATTGGCATTCTTCACTATGTCTGTAATCTGACGGCATCAAGCGGCGTTTGTCCATCAGTGACAAGGAGATGGCGGAACTCCAACGCTTCGCTGGATGACAGGCAACTCCACAACTATCGATACTGGCGGAAACTAAAGCATCTATGATCTGCGTCCACTTCGAATCGACGTCACCGTCAATACTTGAGCCAGATAATGTTGACGGTAAGGCTTGGTATTTGGTTAAAATCGCAGGGTTTTGTAGATTTGCGACCTGTCGGGGATGAGCGCGCTTGGATAATCCTCCGAAACGTATGCAACTCTTAACACGAACCAATGGGTAATCGGAATCTAAATAAATTGACCCGTACCATCGGCAATCCGTTACGCTTCCGCGCCATTTGTACCTGATTGCTATGTGGTCAAGCTAGGAGCACTCCCGTTTATGAGGGTGGGTGCCAGGTTATAGTGTGTCTCTTCGAGTGACGTAAATAGCGCTCGAAGGAAACAAGCTTTGATCAGGTCACAGAGCAAGTAGTCTGTCTCCATTGTCTGATCGACTGCCACCGAGACCAAGACTACCCCTAAGGTGGTGCTCGCTGGGTAGAAGGCAGCCCACTTGTGCGTTAAAGTCCCCGGCAAGAATGACTATATCAGTCCTTTTAGAGGAACGCAGGAGTTCATGTAGCTGCTCCTAAAAGCTGTCCTTGACTGCATCGTGGCTGCAGTCTGTAGCGGCCTAGGCGGAGACGACAAACAAGGCAGCTTAACGTCTCGACGCCTGCTTACATTGCATGAACCTCTTAGTCGGACTGCGCATAGCCGACTGTTGACTGGGATCCAGTCAAGCAAAACTGATTCAGCTCTGGCACTCAATACAACCCCAAGAGCTGGAGCTTCGGTGGAGTGAGAGACGGTTGCGATCGCAAGACATTGAAAACCGGGAATTTGGCTCTTACTTCCATCCGTTGCGAGAAGTGGGTCGTTTGTGCCGGTGACCGAAGAAGACATAATAGTACATATAGGTGAAAGACGGGAGGTGAGCGGTCTGTGCGTCGAGCTTGAGTTAGCAGAGAAGATAGGCATAGCAAGAGCAGTAGTAAACAGTGTGGTCCATTATTTGTCAGTGGGCGTGATATTACGCCGTTGCCCGGGCCGTAGTAGAGGGTTGTCTTAGGAGGCCCTACTCCGAGCCTTTGATCAAAGCTCAAACCTACCAGACAGCAGTGTGATGTAAGGCTTCGCAACCCGTTGTGAGCCGGTAACCAAATAGATGGTTCATGCGCCTTTCGGTCCGTGAAGGACCAGGGGCGCAACACACCCCTGAAGTACAATGCCTCTCAGGGAGGGGAAAGGGGCAGTGACTTTATTTAGTGGCGAGTCACATCCGCCACGTCGCGGTGTTGTTAAACAGACATGTGTGGCTTTTTATAGGGAGAACGCTTGCCAAGCAATAACCCAACACGTCCTGGAACACTGCCGCTGAACCATTTGCTGCAAGGGGAATACCCGAACCACCTAGCTGGCACCAGGAGGAGGTTGTTCGGTAAGCCAGCAATTGAAGCTTGGTACTCAGGGTTGTACTCAGTCAGTAGACACATATTGCTCGATACTGCCTATGAAACTAAGAGTCAAGACAATAGTCCGCCTAAACTCAACAAGGCAGAGAAACGTGAATGAGGCGGACGCTAGCCGACGGAACGCAAGAGCTGACTACACGGTCAACTCATGTGGCCCTTTCGACTTCTGACGTTCAAATCGGTAACTGTTCAATAATCACCTAGAAGTTGCCTGCATAGATAGCACTATTGATGTCGTCTAGCCTGACGATCAAACATCTACAGATAAATCACTTAGCTCGGGGAACAAACGAATACCCTCATCCATCTCCATATTTACAAATGTTCTCACAAATTTCCAGTCTATCCACAGTTTATGGAAACTCTTGAAACATTTTGCTGAGCACTTTCAAAGAAATTTACTTGGCCGGAATTCTTAGATCTCTCCCTGACCAGCGATCGCCATGCTGCAGAGACTGACCCTTTGGATCCGCACTCTCACTCAGACCAGACTGTTGGGGTTGATTGAAGTCGCGGGACCAGATGATCTTCCTCCAACCCTCTTCAAATTTGGGGGGCTCTGCTTGTGTTGTTGATTTACAAAAATTACTAGTGAAATTGTGGGAACACGAAACTGTCCCAACCGACTGGTACTGCTCCGTCATGGCCCCAATTTTCAAGGGAGTCTCACGATCGGAATGCGGCAGCCATAGAGAAATCTGTGTTATCTCCATTGCCTCAAAATTGCTTGCCTCTGACATTCATCGCAGACTGACTGACACTCGTAAGTAGCAAGCCGACTTTCGTCAACGACGCGGCTGCATCGATCACCTCTGCGCCAATTGTTTGCGCACCGTCTTGTATATTGGTGGCCTATCGTCACCGTGTTTCTCGACATCAAAGGTGCCTTCGATTCGGTGGATCGATGTGACCTTTGGGACTAGCGACTCAGGAAAGTGACGGGCGAGGAGTATGTAAATATTATCCGAACGCTTTAAGCGCGTAGCTAGGGCAGAGTGAGGGCTTACAACGCTGTCACCGCTCTTTAATACCTCCAACGGTATGAAAGAAAGATGCCCGCTTTCATCTTTCCCCTTCAACTTCGCTGTTGACGTGGCCATGGGGATCGCGTCCACAGCACATGACATAGTACGTGTGTAGCTGCTCCCAGGTGAACAGCTTCTTGATTTGGATTACGCTGACCACATTGCCCTCACATGTGACACCTCACAAACGTGCCAAGCTGCACAGGACAGATTAGCACTGTCTGTCAGCCATTTCCAGCTTTACAGAGGCGTAGTAAGGAGAGTTGAATGGTATAAGTAGAAATTCGTCACATCTAGGCTCACTCAGACAGCCGTCGCACGCCCGGAAAAGCACTGTACGCGCGTTTCATCCTTTCTGGAATCAGGGGCTACTCTGTCCTCTGCACGGTAGTAAAGTGCAAGTCAGTGGATTGTGAATGGCGCTATATCACATCTAGTAACTTATTCACGATAGTCGTTACCGTCACTCGTAGCTCAGTGGTCTCAACCACGGACTGTCAACAGTCAATTTGCGGGTTCTACCCCTATCAGCGTCCGATGAAATGCGCACTGCTGACGATTCCCGAAAGGATGAAATGTGCGTACAGTGCTTTTCCGGCCGTGTGACGGTTGTCTGAGTGAGCCTAGATGTGACGAATTTCTACTCATTTCCAGCTTTACTTTGCACCCTCGAATTGCAAAGCTTTTCTCGTAGAGTTGTAGGGACCGTTTTCTGCTGGCATTCGAACTGTTCGCTGAGCCTGGCACCTTTGTTTCAAGCTGACGAAGCTCAGGGAACAGTTCGACTGCCACAAGAACAACATGTGGTACCAATATTCGCTCTTATCACAAACCGTCTCTTGCGCTGGCCCTCGGTAGACATCAACTAGAAGTCGTTCAGAAATTCAACTACCTAAGCAGTTGTATCAGCACCTGTGGAATCGAAGATGAAGTCACAAACCTTATAGCAAAAGCACGGTTGTGAAACCGGGCCCCTTAGATTCGCAGGCACGAAGGTCCTAGTTACGTTTGACACCGGTGCAGTTCCGGATTTCAGCTATTCTCCGACCTTTGTAACTGGTTTGCAAATGTTTCATTACCAAATGAGGTGACTTCATCTGTGCGCTATTTCAGTCCGCTCATTGGCTTATATCTGGTGGGAACACCGTGTTCGGCGCCTTGTTTATGGCACAGGTAGTGGAACTGATCCAATCCTCACCGTTATATTACGCACCAGGCCCCGATCGTAGGGCCACATGTTGCGCATGTCACCCACCGACTCCCTCGACTTGCGTTTGCGCGCTGGGGTGTGGATGAAAATGATTAATGATCAAACCACTACTCGGTCAAGAGGAATGTAGGTCCTTAGTACGAAGTTAGCCTCGGTTGGAGCCTCTAGGCTTGTGCTTGGTGTCGGAAAGACGATGAACACGTGTTGATGGATACACTTGTTGACATGACAGGACGCTGACTAAAGTGCCATTTGTGTTATGAGTCTTTGTCGCTTTCTCTCCCGCTTAGCCTCCCCTCCAACCACGACCTCATTTTCTAGGCATAATCTAACTTCCTTTTCGACATAATAACCGGCTAGTAGATTTACGGAATGATGCCCATCCGTCACTGGTGGCTCAGCTGGCGTGCCTCTGTTGCGTGTTTTTTTCTTTGCTTATTTGTTACGGCACAATGGCTGAAGTGTGATAATGTTTCTACCAAAACCGTAGCTAGGTTTATCCTGTCACCGGGTGCATAACACCAACGCTTCGTTGCCGCACAACCATCACTAGTCACTTGCGGGCTACTGGTAATGCCAGGTTGTCCGTCTGACTACCAGCTTATATTTTGAATTCCGGCACCACAACTGCCTCAGCGGCGGCATTATTCAACATTTGAACTGTTCCTTCGCTGCCGTGCAATTACGCTGACTTTGGTGCAGGAAAAGCGATTGAACCGCTCCGCACCATGATATCGCGTACCAGGCTCCGATGGCTGAGCCACGCGTTGCGCATTCCAGCACACCGACTTCAGCAATATGCATTGTTTGCGCGCCAGGGGTGTGGTTGGAAGAGTAGGAGAGAGGCCAAGCGATGACTTGCTCGAGAGAAATGCAAACCCTCCTTTGAACTTGGCGTCAGTTGGTGCATCCCGACTGCTTAGCTAAGGACGATGAACACTTTTGGTTGGGTACACTTGCTGATGTGGCTAGTAGGCGGTCCCAGTGACTGCGTTGTGAGTTTCTTTGCCCACTCCTCTCCTTTAGATTCCCTTTCCGATTCCGACCTCACACTAAACGCATAATATAATATTTAACATCATATTACTTGGTTCGGAAACTTTTCTCTAGTGTAATTTTTTAATATCTTATCATTTTGTATCGCGGCGCATTAGCTGACGTGTGTTTCTCACCCTCAGCCAACGTGTATTGATGATGATGATGATGATGATGACACTGTCCTCGGAAATGAGGAGTACTGCGAGGGATGGATAGATCACTTAGTGTGACACCATAATTCACTAATTTAGGCATTCAGTAGGGAGAAACTCGAGGTTTTAGATCGGTGACACGTATGCTGCAGCTTCACTTTCTGAACTCAGTCAGGTAGCTCAGTGATTTGCGTGTTTGATTTGTACTCCGCCGGTAGCCGGCTCGATCTTGTTTGTGTTTAGGTGGCTTTGCATTATCCCTATCCCATACGTAGCTGCTGGTGGCACGAGGCGTTTGTGCGAGATACCAGCATACTGCTGATGCCTATTTGCGCACTTGATTTGCCCTCCCTTTTTATCCTTCCTGAATTTTCTTACATACTTGAACTTTGCTAGCGCTTTTCATTTCCGCCAATCACATTGTTCTCAACTATGTTTTTCTGTTACCACACTTTACCTTTACACGTCCCATGAGATGCACGTTCTGCGCTTAGGTCTCAATACACGATTGCTTAGACGCCTCGCATTTTCTCTGCTTGTCTACTATACTGCATCCATGCATGTTTTGATCTAACTTGAATGGCACACATTTCGTCTTCTTTTTAGCTCGTTAGAATAAAGTGCCGCACTCCATATGGATGAGAAGACACCTCTCCTCTCTACTGGTTGGTTATGTGTTACCTTAGCATATTTCAAGACAACGCAGGACAACAAGCCCCTTCAAGGCCTTCGGTTGAGCATGTTCAACCTAGTGCCGGTGACAATGGGGCCACTATAAACTGTCAGGTTTGCAACCATGTCATATCATTTGAAAACCGCGAGAAGCAAATGGTCGTTAAGTGCCCTGCATGTTCGGAAGCAACGGTGAGCTTTTATCTACAGCACTGATGTCTCGTAGCCTATCAAAGGTCCTCCACTTGGCAAACAATATGTTCGCTGTCCGTGCAACTGTCTGCTTATATGCAGCACCACTACAACTCGAGTCGGGTGTCCTCGCGCGAATTGCCAAAAGGTTATCGTTCTGGTTGATGTGAGTCTCAAAGTGTACTTTAGTCCACCTGTTTACTTTCTTCCTTTCAGTTTGTTTATTTTTTTAAACTGGTGTTAAATTAACCTGGGAATTTTCTAGAATCTAAAATGAGAGCGAACGATAAAGCGCACGGCATCAGATATGGCTTATGGTGGCAATTATTAACTCAGTCAACGTTCTAGGCAAATGTTTAGCTACCAACGGTAAAGTGCACGCGGGATATGGTCAGCTAGTGTAACAGAAGGTGCGATGTGTGGTGTTAAGTGTTGTTCGTTCGTGAAACGTTGTCACTACATACTACTCCAACAAACGTCCTTTTCGTATCCGACCAGTTTCTCCTGGAGAGAAAATCACTCGTGTAGGGACATTTGCCTTGTTCTCTAGTTACTTTGAACCGCCTCCTCGGTGTGTCAGCCGAGATTTGCGGATTTACCCTGTTACAACATTTGGTTTGACGGCAGTGTTTCAGGAAGTTTTCGTCTGGAAACTGTCCTTTCTATGAAAAGCAACATATGTCCGTCTGACAGCACTATGATGTGTCTGATGTGACTTGTTACTAAATAGGTCCTTTACCCTTTTACTTCTCCCGGTGGAGCCTTGTCTTCCAGCAGACTTATACTAAATTGATCCGAATAATTGTGCAATTTTGGTGACTTACCAAACCGAAAACTTGTGAACTGAGAATTCTGGTACTGGCTTCTGATTTGTGCAATTTCCAGAGTTTGTCCGGCTGCATTTCGCACAGGTTGTTTAGGAGTGATGTTCCCTATATCAACTCCCTACTTCGACTTGGTCAGCAGGATGTTATTGCGCCCGTTGATGAATCCATGTATTACGCTGCTGCTTGATCTAACTCTGTTCTGGTCGTATCCCATCCGTCTCTATCGCACGCTAACCATTCACCCCTTATTGATTTCCGTTCCTCGGTTTAATCACCGCCTATAAACTTCGGCATGAGGCTGTCTTTCGATTCCTATTTTCTTTTCGGCTGACAACTGTTATGATCACCAAGGTCGCGCCGGGCCGCTCTGCTTGCTGTACGAAAACCTGACTGATTCGATTGGCCGATCAAGTAGACAAGGTTTCCGGTACCCGTTTAATAACCACCAGACATTAGATAATTACATAGCGCAGACCACCGATACTGGTGAATTCATGATGCCTTACTTGAATGTTCTCCATTCTTTTCTATTGTTCACTTACCAACAATTGTATTATATTATCCTAGAACATTCTTTTAATCAACAAATGCAATTATTCTATTCGATTTCTAGGAATGAGTTGAAAATTGGTCCGTGTAAGGTTTACTGATCCATCCATTGAGATGTGCTCCACCTAACATCTCTCTGTTTATAGTCTGGGATTGACCGGTAGCGGTGTAACAGACTCGACAACAATGCTTTCATCGTCTGGGCCCACAATCATGTGCAGATTTTGGTGGAGTGATGGGCTTATCTTGATGATTAGCCTCTGTCATTGACAGCTTGAACTCACCCAGAAGTCTTTTATGAGGTATCGTTAGATCATTTTCTCTACTGACGAATGATGTGTTGCTCCTGAGTTGCTTGTTGTGACTAACCCGTCTATCATCACCTACGGCCGGTTCATAGCAGACAGGTACATGCCAGCTGAGCCACCAGTAGTGGATGCGCATCGTACCGAAAAGGTACAAGCCGGCAACTATGCAGCAAAAATATTTTATTCTGCAAAATATTTATTATGCTAAGAAATGAGCTTTTTGTTGGAGAGGGTGGCTAAGGGGAATGTGGAGAGAAAAAGAAACCTGCAGAACCGTTGCTTATCCTCTGTGGTGGTCATATCATCAAGGAATTGTTTAATGAAGGGTTCATAGTATTGCGTTGGCAGGATACTGTCAGGTTACCCAAGCCTATACAGAACGATTAGGGCTCTCAACCAAAACCTTTGGTTCCAAATCCTGACCGCGAGGCTGAATTTCTCTGGCTTCTAACCATTGACCGATCTGGTATGAGTGGCTCTGAAGATGCAAAAAAGCACCATCCAACATAACTCAATGGATCTCTGAGGCATGCAAACCATCTCACAGGGGTAAGCTCCAAGAAGTTTTGTTGTTCCGATTTTCCAACTTCTAAATGTCGCGGTGTGTCGTGATGTCTTCGGTTGTACTGATGCTCTATTATTCCATTTTTCCAGAGTTCGGTCTATCAAACTACCTTATCAGATCAAATTTCCTTCGAGACCTTCTGAGTAGAAGCGATACTGTCAAACATTTTACATCAGGTGTCTGTGGATTAGGCGTAATCCTGTATGTTATCAGTATGGTCTGTATGACATTTTGAATAGGTCCGTCTGTCTCAGCTTTAGGCAGTGCCCTATTGGAGGTATCCACAAATCTCTCAGCTTGCCTGTTGGACTGCGGATGATAAGATGAACACATGCTCCATGCCATGTGACACGCAAAATTCAGTAAAATGTGAAGAAGTTCCATTCGCCGATACCATCGTTTTATTACAACCGAACCGGCTGAATTTTTACCTGAGGGTGGTGCTCGTGGCTGATGTTTAAATGTTCCACATTCGGGAGATCTCAGGCTACGTGCTACATGCATCGACAATAGATGAGAAGTTCCGTTCTTTTCTTTGCTTTTCAAAATCAACCTGGACCCTTTACTATAGATTCATGCGCGTCTGCTTGGGGAGTAGTCCTCATTACCGCGGTGATTTTGCTGCTATTGCACACTTTTAACATTGCATTTTTACCCCTTAATTCGAGAACCCAGAAATGGCCAATACACATCTCTTCTCACTGGGGTCTTCATCCTGTCGGAACCGGGATGCACAGCTTGTAACTTTTGTAAGAATTTGGATTACAGTTTCTCTGGGATGACAACACGTTCACCAAACAAGCTACAGTCTGGGACGACGGAAATGCATTTCCTCTGGGACGATTGTTGTAGCTGTAAATCCTAACTTTTTCGTGGCCACTACGAATCGTAAAACTTGCTCACTTTTGATAGCAACGGGCCCTCTAAAGTGTGGTCTCATATCAGACTGAAAGTTATTTGGAACCGGCTCATAGTATCTGAGACCATACAATTGACTTCCTTTTCTATAGAGATGTTAGCATCGACCATGTCTACTGACTAGTGCTGTTCGTCCAACAATCGTAATAACGCATCCACTTGATAATTGTCGCTTTTCGATCGGTTTTTGGTGTTGAAGTAATACCCCAGCAAACTTGTCGCCCAGCTTTGCAGGCGGTTGCTCTTATGTACCTGACTTCCTTCTTACAGAATATTGCAAAAGGCGGTTCGTGATCCGTTAGTACGGTAAGATGACGGCCATGTAGCATTTTGTGGAACTGCTTCACTACAAACATGACAACAAGAGTCTCCTCGATTTGTCTATAATTTCATTCGACTTCAAAGGGTCAGAGGCGAGTCAAAGGGCGAGTGGCATGAGCGACTGGCTCCACAGACTCTCTGGAAAAATGTGCGAGATGACGGCAGCAACTCCGTAACTGGGTGTGTCCGATTCCACGACTATTGGCAGCTTTGCATTGTAATGCGATAGCATCAATTCTGAACTGAATGACCATTTAAGCTTGTCGAACCTTTCGAGACATTTGGTGATCCAGACCTACGGAACAACATCGAAAATCGGTTTAGTTGTCAATGTAGATCATGCTTGGACGGTGGGTAGGTACTGTAGTAACTCACCTTAGCAAGGAAATATCTTAATGTCGCTATGTCTTGCCCTTGCCCGCCTTGGTGTTTGCCAGATTAGGTCTACTTTGATCAGGCACAAACCCGAGGTATTTAATGGAGGTCATGAAAATCTCACAGTTTCTATTCTCAGTCGAAATTTCTACTCCGATGTCACCTCAAGCACGTGTCCTGTTCGTTGGCGTTCTTCCTGAAAAGATCCTAAGACAACATCATCATAATTATATTCGTCAGCTACTGTGCTGCAATACATACAAGAAATAAAAAGAAAAAAGCTTGCGACGGATGCATACCAGCTGAGCTACTCGTAACCGATGGACGTCATTCCGGAAGGCTACCAACCGGCTATAATGCACCAAAAAATTTAATCAGCCAAATTATGTTATGTTAAGAAATGAGATCGTGGTTGGAGGTGGAGGCTGAGGGATGGGAAGGGACAAAGGAACTCACAGCAAGACATTATCCATTTGAACTAATGCTTCGCTGCTGTACAACCACGATGACCTACGGAACAAAGAATACTAAGAGAGAAGAGGGACCTAGCGTAAAACCTCAATGCCTTAACCAAACACTTAGATTCAACGCACATACACTCTGTCAAAAACATACCATCACAAACAGCTGGCTATCTTGCGGACGTAAGGTGGCTTCGGTGAGACAACTTCCTCGCGGCTTTCACTGCCCGTATCATAATCAGCCATTACCCCGCAGATAACTCAGCACCAAACACAACTTAAACAGGCAGTCCGACTAGGAGACAATAACAGACTCGCCTTTGGTGCTGACTACTAGCCATGTCCTGTAAAGACTCGAGCCAACCCCAGGGTCTACACCTTAGCTATAGGTGGAAGATATCTCGGCTATTGTACCGTAATACGTAAGCAATGAAGAAGAAAAAACATGCAACAAGGTATGCCAGCTGAGTCGTCAGGTGGGTATCGTACCGGAGATATACCAGCCGATTATTGTGTCGCAAAAGAAATCATACAGCGTCTAGGAAATGAGACTGTGCTTGAAGGGAAGACTAATCGGAATGTTAAGGGGCAAAGAAACAACCCAAATGCCACTGACCTTGGCTCCTGTCCATGTCAACTAGTGTATGCAGCCAAACGTGTTCATCGTCTTTCCGACTCCAACCAGGAAGCCGAATGGCTCCTATCGAGGCTTCATTCCTTTTGATCACGTCGTCGCTTAGCCCCCTCCTCTTCTTCCATCCACACACCGGCGCGCAAACAACGCACGTCGCGGAGTCAGTGGATAACATGTGCAACACGTGGCCCTGTGATCGGAGGTTGTGCCATAAACAAGGCGCCGAACACGCTTATTGATCACACGGTGTTCCCATCAGATATGAGCCCAACTTCACTGGTGTCGATCGTAGCTAGCCCCTTTGTCTCTTCGAATCTAAGGCGCCATGTCTTACAATGTCTTACATGTCGTACAATCGTACGGTAGGGTCGAACGTACGGCTGCGTTGCAAACTACTCTTCTGGGAGATAGTGTTGTCACGCCGCCGCCACAAGTGGTGAGCATCAGCAAAAGCGCTT
Source organism: Dicrocoelium dendriticum (assembly GCA_944474145.2). Taxonomy (NCBI): domain Eukaryota; kingdom Metazoa; phylum Platyhelminthes; class Trematoda; order Plagiorchiida; family Dicrocoeliidae; genus Dicrocoelium; species Dicrocoelium dendriticum. The sequence continues at coordinate 112,676 of OX104063.1, read as the reverse complement.
CACGCTTTTGCTATACGGTTTGTGACCTTCTTTTCGATTGCACAGGTACTTATACAACTTCCTAGATAGTTGAATTTTGTACTACTAGCTGATCCGCACTAATGGGCTAGCGCAGGGGGCAGGGCCTACAAATCTCTGAGGAAAACTTTGCACTTCGAGGATGCAAACGTAGTTCGAAACGACTGACAGACAGTGCTAATCTGTCCTGTGCAGCTTGACACCTTTGTGAGCTGTCACATATGACGGCAATATCGTCGACAAACTCTGCGTCACGAAGTCGTTCAGCTTGGTTCAGCTCCACACCTTCTAAGTCGTATCCTGTAAACGCGATCCCCATGGCTTCGTCAATACAAAGTTGAATAGGAAAGGTGAGCGCCTGCATCCTTGTCTTATACCACCTTAGCTAATCAAGGGCGACTATGGCATGCTATATACCCTCACTCTACACGAGGTACGCGCGTAAAGCGCTCGGATAATATTTTCCTTTTACTCGTCCGCACCTTTCCTGAGTCAACGGTCCCAAATGGCACATTGAATGGACAGTGATTGGTCGCCAATATAAATGACGATGCTCCAACAATTGGAGCAAAGTGAAGATATGAGCTATGCAGCCCCGACCTGGACGAAACCCGTTTACTCCTCACGAATCTGTCATCATGAAATGGGTTTAGGGTAAAGTCATTGTGTTGTTTTGCATGTGCAGCCGGCTGTCATTTTGTCTAGGCCAGGATAGAAGCATGATTAGGTTTCACAACTAAGGCTTTCCCTTCAAGTACCTTACTGCAAGACTGTATGTTTGATAGTGGTCTCCAAGGGTTACCTTTTAAGCAATGAGAAACCATCTTCTCTGCAACCTGCAGGACCAGCAAATTGTATTTGTCTGGCCCCTGACCATTGACCAATCTGGTTTGTTTGGCTCTGAAAGTGCAGAAAGCACGACCCGGCATAGTTCATTGGATCGCTAAGCCACGCAGACTATCCCACCACGGTTTGGTCCAGACTTACTGCGACATTTTGGACAATAAGTGGCGTTCGAAAGTGTTGTCAAGTTTCTCTATTTTTCGGTTTCGTCGGATACTTCGTCATGGCGTGTTCCCTTGCTGAATCTGGCGATGCAGGCATTGAGGTGCTGCCTGTTAGAAAGCCATTTGATCTCGATTATGCGGACAATATTTTCTTACTGTTTACCGATGCTAAGGCGGCGTAATAAACACTGATTAACATTTTTCGTATTGTTCCATTATTTCCTATGCGCTTTGCACCTTCAAAGTACTGAGCATTGTCGCACGACCACCGGCTACTTATTGACTCCTTGACCCTTGATAGCGGAGGAACTCAAGGTGGTGGATTATTTCACTTTAATTGGCAGCTGCATCCTCAACGATTGCTACATAGGGACTGAAATGAGTTAACGTATTGCAAAAGCTAGAACTGTCTTCGTTACTCTACGACATCATTTTACGACGCAAGGGCCTCTCCCTCAGTTTGAAAGGCTGTGCTTACAAGACCACAATGAGGGCCGTTCTGCTATATGGAAGTGAAACTTGGTCCCTTCCGTCTGAGAATCTGAGACACCTTCAGGTATTTGACCATTTTTATCTGCAGAACATTGCTGCCATCGAGTAGCAGCATCGTGTCAACAAAGATGATGTGCGAACTGTAGTTCTAGGCAGGGATAATCAAGTTAATTACTTAGAAGAAAAGATAGCAATAATTACATAGCGTTGGCTTGGGCACGTATTCGTCATCATCATCATTACACGTTAGCTGGAGGTGGAAAACACCTCAGCTATTGTGCCGCAATACAAAAGACAAGAAAAGGAAAACAGTGGCAAACAGTGGCACGCCCGCTGAGTCCCCAGTAACGGATGGACATCGTTCCGGAGAGCTAACAGCTGGCTGCCGTAAAAAGAGAATCATATTATGCCTAACAGGTGAGATCGTGATTGGAGGGGGATGGGCAAAGGAAATCACAACACAAACGCCATTGGTGCCGGCTCCGAGCCATATCAGCAAGTGTGTCCAACCAAACGTGTTCACCGTCCTTAGGACCTCAGCCAGGCAGTCGGGATGCACCAACCGACGCCAACTTCGAAGTGAGGGTTTTCATTTCTCTCGACCAAGTCATCACTTGGCCTCCCCTCCTCCTCTTCCAACCGCACCCACAACGCGCAAACAATGCACGTCGCGGGAGTCGGTGTGCTGGCATGCGCAACACGTGGCCCAGCCATCGGAGCCTGGTGCGTGATATAATGGTGCTGCGAGGTTCACTCGCTCTTCCTGCACCAAATACGCGACGTCGAACACGCTCATTGCTCACGCGGTGTTCCCACCAGACATGAGCTAAGCTGCGAAGGCAGCGATGATCGAATGTGACTTGGGCACGTATTACATATGCCCAGTCACCACTTACCTAGGAGGACCTTATTTAGTCTGCCTCACATAGGGTGGCGCAACGTTCGCGATGGACAAAAGTTTACTTGACACCGGGAAATGAAGTCACTGACGACCAAACTGGGTGCCATTGCTCCGTTTCGCCTTCTCGGCTGGAGTCCAGGTGACTCGCCCTGCTCGTTACCTCTAAGAATCACAAACCTGCCTCGTAATTCGGAGACTGGTTTGATCCTGCGTAAGGACCTTGCGACCTTCGCAGCATCCTTAGCTCACATGCGACTAGTGTTGGTTACGTAGCAACGAAGCGTCGGTACTGCCTACTGGTGTACTGTTATGTGCCTCGCCTCGTGCTTGGCCCTAAACTTTACAGGACATGGCTCGCGGTCGACACCTGTGGAGCGTCCGCTGCCGTCTTTTATTTGGATTACCTGTTTACAGTGTGTTCAGTGCACTTATCTGCAGGGTAATGGCTGCTTATGACGCGGCAAATTGAAAGCCGCAAGGAAGCTGTGTCGCTGATGCCGCCTTATCGTTGTACAACAGTCAGCTGTTTTGACGGTGCTTTGTTGACAAAGTGTACGCATCTTGACCATGAGTATCCGCCCAGGACATTAAACTTTTCCACTAAGTCACCTTTTTCTCCTTATTATTCTATTTTTCGTGGGTCCTTGTGGTTGTATGGCAGGGAAACATCAGCTCAAATGTCTGATGTACTGCTGATGTGGTGATGACATCTTCACAGCTGCAGTGACGGCTTGACTTTTTGACAATGAAGTTGGCCCATGTTGCCTAATAGGAACGGTTCCCATGACACTGGCCTAATTAGCTACATATCACATTACATACGGACAGGAAGTTCCGCATATCTTTGACGGAAGAGGCAATCATAGGTTCGATAGATTATATATATATATATATATATATATATATATATATATATATATATATATATTGCAACCGTCTACGAATAAACATAAAGCTTTCAGAAACCATGGGACTAAAAATAAGGTACAGAAATCGTAGAACAACACCACGGTGTCCATAGTTTTGTCAGAGGGCGAGATACTACCCGGTTGTCCGAGCCGAAATAGGGTGTTGACTTAGGGTACACTACTCCGAACCTTTAGCCGAATAGCCTGCCCGCAAGGCAGCGGCGCGAATTCAGGGAATCGCGCCCATTGGGGGCCGATGACTGATTGCTCAGTTCATACGCCTTTCGTTTGACAACAGGGGCCCAATGCTCCCCAGCATTAGAGCATAAAGTTGCTAGAATACAATGCCTCGCCAGGATGTAGCAAGAGGCAATGGCTTTATTTAGTGGCCAATCACATCTGCCACGTCACGGCCTTGTTAAGCGGACAAATGTGGCTTTTTATAGGGAGAACACTTGCCAGGCGAAAACCCACCACTTCCTGGAACACTGCCGCCGAACCATTTCTGGAACGGGAAAATCCCGAACCACCCAGCTGGCACTACGAGGACGTTATTCGACAGGCCAGCACTATGCTCAACGCCACATGGCGTTCCTTCTAAGCATGATCTGCTTTTTTGCTGTAACTTATACCACAAGAGCTACATATACTGAGCGTAGCAGCAGCGACATCATAAGGGAATCAGGAGTTTTTAAATCGTATCCGAGCCAACTGCGGTGTATATCGGCTGTGAGGTGTACCCAGATAAGCGAAGTTCATAAGTATTGGATAGTACACTGTAAGCTAGGAGCAAAATCCGGCTCTATAACCAATATAATGGCACTCTTGTTTGTTGGAAATAAGTAGTACGAATATCGACCGGTGGCAACTGAATATATTGCTGAGGTGAATCATGAGGCTATGTGACACCTGCAGTAGGCCGGCACACCATACCAACGCTTTACTGCAACCCGATCACCACTAGTCACGCATGGATTTAGTGTACCGCGAAACTGCCCGGCGATTTCTGGCTTACAAGACAGGTGCCTAATCCTCTCGGCCTTCACCCGATGCAATGCTTGGTACTAGAATCTCATTCAGCAGTTGCGATACACGGAGACCGGAAACATGAGGGATAACACCCAACTTTCCGATAGATGTTGCATTTGTAGGAAGGAGCGGGGTGAGGGTCTTGCAAACCCACATGTGCTGTCACAATGATACGAAAACGGTTTATTCACTGGCATATGGCTTGGTAGATTGTATTGTCATATTGGCTAAACTGTTCGGACAACACTCGATTAAAACTCAGTCTACTGTCTTTCTGATCAGTGCACATGCTCCACCTTAACTTACTGGTTCTTTCTGTAGTATCGTTTCGTATACTTTTTTGATCATCGATCCTAAAGATCGGCTTCTTGCTCAGCTTTCAGGCTTACACTTTTCTACGCGGTACAGATGAACAATCGCATGGAACAGTTTGGTTGGGCCATGAAGTCATTCATAGATTAGCCAGTTTCTTGTTTTATTCTGTAGAACAGTCCCTTACCGTAAACATGTCCACTCGATAAATTCAGTTATGATCGAACGCGCTGTAAGTGTCTTGGGTTCTCACTCTGTCCAATCGTTGATGCCTCTCGTCTCTATGCAGTCGAGGAAATAATCTCAATCTAAACTCAGCAGCCACACCCTTACCACTTGTTTGATGCACTAAATGTTTTTCTTCTCTTCCGTTGTCAACGATTTTTAGTTTGTTTCCTCATCATGCATGTCTCCTTAGATTGTTATATCCCATTTATGCCATCTGTCTTTGTAGAATGAAAACGCAGCACCGCGAAGCGACGGTTTACCCGGTTCTCGTGGAATTCTTGGTCCATACAGCCCAGGTGGTACATTTGGGGCTCCTCAAAGCCTTAGGGTTGTTTGTGGTAATTGCAACTCCCCATTTTCCGTCGCCAGCAATCCGGCTCAAGCGAGCAGCCAACACAGTAGGCTGATTTCATGTTTGTCTGGGGGCACTTCTGCGCGATCCAGCGGCCTTATTGCAGCTAGATGTCCGCATTGTCGCAAAGTCACTTCGGTTGGCCCTGCTTATGCTCGTGTTCGACAAGTGGTCTACGGTATACTCACACTGGTTGCTTTGATTATCGCCATTGGTGTAACTGTTGGAACAGTGGACGCTGCTCGACAAAACAAGGCGTTGTATTTTTTATGGTCTGGTGAGTTCACCTTTCATACCTATGCCGACCGTTCCCTAACACTCATTCGGTCAGTACCTGCATTCTCATGCGCCTCACTTTTCTCTTTGACTATCTTGGCGTTGTTAGTGCATCTTTTGCCACATCTTCCATTTTGTGACTGCGATGTCTTCACGGTTGCTTGATTATTCAACTGATATCATCTCTTTTTACCTGTCTAGTCCTTTTTGCTCACTTGCCTTGCTGACACCACGCGTCGTCTGTGCTCCCTACGATTGTGTAAGTTTCCCTCTGATTGCCGATGCAATTGGCCCCATCAACTCGACGGTGCTCCAAATGAATTCAACAACTGATCTCAGATGGTGGGAAACGCCGCGACCTAATTAAATTTTTTTCACTCTGTTTTTTGGTGGAATTCTTTCTTTGTCGCCTATCTTCCGTCGCTTCAGACTCGTTTCAGTTTATCAAATGATGCGACAGGCTATCAGATATCGACATCCGCGCCTTTAGTCAGGATGTTTTCAATTAGTGCTGAGCACTACGACTGTTTGCATCTGTAAGTTGTTCATCTTTTTGCACTTCACTTAACCCAATTCTGGACAAATTGGTCTCACGTTGATACAGTCATCCATACTAAAACTACTGGTGTTCCGAACGAGCTTGCATATTCTACTACAACCGTATCACTGTGGTCGCTAGCGCCTTGGTTTTTTGACGGCTGTCATCTGCCGCATTAGAACAAATGATGCATGAGTTTGACACCCGTAGGGTAACGAATTATGTACTTGGAGAACTGTTCCCACCGGTCGCGAAACACCTGCTCATTATTCTTTGTGGTTAATGGTCTCTGATTTTGTCCGGTCGAACGTTCTTTGCAGCGCGCGCTGATAAACCGCATGGCATCTTATCTCCTTGAAGTGGAAAAAAGAAAGAGTGGTAGCAGTATGTCGCCAAACTGTACGGACGCCTCACTGCCACGCGACGACCACCGATCGCGCGTGAACTGGGTATACCGCGCGTGGTCGCACGCACCTACACAGATTCGAACTACTGAGCTCCAGATTACCAGGCAGATTATTAATCCTTTCGGCCACCAGCCTACTCCTTGCTCAGATGTATCGACTGGTCTAAAGCAGTTTTCATTAGTTTGTTGTTTTCCGGTTAAGTTGTACCAACTTTGCGCACTACTTCCGCGATCCATTAGGTCATGGTTTGTATCTCTAGTTGTCGTGTTGGCAGACACGCATTATATAAATTGTAGTGCGAGCCTACGCTGTTAGGTATGCTTCGCGAGCAAGCATGGACTGTCTGATTTGCCATCTGGAGTTTCCTGTAACCAGACTTATTCACCAGCATTACATCAGCGCATCGCAGTGAGGCTGGACCTTAACGTTCATCGTTGGTTTGTGGCTTCAGAGATCCATTGAGTTAAGCTAACTGGAACTTTTTCGCTTTCAAAGCCACTCATACCAGATTGGTCAATAGTCAGAGGCCAAACAAACGCAGTCTCCTGGTCCTTCAAGTTGGGGGTTGGAGTGAGCGTGGCTCCTTATTCCTTAAAACAGACTCCTTATAGCCACTGTTAAACCCGCCGCCTTGCGGTCAGGTTTTTGAACCATTGGCTTTGCTTGAGAACCCTACTTGTTATTCTGTCTAAGCCTGGGCAACCTGACAGTATCCTGCCTACGCAATGTTATGAACCTTTCCTTAAACAATTTCTTTATGCTCTGACCGTTGTCGAGAACGAAAAACTGCGCTCTATCTGCTGCATTGAGCAGGACAGATTGAGGTTTGGATACTACCGCTCAGGCCTTCTCGTCTTCTTATTCTGCCTCTTGTGCTTTTTTTATCCTTGTGGTCCCGTTCCAACTCCACTTTTATCCCCCACCCTGTTTTAAATCCCCCAATTCTTTTTCTTCCACCGTCTTTGTTCACTAGTCGCTTGTCTTCTAGTTTCAACTCACATTCCATGGTGGCACATTAGCTGACGTACGTTTCTCACCATCAGCTAACGTGTGTTGAATACTGAATACCGAATACTGAGAATAGAGAGCGAGAAGATAAAAATCTGTGTTGCTCCATCGTAGGTGGATCGGGCACATGCGCGAAATCACGTCGCTTATTCCTGAGCGATCACAGCATAGTAAGGCTGCACCACAATTATCCGGGTGCGATACGCTCCATATACCTATTGTTCGCAAACTGGCCGTCAAGGAATCTCTTAAATTCCGTGACCTATTTAACCTCGACCAGTGTCTCAGGCACTTTGTTCCACTATTAGACTACCCGACGCTCAAAGCATAGAGGGTGCGCAATGCGCTTTAAATCCTTTACCATTACTTTGTACCAGGGTGTGCTACTTGTTGCGCAAACCTGCGGCAGCGGCCTCAACATAGGGAAGGGTCCTAGATGCAGTATCCGGTGCATCATTATGAGGTCAGCTCAAAGCCGACGATATGACAGGGTATACAGCCCTAGTCTCCTACATCGATCCTCGTACGACATACTCCGTAAACTGAGGATGAGTCGGGTAACAACATACTGGACACGTTTCAGTTTCTGCACACCTATTGTGATCGGACAATAGGCTAGTGAGCCGTACTCTCTTCATACCAAGTGCAGAAGCTGTGTCTAAGTGCCCGAAGCAGGTGTAGTCCGTTTATCTACAGTCTGTTCGTGTTGTCAAAAGAGTTCAGACCACAGCGTGACAGTACGTCCAAATCCTTTATGGAACAGGTGGGATGCAACTGATGGCCGGACAGGGTGTACGCACACCCATTACCACCCCTCCTCAGGATTAAGAACGAGGACTTGACTGGGTTGACCGCTAGGTCAAATTCTACAGACCACCGGGATAAGCGGTCGAGGTCCTGCTGTAGCACATCACAGTCGTCGGGAGAATCAATAACCCTCCAAATTTTCAAGTCGTCTGCAAACAGCACAAGGCGACCGAAAAACCTGAGGCACTTTGTTTATGTGGATCAGGAATAAAATGGGCCCCAGCACTGTGTCTTGGTGTACACCGCTAGTGGAATGATACTAGCCCGTTAGGTGGTCATCCACCTGTACTCGCCATCCCCCAATAAGGAAGTCCCTAATCCACTGGTGCACTGTGCCACCAACACCACACATTCTCAGCTTGTGGAGCATCACTTCATGGTTCACTATATCGAAAACTTTACTGAAATCAATGTGGATAAAATCCACTGACTTCCCCCGGTTCAACACTTACAACTATTCCTGCCGCGTCAACAACAAGTTAATGATGCATGAGCGGCCCTTCATGAAGCCGTGCTGTACAGGGGTTAGATCTTCCGATTCCAACAGCTGGAGAAACGCTTTAACATTCTTCTCATGCATCTTCCTCAAAACAGTTGTGATGGTGGTGGTGGTGGTGGTAAGTAGCAAGACAACATCAAGGTAGAACATCCGATAACCCCGGATATTCATGTTTCGGACTGCTTCAACAAACTGAAACGTGTCTGTTAGGCAATACGGGGCTATCATCCGCCTAATAGGTTCTAGTATTTTTGTCAGTCATCTTGCAATGCTATGGTATGGCGAACTCCTTATGTCTGGTATTGATTTTGACAGTATGCAAAGTTTGTGTATCTTAGGGAGGCCATAAAGGCGTGGAATCACAGAGTCTTTGGGTCGAAGAGTTGCATATGTTTCTTTTGTTATGAAACGGTTACTTACTAGCAACTTTAATGACTTGGTCATTTGCATTTCTGTGTAGTCCGCTTTTTCTTTCCCTTGAACACGTTCAAATGTGAGAATTTGAAAGGCAACTCTATTTGGCGTGAGTACAGGCACATCAAGCAATTTTACAGATATCGGTCTGTGGTCTGTTAATAGTGGTCATGAAATAAGCGCTAGGCTTGTCCGCTGGGAGTGCTATTGTGCAGCATCTCGACCATGAATTCAAAGAAGTAGCGCGATCTGGAACGAACACAAAACGTGACGCTAAGAAGCTAACAAAAACGTTTTCTTTCGGAAATTCGCAAGGCGGAAAGCAACGTTGTCGCACATGGATGACCTTGTTTTGCTTTTGCTGAAGACGTTTATTAACTGGACAGTCCAATTTTTTGTTGCGGAGCGTTTATGGAACTGATGAAAATTAAATCCCAAAATATATGAATGCGAAGCTAACGAATAGCGTACTCAGGATTCCTTAACTGGAAGGAGCCATAGATCCAGCCTGTTGAAGCATACCGCAAGGCCGCCCATCTCTACGCAGATATGAGCTCGCGCCGCAAGATTAAGAGACAAGCTGGTTACCTCTAGACTACGGGCCGACGTATACGGATATTATAACAAGACAAAAGTCTAAGACCTATGTGAGCACACAAAAATTAGATCTTGTTCCGTGAAAACAAAGATTTTAAAAGAACGTTGGAGTTTTGAAGTTTAGTGGATTTGAAACTGCCAGCGGATGAAGGTGAAACGCTTACCATCAACACAGATGGCAAAATCTTGCCTCGACCAATCCAGTCTTGTCGGATCGGTTGCTGCTCATCGAATTTTCTCAGGCTGATATGACCTTACCGACATTGTTCTGAAGACTGAACGCTCGATACCCCTTCACACGAGAGCCTAGTTGGTTTATCCACGCCATAGTAATACATCTTTCCATTCCGATCTTGTCGTTTCCTTGCTGCTGTCTCTGTTTTCGATCCCTCTTAAATCTGACAGCCGAATTGCATTGTAACGCCCTAGCTTAGTCTCATCTGACCAGTCTGCTTCTGTGACTTCTTCCAGACCACCGGGATGTTAACGGTCTAAGCTCTGTATACTCAACGCATTGTCTCCCCCACCTCGACAGCTTGCTGGACTTGTACATTCTATGTCAATATTGCCACTTCTAGCTCTGACCTGTTTAATCCTACTGACTCCATTTATCTGCGCACCACTGATGAGCCCCAATAGGGCGAAACGGCCGTCTGGTGCTTTTCCGGATAGCTAGTTGACTTATCTGAATTGTCGGCTGATTGCGACGAACGAAAATACTCACCAAAATCCTTTCACTCATAAGTAACAATGTGCCTGTTAGAAACGGTCAATTTTCTGTGCAGTTACATTGAGCAGCAAGGAATAAACCTTGGCTTACCAATTTGAAACAACTCAGATGTACGTATAATGTCCAGTTTCATTATAACAATTAGCTGTATAGACAGATCGGTGATGTTGCAATGCGACCATTGTTGGTGAACATCTATCTGGGAATACTCAAGCGTGGCCCACTGAAAGCTATCATTTCAGACTTGAAATTCTACCAGCGTTACGTGGACGACATATTTTGTATTTGTGACCAAACTAGCAACTTGCGGCGTGTCGTCGAATGTTTCAACAAAGCGCATAAACGCAGTATTTAAAATTGAAGAAGAAAGTAGCAATCAGACGATTTTCCTTGATGCAATACTAAAAAGGAGAGATGGTAGGTCAATCCAAATTAGTGTGTACAGAGAACCATATTGGACCGGTCAGTACACGAATTTGCACAGCTTTCTCTCACTCAGCCGCAAAAAAGAACGCTATTACACACCCTAACGAACCGCGCATATCAGATCTGTAGCGAGGACACTATTGAGGACGAACTGCAGCGGATATCCTGAACACTTCATTGACACTCATGTGAGGCATAATTGTACCAAACCAACGTCAGAAAGGGTCAAAAAGAAACAACTGTTTTTGACTCTTCTTTTCAAGTACGACAATGCAGCAGATACATGTAAACGTAGGCTGATACAAAGCTGCAGGAATACTTTTAACGCAGCTGATCTAAATGTGATTTATTCGAAGCAACCCTTATTTGTTCCAAGGTTCAAAGACCAAATGCCTGATCTTCTCCAGTCAATAACAAATTATCGGTTTACCTGTCCCTGTTTGCCCAGGTATATTGGGCGAACGACCGGACACTTAGACAAGCAAATCAAACAAGATCTCCCGAATTGGTTCAGCAATCAGACAAACAGAACCAGCTGCAGTTCAATAACAAGCTATCCGATTGATACCGGACACCAAGTTGACAAACAAACCGCTTTTGACATCGTGTACAAAGTACCACCACACCCGAACCACCGAATAAGGAATCGTCTGCTTGCTACCGCGGAGGTGGTATGCAATAAGACTGATGAATCCAGACTTATGCATCCAAAAGAACACGGTTCATTTACTACAATCGCCTTGGTTAGTCGTTTACGAAAGGTGGAGATCACATCACAGCACTCGTATGACATCCGTGACCTGGTCACCTGATCAATGTCGATAAACCACTGAATCGTTTAATCAATTGTTCTTCTGTACAGTAATCTAATCTATTATTGTACCGACCTGATAATGAACTACTCGAAAACAGTTGTTTGTCGACTGTTTTCCGCTCATTTTCCTCTTTGGGATTCACAGAAATGGGCATCTTACATACATTTGAATTATGATTACATACATAACTTCTGTCAGTGTCACTTTCTGCTACATGCATATCAATTTTATTATCTGTATCAGAATGATTATCGCCTTTCTATTTTGCCAATTCAGCTATGGAAATACCTTTGATGCATCCTAATCGCACCTCATCATCCATTTGGTCTCTTATTGTCTTTCTACAAGATGCTACGCCGCTCTCTTCATTAACCTACCTTTATTGAAAAGCTGCTCAAATATACATATCACCACCTGACGCGTGCCGTCCAGGGTTGACCGTCCTCCCTTGCTGCGCCATTGCGTTCATAAAAGCGGCTCAATATCCGTGGTACTTTTAAGTAGTGAGTCCAAACCTGCTAATACTCACGCTTCTCATTGATGACCAAGCTCATAGAATTGCTTACATAGTTTGAAAGTCCATCTTAAAACTGCATACCGAAAGTATTATGCCCTCCTTTAACTTATAAGACAATCAATAAAATCGGCTTCAGTCATTTCACTTAGTTTTTCGACCAACTCATATCAGGGGCACGCATGCCCCTACGTTAACCTTCAGCATGCACACGTCGTACTAGTTCAGCAGTTGGGAAACATGTGCGCGATAAGTTTGTAACCATCCACACGTCTGGAAAAGTCAGACTTACGGCAGGTTTTCCTTTGCGTTTACTGTTACCAGCGGCGTTCGCCATGGTTGCTCTATTTCACCTTTCCTCTCAAATTTTGCCCTTGAAGATGTCGTCCACCAGGCATTGGAAACCTTCTAAACTGCAGTATTAAGGTTCTCCCAGATTGCGGATTTGGACTGCGCCGATGATTTCGCTTTGTTTGGGGGCGATCCACAGGCTGTCCAGAGCGCTTTGAACCGTTTAGGGATGGAAACGTCTAAGTATACCCTATACTTCACCCCAGACAAGTGTAACATACTACTCCAGAATTAGCAGATGTCTATGCCTGCTCTCACTATTGCTGGTGACGTCTTGGAACAAATTCCCTGATTCGCTTATCTAGAGAGTTGCATCAGCTGGCGGCGGTGTTGGGGATGAGGTCTCCCAACGGATCGCAAAGACTCGCCTTTGTATTCATCAGACTGAGACACCTATGACGTCGTCGCAATGTCAGTCTGAAGCTGAATAGCACTGTGTACATTGTCTCTTTCCTTTGCGGTCATCTGCGGCTGTGAGACCTGGCCTGTTCGCTCGGAAGATATGAAGCGGTTGTCATTGTTTGACAATCGTTGCCTGCATAGGGATGTTCACGTGTGGTGACATCACGTAAGCAACACAGAAATCCGAGACCGATTGTTTGGAACAAACAGCCCATGCCTCTGGAAAATTAATCTCGGACACCACATGCTTTGGCTCGGCCACGTATTACACATGTCCGCCTCTCACCTTCCTCGTCAAGCGTTATTTGCGCTTCCGGGTGCGATTGGTAAAAGTGCCGTGGTGGGCAACCAATGACGGAGTGAAGCAGCATGAGGAAGGCAACCTTAAGCTTAGCATCCGTCGAATCGGTCCACCTTACAGGTTGTGGATCACGCGACTCGGACTCCCACTAGTTGGAAACGCTAGAGGTAATGGCGCGCAACTGACCTTAGTGGTGACAGTGTTGTTCAACCGCATTATTTATTAGTTAATGTCTACTCAAACATTAGTAAACTGCAAATAAAAGTCATTTTCTGTTATTGTATCTTGTTTCCCCTTTTTTGCTGGTGTTCCTATGACACATTGTCCGTAGTCCGATTTTTAATATATACAAATATATCATAGGAATTAATTTTTCTATGTTATTGACATAGAAATCTTTAACTACACACAGGGCTACACTACTCTCTCCCGTCGGTACTCTGGCCACAGTCATGCGGTCCACCGAGTACAGTAAGGTTAGAAGATACCCATATATTTTATACCTTCTACAGTCAACAAAACGAAGGCTATCCGTTTCCAACCTCTTCATGATTTGTTTGAACCCTTGCGCCTTCAACATTTTACACCTTTATTACTAACCCGTTCGTCTTTTTCTTGTCATCGATTATCATTCTTTTCATGATGGCGTCGATCACTGAGGCTGGACCTTACCGTGGTGCAATAGTTTGCGTGCCTCAGAGATCAACTGATCAATGCTGGGTGGTGTCTTTTTTGTATCTTCAGAGCCACTCATATCAGACAAACTCTGTCTTCTGGTCCTCCAGATTAAGGGTTTGAATGAGGTTGGCTCCTTATTCCTTAAAACGGACTCTGCATCCCACCGCCAAACCCGCGCTGCCTTGCGGTCAGCTTTTCAAACCAAAGGCTTTGGTTGAGAACCCTAATCGTTCTCCTGTCTAGGCGTGGGCAACCTGACAGTATCCTGCCCACACAATACAATGAATTTCTCCAAACAGTTTCTTGATGTTCTGGCCGTCACAGAGGATAATCAACGGTGCCCTATCTGCTGCATCGAGCAGGGTGGATAGGGGTTTGGATGCTACTGCTCAAGCCTTCCTGTCTTCTTATTCCCCCTCTTACGCTTTTTCATCCCTATTGTCCCGTCCCAACCTCACTTTTATCTCCCCAGTTTTCAATCCCCCGATCCCTGGCCCTCCCTCAACATGCGTTGCTAGGCTATTATCTTCTAGTTTCAACTCACATGCAAACGCAGAGCGTCACTCCTGTCCTATGGACAAGCCCATGTCTAAGCAAGCGGTCCACCCCAGTTCATCGTCTTCTATTTGGAGCCCTCGATCCTCCTTCAGATTAGCATGCCGCAATGTACGCACATTGCTACAGATCGGTCAACAGGCAGCACTTGCCCGAACATTGGAGACCCTCTCTTTCGATACCTGCTGCTTACCGCAGACCCGTCTGCAAGACTCGAGTTCTGTGCACACTTTGCGATCCCCTTCAGGTGACACCAGCAACACTTTCTCATTGCGCCTATCCGGTGACGATGCAGCTTCGGGCACCGGTCAAGCTGGTGTTGGCATTGCCCAGAATCCCTGGGCTGAAGCTGCTCTGGTTGATTGGACGCCAATCAATGGCCGGATGTGTACGGTCCGATTGACTGGGTTGTTCAAAGCTCCGAACCTGCGCGGGGCTAATAGGTGTCTATTCATCATCGCTGCCTACGCGCCCACAAATTCTAGCGGTGATTCGGTAAAAGACGACTTCTACCGCCAACTGACTGAGCTCCTTCGCCACAACAGAAACACGGACATTGTTGTGTTGGCTGGGGAACTGAATTCACAAGTTGGAAAGTTGTCCATTTGTGAACTACGTCTGGGCAGTCAACACAGTGTAGGCTCCAGTAATGGTAACGGTGAGTGGTTACTTCATTTGTATGAGGATTCCCGCTTATTTCTTTCTAGCACTAACTTCCGACTAGGTACCTTTCGGGGGGTGACATGACGCCCATCAGGATTGGACGCAAATCGATCACGTTGCGATAACTTACCGCTGAAGAGGCGGCGTCCAGAACTGTCGCTCGATTGGAAGCACATGTGTGGACACCGACCATGCACTTGCATGTGCTGACATGCGGATGCGTTTTGGCGGGCGCCCACGACGACGCATTGACACCAGTCAACTGGTGAAGCCAGCTGTTCTGAATGTGTATCGAAATACGCTGACATGCAAGTTGAGTATGCGTTCACTGGAAACAATTGAAGTTCACTGGTCGCATGTTCACCAGATCTTACTAGCAGCAGGCAAATCCTCATGTAGTAACTCTACTAACCAACATGAACACTAGGTCTGTTCGCGGTCTCAGGAACTTATCGAGGCTCGCCGGCATATTCCGGCCCTAAGCGAACACAATGAAACTCGCAAAGAGCTCCGGGCAAAACTCCGTGTTTGCCTGAAGAGAGACCGCGAATCCTGGTGGTGTCTTCGTGCGTCAGACATGGAAGTGACCGCTTCCCTTGATAACCGTCGAAAGTTATTCCCTATGATACAGGAAACGGGCAGCAGGAGACTTGGTGTTAGTGAAGCTATACATGACGAGAGTGGACAGCCTATTCACAACTTGTCAAAACGTTTGGAGCGTTGGGTTGAGCATTTTGAAAAACAATTTAACCGACCGGAATTGTTGCATTGCACTTACTGTACACTACTTAGAAGGTATGGAGCTGCTCCCAGATGAACGACTATGCGAACGGTATTGCCCTCATCTGGGACAGCTCCCAGACGTGTCAAGCTCCACTGGACAGATTAATACTGGCTGTCAGCCGCTTTGGGCTTTGCTTTGCACCATCGAAGTGCGAAGCTTTCCTCCAAGATTAGCAAGGATCGCCTCCTGCGCTGACCCTTGGTGGGTATCAGCTAGAACTCGTTCAGAAATTCAACTACCGGGATCGAAGTTGAGATCACGAACCGTATAGCAAAAGCTAGAGATGATTTTGCTAGTCTTCGCCACCTGTGGCGACGGCGCGACATCACTCGCCCTGAAGAGTAGAGTCTACAGTGCAGCGGTACGTCCGACCTTACTGTACAGTTACGAAATCTGGCCCTTTAGATCGGCGGACATAAAGAGGCTAGTAACCTTCGACCATCGGGCCTTCGCAGTTTGGCTCACATCTGGTGGGAACACCGCGTGAGCAACGAGCGTCTTCGACGCCTTGTTTACGGCACAGGAAAAGAAAATGAACCGCTCAGCACCGTTATTTCACGCACCGGCCTCCGATGGCTCGGCCACGTGTTACGTATGCCAGCCCACCGGCTCCCGCGACGTGCGTCGTTTGCTCGCCGGGAGTGTGGATGGAAGCGATGACTTGGTCGAGAGGATTGAACGCCCTCACTTCGGAACTGGCCTCAGTTGGAGCGTCGCGGCTCCCTGGTTGGGGTCCTAAAGATGATGAACACGTTTGACTGGATACCATTGCTGGCATGGCAAGGAGCCCATCTCAATGGCGTTTGTGTTGTGAGTTCATTTGTCCCCCCCCTCAGCCTCCCATCCAACCACGATCTCATTTTGTAGCATAATATAAAGTTACATAATAAAATTTTTTTGCTGCCTATTAGCCGGCTGGTAACTCTCCGCAACGATGCCCATTCGTTGCTGGTAGCTCACCTGGCATGCAGCTGTTGCATTTATTTTCTTTTATGTATTTTTCTCAGTAGCTTGGGTGTTTTACACCTCTTGGTAACGTATATCATGGTGTTGATGGGATCAGTGTTACTGGCCCACTACATTTTGCTGCATTTTTTCTTGTTGACTTTTTATACGGCTGGGATACCCGTGCTGATGGGAGTTCCGACTTTTGAATTGTAGCTTCTACGCTCCCGATTCGACTCCCCGTTCCTCCGCGAGTTTGGGTGCTTTTGCATTTTCTAACTCCTTGTACGACTGCTTGCAGCTGCCTGACTGCGAGTATTAGCACTCAGTAATGTCCTACCACTGGCGCTACCATCATCATCTGATAACTGGCGGTATCCCTAGCGTGCGCGACTGATAGTGGTCGCATGGTAGCCAGCGGACGGTGCGACGTACAACTATACTGCTGATGCCTTCTTCTGCCTTTTCAGTTTCGGTTACATAAGCTGCATCGATGTATCTGTTGGATTCGGCTACTTGCGTGATATCTTATGCTCTGCCATACCTTAGAGATGGAAAGTAACTTATCCCACAGTTTGATTTCAATCCATATCCTTATTGCGGTACAGTTCTGTCAACGATCCTGCTCTTGATTGTCGTACTGAGGACCGCAACGGCCGTCGTTTATAGCTTTTTCGACTAACCAAGCCACTACCAAACCCGCCGTTCTTCACAGCCAGTTTCGACACAATCAAAGCGCTCTGAGCGTTTCTTGCATTACTTATGTCCAAAAATAAATAAACATTTATTCCCGACGATGTGGGACACTCCTATGTCGGCATGATCGGGTGTTTGCACACTTTATAGAACTTTGATCACCGCTGTACCAGGAAAATCGCGTATCAAATCAGATAAGGACGATTGGGATGATAATGAATAGATGATATACGGTTTACTGAGTTGTAATTATGTTAGCCGGCTTTTAACTGTTTACTAACATATAAAGAATCTGAACCACTGGAGATAATATGATAGTGGAGCATACACTCGGTCATATAAAACCAATACCCCGCTCATATGCTTGGCTTGTTATGGAACAATCAAACAGTTTGATCACTTTCTGTACTGACAAGAACTTGCTGTTGCTTTTTCGGAATTCTTGTTCAGGAGTGCAGACACGTATTCGGAGTGGTAGCTTGCTTCAAACTCTGGCATACCTCTTAAAGAAAATGTTCCCTGACCTGCTGTCCCTGGACTTGCGTTCTGGCACCTAGTTCTGTTCGTTTCGTGTGTTGTAGACTGCTGATTGCATTAATTTTATCTTGAGGTGGGAAGCATGTATATTGCTGTGCAAGATGTACTACTAGACAAAGTAAACCTCCTTGGTGGATATTGGCGCATCGTTGGAGGTCATAGCTGCATGTCTAGACTTGTTTCAGCTCGATCGGCTGAGTCATTCCTGCACTACATTAGTTTGTGTAAGGTCGTGTGTTAATACCTCGTTACGTTTACGATGGAGCGAAACGTCTAACGATAGTACACTATCAAATTTTAGGTGAAACTCCAGACGTTTGCGACCGAAACATTTGAACATTTAACAGTAGCCCATATAGGTGCCACTCTAACGAGAAATATGGTTTTTAGGTGGCATAAAGCCTTCACAGAGGGTCAAGAGAATGTCGAAGACGAACTTCGATCCGGAAGGCCAATGTTATCGATCCAAAGGGGAGGTTGTGCTAGCTATGTTGACAAAAACGATGATGTTCATTTTTTCGACAGCACAGAGAATTTATACCTCCAGAGCAGACAGTTATTCAGACTTTCTTCAGAGATGTCTTTGAACGACTTTAACAACGCGTCCAGCGAGTCCGAAAGGACATTGCTAGCGATTGGGTGTTACACCACGATAACACGCCTGCTCATAAAACGCTTTCATTTTGAGTTTTTGGCAAAATGAAAAATTTCCACACTACTATAAAGTCCCTACAACCGTGACGGAGTTTCTTTCGATTTCTACATCTTACCTAAATTAAATCTGAGTTGGCAGGTCACAATGGAAAACATCAAAAAACTGTAACAAATGGACTTAGCACTTACGAAAACTGATTTTCAATGCTGTTACAGTCAGTGGGAAACAACGTTGGAACCACTGTATATCTACTCAAGGGTCATACATTGAAGGAAATACATAAAAATACACTACACTTACTTTTGTGACACTGGCGTATCTTGGTCTTTGAAGCAGAATAGCTGTTCTCGCAAGCCGTCAATTCTTCTTACTTTGGGAATTGTCATAAAACAGCCTTGTTGCTGGTGTGGGGTTTCCTCAGTGACCTGAGGATTTTCCTAAACGACAGTAAACGGTTCGGTTCATTTTCGTCCACTCTACTTAAGCATGGTGTCTACTGGGTTCCTAACCCCTGTTAAGTTCATTTTCCGCTCGTTATGACTTAGGTGCGATAATATTAGGTTGGTTGCTTTTAAAACGGTCAATAAGGAATGTTCTCTTCGTTCGAACTTTTGCGATGAATATTGTTGTAGCGCGAAAATGTTACTTTTATTAAATGTAAGCACTGACTTGTCTCTCCTACCTTTTCTATTTACCTGAACTTTCAATTCTTCTCGAAGCTTATGTGAAGAGTGGTTTGTGCAGTGCGTGTGACATATCATTCTTAGTCATGGGAATGTGGATAGAATTCTACATTCGCTTTTAATCGTCACGGTTCCCGACAGTCACAGTGGTCGATAATATGATCATGATAATGAGTATGCTTGATACATGCCATGTCTCTCAACATGCAAGCAACTGCGTTCCTATTGAACACAATGCTTTTGGGCATTTACGCTTTACAAATGTGTAAGCAACCTTATTTTCCGCGTATTTTGTGTACTTAATGTGGTGCACTGGAATTTGGTTTACTACTAGATTGCAAGACAAAGCTGACACTAGAAACACGGGTACTTTGTGTATATACCACGAGCACAGCATGCCTGTGTAGCGGTACTTCATAACGTCTCACTGTGAAAATATGATGCTGGGGTTCGTAGGAAATAGAGGGTACTCGTATACATTATAAAATCACTCCTTAGTCGGTGTTCGTTTGGTTATGTAATCCCTCAGTGTCATTTCAGTGGTTCCCATCTTTGCTTCATGCATCAGTTATTCCCGGGCTTGGTGAAGTGTGTCGGCACGCTTCAATGACACTTCAACCGATCAGGGTCGCTTACATTGTACAAATACCATTCATTTTGTTGTTATTACGTAGTAACTGTTGAAACAGTTCATAAAGCACTACCTCTCATGAGGACATGATCACACTCCTGCTCAAGTCAACAAAAATCAATCGACACCGACAGTACATCAGCCATTTGAACTGATGCTTCGCTGCCATACAACCATGATGACCTATGAAATAGAGAATAAGAAGAGGAAGAGAATTGGGACTTACCGGAAAACCTTAATGTCCTAAACAAACATTCGGGGTCAAAGCGCCTACACCTTGTGTAGACAACATACCATCACAAACAGCTGGCTATCGTGCAAAAGATAAGGCGGCATCGGCGAGACAGCTTCCTCGCGGCTTTCACTGCCCCGCATCATAATCAGCAATTACCCCGCAGATAACTCAGCACCAAACACACTTTAAACAGACAATCCAATTAGGAGACGGCAGCACACGCGCCACTGGTGTCGATTGCGAGCCATGTCCTGCAAAGTCTCGAGTCAAGCACAAGGCGAGTCACATGGACTCCAGCCCGGAAGGCGAGACGGACCAACGGCACCCAGTTTGGTCGTCAATGACTTCATTTGCCGCTGCCAAGTCAACTTCTGTCCACCTCGAGCTTTGCGCCACCCTACATCTGGCAGACTAAACAAAGCCCTCCTAGGTAAGCGGTGAGCAGGCATACGTAGCACGTGCCCGAGCCAACGCAACCTACTCAGTGCTATCTGTTGCTCTAGGGAGCTAGCATGATTTTCGCCACCTAGTACTCGGGACGCACGTTACCGTTGCGGACACGCTGGTGCCATCCGATACCAGCAATGCTTCACGGACAACGATGATCAAAGACTTGAAGGCGCCTCAGATCTTCAGACCGAAGGGGCCAAGTCTCACTACCATAGAGCAGAACGGCCCTCACTGTAGCCTTGTATACACGGCCTTTCAAACGGAGGCAAACTCCCTTCTGTCGCCAAAGATGACGCAGGTTCAAGAAGGTAGCTCTGGCTTTTGCAATGCGTGAGCTGACGTCAGTTTCTTTGCGCCCATCATTGCTGACGCAGCTGCTAAGATAAGTGAAATGATCAACCACCTCGAGTTCCTCATTAGCAAGCGTCAAGGGGTCATCAAGTTGCTGGTGGTCCTGCAGCAACACTTTGCACTTTGAAGGTGCAGTGCATACCAAATAATGGGACCACTACAGAGAGGCAATTCAGGGTTGATTGATTCGTCTCAACGTTGTCGAAAAGAAAGACGATATCGTCCGCATAATCAAGATCAATTAAGCTTTCACCAGGCAGCACTTCAACGCCTACATCGTGAAATTCCGCAAGGGAACACTCTATGATAGAATCCACGACGAAATTGAACAGAAATAGGGAAATCAGACAACGTGACGAACGCCACTTGTGGTCCGAAAGCTATCGGATAGGACACCGTAGACCCTGACGTGGCGCTGCTCTAGCACCTGCCGCAAAGTGAATATATGATCTATACATTCATGTCCTGGACGGAAACCTGTCTACTCTTCCCTTATCCCAGATTCCCATTCCACAGTGAAGCGACAAACGAGAATCGAGGCCAGCAATTTTGTCGCAACTGGCATTAAGTTAATACCCCTGTGGTTAGAACGGTCTGTGCGACTGCCTTTCTTGTATATTGCCACTAGAATCGAATCGCTCCAGTTGCCGGGAAACTATATTCTTTCCAGCTACGTTCGAATAGGGAGGTCAGTACAATGGAAACATTATGGTGTTGCTCATCCCAACACTAGCACCCCACGACCGCTGTTTCGTCCTGGTTTGGACTCATCAGGTGGAGATAGCCTGAGCTGGGCTGGAACTCGGAGCCTAGTGGCTCATGGTTGACGCCATAAGCACTATGCCACAGAGGTCAGTGCTTTGTAGAGGACCTCATCTCCATCCTTAACTATTGTAAGTGGGAGAGAATCCGGGCCAGCAGCACGAAAAGGATTAAGGGCTGTGATCGCGTTTCGGACCTCGGCCTCCGACGAAGGTTCCAAACTAACAATGGCTCGTCCTGCATCACCTGAGTAGGACGTGGTCCGGGAGCAGCGGGCCGGCTGAACTGATTTTGAAAGCGTTCCGCCCAAAGAGCCATACGGCGCTCCTTATTGTGTATCAGTGCACTCGCGCTGTCTCTGATTGTCTCACCTACTCCTGGTTTCCTGGAACCAGTGGTTCGGATAAGCTGGAAAAGCTTGCAGTAATTGCCTACTGCTTTTGCCTCCTCCATTTCTTGAACCCGACTGGTCCACTAGGCTTCATTGTCAGCTCGTATGCTCCGTTTTTGTTCGCGCTTACTAGCACGTGTGGTCACATTGTGCTCAGAGCCAGTCGTGAGGTTTATTCTAGATTCCAACAGATTTACCGACCTTTCGGATATCCAGTGACTGATGCAGTGACGATTGATAGTGCCACAAACGGATGCTCCTGCATCGTGCATGGCGGTCGAGAACCTATTCCACTGAAGCTCAGTGTCATTATAACAAGACAGCGAAAGTTCGGTACGCAGTGCATCTTGATAGCCGTGTCTGACCGAGAGCTGAGACAATTTCTCAGTTGCCAATCGGAGGAGAGGTTTGGTACGCCTCCCGGTGAAGCTCATGGAGAAACAACAGCGTCCTAAGGCATGACCAGAGTCGACACACGTATTCCAGTAGGAGCGGCAATCCAGGATGGAACCACGCCACCTGTAACTTATGGCTATGTGGTCAATTTGGGTCCATCGCTGGACAGCTACAAGAGGACGCCAAGTGGCACTTGGGCACCCACTGGAAATCACAAACAAACAGCGTTTTGTTCTACTTCCTGGATCAACCTTAGCTGATGTCGTCAAACGGGCTGCACATAAACGGCTGTTTACCGGAATCCAATCAACCAACGATGGCTCAACCTTGGAGCTTTAAATGATACATGCACCTGCTTGACCCTTTAGTGCTGCATCGGCGTCTCCGGATGCGTGCAGTCAATAACGAGAGGCTAAGCCGGGTGCAGTTAATTCAACAACCCCATTAAAGTCCTTGATCCTAGTTTCGGACACACAACACACACCAATATCCAGTGTGTCCAACGTACGTGCGAGTGCATCCTGTTGACCTATTTGTCCTGGGGTGGTAACATAGAATGCCGCCATGGAAACGGGACAGCTTGGCTTTATAATGGGCTGTTGCCGATGGGCTTCGGATGCGTGTCGCGAGGTGTCTGTAGATGATTCTACTCCAACGGCACTTCGGTTGCTGTCAATTAAGATGGGAATTATACAATGAAGGTAAGTAATGAGGGTCGGGATGGGGGTGAGAGAAAAAGGTGAAAAAGAAGAAGGGAGGCGCCAGCAGTAGCATGTTTTCGCTTATCCGCCCTGCTGTATGCAGCAGATAAGACGACCCTTGATAATTTGAGCGATGGCCGATGCAAGATGAAGTTTTGTTTGCAGGTAAGGTCATGGTTGTATGTGGGCTGAAATAATGCCAGGACGCCCAGACCTAGACAGGAGGACGATTAGGGTCCTCATCCAAAGCCTTTGGCTCAAAAGCCTGTCCGCAAAGCTGCGCGGAGGTGGTAATGATTTATTTTTACAGAAATGGACGCCATCCGATTCCAAACCCCCAGCTGGAGGACCAGGAGACTGAGTTTGTCTGACCTCTCACCATTGACCAACCTGGTTGGAGTAGCTCTCAAGTTGCGTGTAATCAACACGCAGTATAGCTCAATGGATCAAGCACGTGCGCATGCCGTCGCACCACTTTAAGGTCTAGTCTCGTTGTGACAGTTTCGTAGCAACGGTAACTTGATTTTATTGCGAAGTGTTGTGGTTTCGAAGTTGTGTATTTCCCGTGGTACCGAGAAACCATCCACGCTTTCACAACCTGGCTCCATTGCACGTGACGGAACATCAAATTTGGAAGAAATCAAAACGCATGTTTTTCCTTATCTCTGTTTTAACTAGATTACGGTGTTTGTATCGAAGTTCTCATGCTGAACAGTATGATTGTTTTGGCTTAAAATATTGGCATAGACTTTTCAGTGTATCAGATTGTGCAGCATCATGGTTTCTGGCTCGGATGGCTTTCTTCCGTCCTTATTGTTGAATCGACATATGCAGGTCGGCTTGCATTTCTGTACAGATTGGGTCCGCGGTCTTCTAGATCTTGGAGCACTTAACTACCCTCCTACATCTGGACAGCCGGTCATGTTTAGCCTTTTTGATCTTTGTGCTTATTATACGTGTTCATTCTGTTTATATAAAGTGTATTCATTAGCGCCACGCTTCGTAAGTTCGCTGCTTCCGACTCAATGCAGTAACACAGGTCTGTAAGGCGGTTGATGTGGTACGCGTGCCGCATCGTCTTTGCAGTTGGTCTGTGCGTGTGCATGCGTGTAGAGATTTACATTTCAGGTGTTGAGTGTTTCTTGATATCCCCAGTGTGGCTGCGCTTGATGTGAATGTTGACAAGGTGCCTACCCGTCTGTTAACCAGCACCACGCCTACACTGGCTCCAGAAGATAGTTGTTCGTTGCTGGAGGGGACGGGGGGCACGGTCCTCTTGGCCGTTCCATGCTCAAAGAGTAGTTCCAAGCATTCAGTTTCGAACGGGCTACGGCCCAGCCACCTCCTTGTTTAGGTCTGATACACATTATTTCCCAGTTAGGCATGAATGCTTCTGCTCTGCTTGTTGAAGGAGTGTGGACCGGCTGCATTGATGAAACGTGGCTCCCATCCACTTGCCTCCCGGTCTTATTCCTTCGGGTTTACACCGGCTGTGGGGTGTGTGGGTTGAACTGTGGGTGGCGCAGCTCAAGCCACCCATGGTTCCTCTGTAGGCGCAGGCGTTTCGTGCCTGTTCCTGTGGAAGCCACAGTGACAGGCAAATCTTGAACCGCGTACGGCCAACCAAGATTTTATATATATATATATATATATATATATATATATATATATATATATATATATCATCATCATCATCATCGTACACGTTAGCTAGAGGTGGGGAACACCTCAACTACTGTGCCGCAATACATAGAAAAAAGAAGAAAAAAATGCAACTGGTGCAAGCTGGCTGAGCTACCGGTAACGGACGGGCATCGTTCCGGTAACCTACCAGCCAGCTGCTGTGCACCAAAATAAATTACCATGCAAAATTATATAAGGCTAACTAATGAGATCGTGGTTGGAGGGGGAGGCTAACAGGGATGGGGTGGGACAAAGAAACTCACAGCACGAACGCCACTGAGGTCGGCTCCCAGCCATATCAGCAAGTGTGTCCAACCAAACGTGTTCATCGTCTTTTGGACCCCAACCAGAGAGCCGTGACGCTCCAACCGAGGCCAGCTCAGAAGTGAGGGTCCTCATTCTTCTGGACCAAGTCATCGCTTGGCCAACCCAACTATTCTTCCAAGCACATCCCCGGCGCGCAAACAACACAAGTCGCGGGAGTCGGTGGGCTGGCATGCGTAACACGTGGCCGAGCCATCGGAGCCTGATGCGTGAAATGACGGTGCTGAGCGGTTCAGTTCCTTTTCCTGTGCCGTAAACAAGGCGTCGAACACGCTCGTTGCTCACGCGGTGTTCGCACCAGATGTGAGCTAAATTACGAAGGCACCGGTGGTCGAACGTAACTAGCCACTTGAGGTCTGCTGCT
Organism: Dicrocoelium dendriticum; assembly: GCA_944474145.2. Lineage (NCBI taxonomy): Eukaryota > Metazoa > Platyhelminthes > Trematoda > Plagiorchiida > Dicrocoeliidae > Dicrocoelium > Dicrocoelium dendriticum. The sequence continues at coordinate 86,860 of OX104063.1, read as the reverse complement.
TTAAGCGGCCAGGCTTCACCACCGTACAGTAGGATCGAACGTACTGCTGCATCGTACGCTACCCTTCAGGGTAAGAGTAATGTCGCACCAGCGCCATAAGTGGCGTAGGTTAGTAAAAGCGCCCCGAGCTTTTGCTATACGGTTCGTGAGCTCATCTTCAATCCCACGGGCGCTGATACAACTTCCCAGGTAGTTGAATTTTCGAACGACTTCTAGCTGATCCCCACCAAGGGTCAGCACAGGGGGCCATCCCTGCGAATCTTGGAGGAACGCTTTGCACTTCGAGGGTGCGAAGCAAAGCCCGAACTGACGGACAGCTAGTGCTAATCTGTCCAGTGCCGCTTGGCATGTTTGTAAGCTGTCACATATTAGGGCAATATCATTCGCATACTCTAAGTCAAGAAGTCGTTCTCCTGGGAGTAGCTCCACACCTTCTAAGTCGTGTCCTGTGAACGCGATTTCCATGACTTCGTCAACAGCGAAATTGAAGAGGAAAGGTGACGGCGGGTATCCTTGTCTCACGCCGCTGGAGATATTAAAGGGCGACGACAACTTGCCGTAAGCCCTCACTCTGCCCGAGCTACGCGCATATAATGCTCGGATAATATTCACATATTTCTCAGGTACACGTTTCCTGAGTTGACAGTCCCAAAGTGCATGTCTATCCACCGAATCGAATGCACCTTTGATATCGAATAACACGACTACGGTGGGCCGCCAATATGTGTGACGGTGCTCCCACAACTGACGCAAGGTGAAGATGTGGTCAATGCAGCCACGACCTCGATGAAACCCAGCTTGCTCTTCACGAATCTGGCTTTCACGAGTGCCAGTCAGTCTGTGAAGGATGACAGAGGCAAGCACTTTGGAGCCGATGGAGATCAGACTGATTCCTCTATGGCTGCCGCATTTCGATCGTGAGCCTCCTTTGAAAATTAGGACTATGGTGGAGCGGCTCCAATCGGTTGGGGCAGTTTCCTGCTCCCACAGTCTCACTAGTAACTCGTGTAAATGATCCACAAGAGCAGGTCCCCCGAATTTGAAGATGGCTGGAGGAAGATCACCAGGTCCCGCGGCTTTGTTCAACTTCAACAGTTTGATCTCACGTTTGACTTCTGAGCGAGAGGTTGGATCCAAAGGAACAGCCCAGGGAGTGGGGCGATCAGTGGCCGGCGAGAAATCTAACAATTCCGACCGATTAAATTGCCTTTCAAAGTGCTCAGCCCAACGCTCCAAACGTTTTGATAAGTTGTGGATAGGCTGTCCACCCTCGTCACCTATAGTTTCGCTAACACCAGGTCTCCTGCTGCACGCTTTCCGTATCAGACGGAATAGCTTACGATGGTTACCAAGGGCAGTGGCCATTTCCATCTCTGTTGCACGATTAGACCACCAGGATTCGAGCACTCTCTTCAAGCTGGCACGGAGTTTCGCCCGGAGCTCTTTGTGAGTTTCATTGTGTTCGCTTCCAGCCGGAATATGCCGGCGAGCATCTATAAGTTCCAGAGACTGTGACGAGACCCATTGTCCATGTTGGTGATTAGACATACCACATGAGGATTTGCGTGCTGCAAGTAAGGTCTGGGGTATATGAGACCAGTGAGCTTCAATTGCATCCAGTGAGCGTTTATCCAACTCGGATGACAGCGTACTTCGATAGGCATTCAGAACAGCTGGCTTCGCCAGTTGGCTAGTGTCAATGCGCTCACAGCGTCGTCGTGGGCGTCCGCCAAAGCGCATCCGTATGTCAGCACATACAAGTGCATGGTCGGTGTCAACACCTGTGCTCCAAATCGAGCGACAGTTCTGGACGCAGCCTCTCCATCGGTAAATTATAGCAATGTGATCGATTTGCGTCCATAGCTGGTTCGAGGCTGGTGGACGCCAAGTGACCCTCCGTCGGGTGCTGTGTCGGAAATTAGTGGTTGCAAGAAATAAGCGAGCATCCTCACACAAATGAAGTAACCGCTCACTGTTCTCATTACGGGAGCCTATGCCATGTTGGCCGCCCAGATGCAGCTCATCTGTGGATAATTTTCCAACTTGAGCGTTCAGATCCCCAGCCAGCACAACAGTGTCCGAGCTTCTTATGTGGCTAAGAAGCTCGTTCAGTTGACGATAGAAGTCGTCTTTTACCGAGTCATCGCTACAGTTTGTCGGTGCATAGGCAGCGATAACGAATAGACACCTGTTAGTCCCACGCGACTTCGAAGCTTTGAACGAGCCAGCCAGTTGGACCACACACATCCGGTTACTAATTAAAATCCAAACAACTAGAGCAGCTTCGGCCCGGGGACTCAGGGCAATACCAACACCGGCTTGGTCGGTACTCGAAGCTGCATCGTCACCGGACAGGTGCAATGAGAAAGTGCTGCTAGTGTCACCTGAAGGGGATCGCAGAGTGAGCACAGAGCTCGAGTCTTGCAGGCGGGTCTCCGATAAGCAGCAGATATCGATCGAGAGGGTCTCCAATGTTCGGGCAAGTGCTGCCTGTTGACCGATCTGAAGCAATGTGCGAACATTAAGGCATGCCAGTCTGAAGGAGGATTGAGGGCTCCAAATGGAAGCCGATGAACTGGACTGGGCCGCTTGCTTGGGCATGGGCCTGTTGACAGTGCAGGAATGACGCTCCGCGTTCACCTATGAGTTGAAACTAAAAGACAAGCGACTATTGAAGTAAGGTGGGGGAGGGCCGAGAATTGGGGGATTGAAAACAGGGGGGATAAAGTGAAGCTGGAACGGGACGATAAGGGTGAAAAAGCGCAAGAAGGAGAATAAGAAGATGGGAAGGCTTGAACAGTAGCATCCAAACCTCTATCCACCCTGCCCGATGCAGAAGATAGGGCACCGTTGATTATCCTCTGCGGTGGCCTAAGCATCAGAAATTTGTTTGAATTGCGATTCATTGTATTGCGTGGGCAGGATACTGTCAGGTTTCCCAGGCCTAGACAGGAGAACGATTAGGGTTCTCAACCAAGGCTTTGGTTCAAAAACCTGTCCGCAAGGCAGCGGATTTGGCATTGGGCTACAAGGAGTCCGTTTTAAGGAATAAGGAGCCACCCTCATTCCAGCCCGCAACCTGGAGGACCAGGAGGCTGAGTTTGTCTGGCCTCTAGCCATTGACCAATGTGGTATGAGTGGCTCTGAAGGTGCAAAAGCACCACCCAGGATAGCTCAATGGATCACTGAGGCACACAAACCATCGCACCACGGTAAGGTCCAGCCTCATATAAAGAGAGGGAGCACAATCATATCCTCAACTATAATCACCTACCTTGCTTTAAAGATAAACGCCGCTTAGGGCACAAAATGTCACCGTAAACAGTGTGATCAAAGCTGCTTTTTTACTTCTCTCCGTGCCACCATAGACCTATGATCGTACTTTACTCATTTTGTGAAGTGCATAACAGTTGTCTTATCTCTTTCTTAGCCTTCGCCATCGTTATATGTGTCAAGCATCCTGTTCTACCTACGTTACCCAGAGTGACTCGTTTAATGGCCTGGCACGTGTTAAAGATGTTTATTCCTTAGTATGTTGTGCCGGACACTGTTACAGTAAAACGTATGTCAGTCCCCAGTAATGAAGAACGAGCAGGGCGAGTGCGCGAACAAATGGAGTTTATTCTGAGAACAGAACGTGTGCCAGCACGGGTGGAAGAATTCACACTGTACAACCTGCACTAGCCGTATTCACTTTCAATCATGAGTCCTGATTCAAACCAACACTGGTCTGTTGATCGATATCTTTCCGGTGCGTGAGGCATCAGCCGGATCGACCTTGGGTTCAGCTCGTTCGGGTTTCGGGACAGCTGGTTGAGTGATGGTCACTGGTCACATGTTCGCCAGACCTTACTAGCAGCAGGCAAATTCTCATGTGGTATGTCTAATAGACAACATGGACATTGGGTCTCTTCGCAGTCTCTAGAACTTATAGATGCTCGCCGGCAAATCCCGGTTGGAAGCGAGCACAATGAAACTCGCAAAGAGCTCCGGGCAAAACTCCGTGCTAGCCTGAAGAGAGACCGCGAATCTTGGTGGTCTCATCGTGCGTCAGAGATGGAAGTGGCCGCTGCCCTTGGCAACCATCGTAAGTTATTCCGTCTGATACGGGAAACAGGCAGCAGGAGACCTGGTGTTAGTGAAACTATACGTGACGAGAGTGGACAGCCTATCCACAATTTGTCAAAACGTCTGGAGCGTTGGGCTGAGCATTTTGAAAAGCAATTTAATCGGCAAGAATTGTTCGATTCGCCGGTCACTGATCGCCCCGCTCCGTGGGCTGTGCCTTTGGATCCACCCTCTCGCTCAGAAGTCGAACGTGAGATCGGACTGTTGAAGTTGAACAAAGCCGCGGGACCAGATGATCTTCCTCCAGCCCTCTTCAAATTAGGAGGCTCTGCTCTTGTTGATGCTTTGCATGAATTACTAGTGAAACTGTGGGAGCAGGAAACTGTCCCAACCGACTGGAGCCGCTCCGTTATTGTTCCCATCTTCAAAGGCGGCTCGCGCTCGGAATGCAGCAGCCATAGAGGAATCAGTCTGATCTCCATCGCCTCCAAATTACTCGCGTCCATGAATCTCCACAGACTGACTGGCGCTCGTGAAAGCCAGATTCGTGAGGAGCAAGCCGGGTTTCGTCGGGGTCGTGGCTGCATTGACCACATCTTCACCTTGCGTCAGTTGTGGGAGCACCGTCACACATATTGGCGGCCCACCGTAGTCGTGTTATTCGATATCAAAGGTGCCTTCGATTCGGTTGATCGATGTGCCCTTTGGAATTGTCTACTCAGGAAAGGTGTGCCCGAGAAATATGTAAATATTATCCAAGCATTATATGCGCGTAGCACGGGCAGGGTAAGGGCTTACAGCAGGCTGTCGCCGCCCTTCAATATCTCCAGCGGTGTGAGACAAGGATGCCCGCTGTCACCTTTCCTCTTCAACTTCGCTATTGACGAAGTCATGGAGATTGCATTTACAGGACATGACTTGGAAGGTCTGGAGCTACTTCCAGGAGAACGACTTCTTGACTTAGAGTATGCAGACGACATTGCCCTCATCTGTGACAGCTCCCAGACGTGTCAAGCCGCGCTGGACAGATTAGCACTGGCTGTCAGTCGCTTCGGGCTTTGCTTTGCACCACCGAAGTGCAAAGCGTTCCTCCAGGATTGGCAGGGATGGCCCCCTGTGCTGACCCTTGGTGGGGATCAGCTAGAAGTCGTTCAGAAATTCAATTACCTGGGAAGTTGTATCAGCGCCTTTGGGATCGAAGACGAGATCACGAACCGCATAGCGAAAGCTCGAAGTGCTTTTGCTAACCTTCGCCACCTATGGCGACGGCGCGACATTACTCTCGCCCTGAAGGGTAGAGTGTACAATGCAGCAGTACGTTCGACCTTACTGTACGGTTGCGAAACCTGGTCCCTAAGGTCGGCGGACATGAAGAGGCTAGTTACGTTCGACCATCGGTGCCTTCGCAGTTTGGCTCACATCTGGTGGGAACACCGCGTGAGTAACGAGCGTGTTCGACGCCTTGTTTTCGGCCTAGGAAAAGGGAATGAACCGCTCAGCACCGTCATTTCACTCACCAGGCTCCGATGGCTGGGCCACGTGTTGCGCATGCCAGCCCACCGGCTCCCGCGACGTGCGTTGTTTGCTCACCGGGGATGTGGGTGGAAGAAGAGGAGAGGTGGCCAAGCGATGACTTGGTCCAGAGGAATGAAGGCCCTCACTTCGGAGCTGGCATCAGTTGGAGCTTCACGGCTCCCTGGTTGGGGTCCAAAAGACGGTGAACACGTTTGGCTAGATACACTTGCTGATATGGCAAGGAGCCGTCATCAGTGGCGTTTGTGCTGTGAGTTTCTTTGTCCCTCCCCATCCCTTTAGCCTCCCCCTCCATCTTCGATCTTATTTCGTAGGGTAAAACGTAATTAAATTTTTGTTTTTGCCTAGTAGCCGGCTAGTAGCTTACCGGAACGATGCGTATCCGTTTCTGGTAGCTCAGCTGGCATTCAACTGTCGTATTTATTTTTCCTTTATGTATTGTATGTATGTATGTATTTCCTTTATGTATTGCGGTGCAATAGCGGAGGTGTTTTACCATCTCTAGCTGACATGTATAATGATGATGATGATGATGGTTGAGTGAACGCGATTCACGTGCTGCGCTGGCTTGCGCTCGAGAAATCGTTTCCTCTTAGCTCTTTCCTCCTTAGATTGTTCGATGTACGATCTCCGACTTGGATCAAGCTGCAACGGAGTTACTGACTTACGCGTACGGCTTTATTTGCGTCTTTGCTTGGGCATGTTATCTGTCGTCGGGGCTAGGTTACATGCCTTTCATGCTTCATTAGGCTTTTCTAATTCGCACGTTTCCAATAGAAGATCGAGACTAAGAGATCCATCGCCGCTCTGTGGATCACGACAAAACGTTCAACGGAGTTGGTTAACGTGGCACCTCTACAGCAACGGACCCAACGGTCGTACAAGAGACGCCCAATACGTCCTTTAATGATGCAGACAACCCAGTTTTGATGACCATGGCGATTACTTTTAACTAGCACGCAATCACCTGGTCGCAGCGTACGTTTTTCTTGCGCTACAATGGACTGTTGGCTCGATACTGGTCGGATTACGTCGTGTCCCACGCGTAATTTCCTGTTCACTAGGGCTTCGGCGGCGGAACAGCTTTTCGGACATTGCGGATTTGCAGTTGTTCTGTTCTTCAGTAGGAACCTAATACGTATTACCGCTGTCGTTTCCTCTCCCCTAGATTTCAGTAGGGCTCGCTTAAAAGTGTCGACATATCTCTCGACCTGTCTATTTGATTACTGATGGAATAAAGGCGCTTTGATGTGCGTGATTCTGCATCTCTTTGTAAAATCAACGAACAACTGGGAAGTAAACTGCGTACCGTTTTCGAACATGATTGTCTCCGGAAATCCGAAAATTAAAGACAGATGTCGTAGTTTCACAATCGTTGCAGTTGCAATGGTTGAAGCCATGATGAAAATTTCTGGCAACTTACTGTAGGCATCCACGAGGACCAGGAAACTTTGTCCGTTAATCGGTCCCACAAAATCAATATGGAGATGCACCCTTGTTCTCTCTCCTTTTGGCCGGGGTTCTGCCCTGTGTTGCCTGGGTAGTTTTTGGTCGATGACACAAGCACTCCAGTTGTTCATCCATACCGGGCGAATAAAGCTAACTCCTTGCAAAGCCTTCATTCTGTTTGTACCCGGGTTTTCTGGATGCAACTATGTCAAAACTCTGCTTCGGAGTTCCGACCGAATAATGTGGCGGTCAGCGAAAAGGAGGCAACCATCGACAGTAGATAGTGCGATACGTCGCCGGTAAAGTTGTCGGAGTTTCCCAGTTGGGCAATGTGATGGCCAGGCGGTTCGGTGGTGGTGGTGGTGGTGTTCTCAGCAGTCTATCAACTAGACAAAGAGCAAACAGAAAACCATGGAGATCAGCGGATAAGGAAGAGTCATCGCTTCATACTCATCGTGGCATGCTAGTTGAAGGTGAGCAACACACTTCAGCTATTATACCGCAGGAAGTATGGAACATTTTGACAAAAAGTGGAACAAAACATTTTCAGTTTCTTTCACACGCCGATTTTGCTCTTTTGTGCCATTGTCAATGTTTGTGGTATTAAACATGTGAATCAATACAATACTGTACACAATTCTTCCAATGATTCCGGTTGCGGGCCATATCTTCAAGAGTGCTAAGCCATTGGCACTCCTCATCTTTGGCTCCCCATCTTGGAAGACGTACGGATCCAACAGCGGCTAGACACGACGTCAGCGATTTCATGTGCTGCCGTCAAGTGGAAGGCTGACCACCACGCGGTCGCCTCCAGCCAGGTCCCTGATGAGCGATTAGAGCGCGATGCTGTAGACACTCAGGTGCCATGCGTAGGACGTGACCGAGCCATCTTAACTGGCGCAACAAAAGCAGTTTGTTGAAGAGAGTACTAGCATTTCCCAAAATGCGACATATAACGCCATTACTATTAACTCGATGTTGCCACTAAACATGAGCGATCCTCCTTAAGCAACCGTTATCGAAGGCAGAAAGACGACGCATGTTTTCCTCGCGAATCGGCCAGGACTCGCACCCATACAATAATACTGAGCGAACTGATGCGCTGTAAACGCGGCCCTTTAGTGAGAATGGGACGTCGCGACGACGCTACAAGTGCCTCAGGTTGACAAATGCTGATCGAGCTTTAGCGATGCGAAGAGAAGCTTCTTTGTTGATAGTGCCGTCAGCAGAAACACAGCTCCCAAGGTAGATGAAACTATCTACCTGTTCAATATCTCGGAATATGCTTGGAACCGACTGTGATTTCATGATTTCAGAAGGTTTGAATACAAATCGGTTTTGATAAGGTTTTATTGTGGCAACGTTTCGCCCTTGACATGACACCTGGCCTGAAGAAGCTCTTGTGTGAAGGGCGAAACGTTGCCACAATAAAACCCTAGCAAAACCCATTTGTATTCAAACCTTCTGAAATCATCTACCTGTTCAATTTGTGCACCTTCGAGAGTGAACACTGGAGCAGATGAAAGCCAATCCTTGAGCAGTACTTTTCACTCCGATGGAGCGAACCTCATCTCATACTTAGATGCTTCAACCGCCAAACGATCCAGCATGAGTTGCATACTCTGAGGATCGTCACCAAATAAGGCGATATCATCAGCATAATGTAAGTCGGTCGCGCGCTCACCCGGTAGAAGCTCTAGGCCAAAATGTTGGAAACCTTCTAGAGCGTTCGACAGAACGTCGGACATAGAGAAGCCCTGTCGCACACAGCTATTGACAGCGAATTGCTAGGAATGCTTGCCATACACCCTCACTCTACCGGATGTATTAAAGTTCTCGTAAGATGGCGGTATATTTGTCTGGCACCCCGTACTTTAGCATGCAACGCCATAAAGCAGGTCGATCAGCGGAGTCAAAATCGGTACGTATGTCTAGGAAAGCAACGATAGTGGGCCTATGATAAATGTGGGGATGTTCGAGGAGCTGGCGGAGCGTGAAGATTTGATCCACGCATCCGCGGCCAGGACGGAAAACAGCTTGTTCTTCACGGTAGTATGATTCACGTACTGGGGATAGTCTGCGAAACAGGATGGGTGCCAATAGCTTAGAGTCAACCGAAATAAGACTACTCCCGCGATGGTTTACACATGGAGTACGAGCGCCTTTCTTGAAAATTGGGACAATAACTGATTCGCCCCAAGAGGGAGGCACTTTCTCTTCATGCCCAATTTTTGCGAACAGCACGGTCAGTTGGTTAATGATCGCCACACCGCCGTACTTGAATATTTCCGGAGGAAGTTCGTCTAAGCCGGCAGCCTTGAAACGCTTCAAGCGTCGAATCTCGAGGCAGACTTCCGCTTCGCTGATTGAATGCAGTGGGACGAGCCAGTGTGGACAACAAGGTGTACTCCATGTACTGATGGATGGTGGTGGCCAGTTGAACTGCGGGTGAAAGTGCTCGGCCCAGCGGTCCATACGTCTCTGTTGATTGGTGATCGGAAACTCATCCACCTCACAAATGACCTCACTAATACCAGTCTTCCTGAGGCCAGTGGACCGAATGAATTGGAAAAGGCTGCGAGTGTTGCCAGAGACGGCAGCGGTCTCCATCTCTAAAGCACGCCCAGACCACCATGTCTCGCGGTCCTTGCGTAGGCTTTGCTTGAGCAGCCGGTTCGCAGAACGGTGCCGCTCGTTGCAATCTGATTCCGCGCGGATATCTTTACGGCGTTCGAACGGCTCCAGAGAACGAGAAGAGATCCACGCCTTTAAGAGGCGTCGAGCTAGGCCGCAGCATGACTGTCCGGAAATGGTCATCGCTTTCCGTACACAAGTCCAGTGTTGTTCCACTTCTTGCGATGGACGGAAACTGAGTGCATATGCCAGTGAAGACTGATAGCTCGCCTGGACAGAGGAATCGATTAATCTGTTTACATCAATCTTGCGGTGCTTCGTGTTTCGGGATCCTCCAAAACACATACAGATTTTCGCGTAGACCAGATCATGAGCTGAGTCAACGAAGGTGGACCAAAAGGACCTGCAGTCCGCTGCGGCGCTATCTGACGCTAATTGCAATGTGATCAATTTGAGACCACGGTTGTGTTGGCGAAGGGGGACGCCACGTTACGGAACGCTTTTTCGTACGCCTGAAGTTAGTGCTCGAAAGAAACAGACGGTTGTCTTCGCACAATATGAGAAGTCTCTCCGTTATCAGAGCGGTTCTCATCGAGCGCGTGATGATCACCAAGGTGGCGTTCATATGGTAACAGGCGGCCAACTCGTGCATTAAAATCTCCAGCAAGGATAACGACATCCGACTTTTTAGCATTAGTCAAGAGCTGTTGTAGAACCCGGTAGAATTCGTTCTTGACCGAGTCGTCCCTGCAGTCATTTGGAGCGTACACTGTGATCACAAATAAGTTGTCTCTCTTGGCGGTACCTGTTGATTTTACATGAACCCCGAAGCCGAACTGCACATAGTCGGCTGTTAATAGGGAACCAGTCCGGTAGTGCTGCCTCGGCCTTGCCACTTAGTGCTATACATACGCCAGCCAAACCCGCTGAGGCTGCTTCTGTATCTTCAGAAAGAAGCAGGTGATATCTGGCTTCGTAGTCAGTGGGGAACGTCAATGTAAGCACTTTGCTGGGATCTTGTAATCGGGTTTCTGAAAGGCAGCAGACATCAATATCTAGGGAATCTAGGGTGCGCGTTAGACCGGCTTGCAGCCCAATCTGCGTGGGTGTCCGAACGTTGAAGCACGTCAGACGGAACGAGGATCGGGGACGAAGAAGAGCCATAGGTTGAACTCCTTGGTCTGTGGCGCAACCGGAATCACAGCCAGATTGTTGAACACATGAATCGGGTAACGGAAAGTAAGGATTGTTAACAAACAAAAAATTGGCTTGTGATGAAGTAGGGTGAAAGTGACTAGCAGAAACAGTAGCTGATGAGCACGTTGTAATACAGTCCATGGTTTTGCGAGAGGGCGTGATACTACCCCGTTGCCCAAGCCGAAGTAGGGAGTCGACTTAGGGGACTCCACCCATATCCTTTGGCTAAATAACCTACCCGCTAGACATCGGGGCGAATTCAGGGAATCGCGCCCATTGGGAGGCGTTGACTGTATGTTCAGTTCATGCGGTCCGGTGATATGTCATGGCATGTTGGAGAGTGTTGGCCGATTCAGTCGTTGTTCGGACCATATAAGTCACCGGTAGTCGTTTTATGGTCTCCAACACGGTAGCTCTGACTTCTGGTTCCATAGCGACGTTTGCGGTAATCATTTCCTCCGCTTCCAAGCTGTGATAACGTATTAGTCGTGAAAGTGCATCTGCTTGTTCTATGTTACTAATGGAGACGTACTTGATAATGGAGCTATAGTTCAGCTATACTGTGGCCCAGCGTTGTAACCGATTCTCTATGTAGACTTTTATGTCTTTCTTAGAGCCGAAAATAGCCAACAGCGGCTTGTGGTCGGTGCCAAGGGTGAAATGTCTCTCATAGAGCACTTTATGGAACTTCTTTACGGCAACGATGATGGCCAAAGCTTCTTTCACAATTTGTCCGTTATTGCGCTACGCTGGGGTTAGAGATCCAGTAATATGAGCTATTGCCTTTTTCGTCCCATCAGAAAATTCGTGTGCTATGACTGCCCTCACTCCACGGCTTGACGCGTCAGTTATCAGTACGATTGGAAGCTTTGGATCAAAATGCGTCAGCAGAAGTTCACATGTCAAGTATTTTTTACCTGCTCGAAAGCACTTTGGCATTCGCTTGATCACGCCCATTTACATCCTTTCGATTCAATGGTTCACGTACTCGGTGCATATCTGTCAGGATTGCGCGAGGAATGACCTAAGTTCAGCAACATTTGTAGGTGGGGCATTTTTATGCTTGTCTCAGTGTTTACCGGGACGGGTCGTCGACCATCTTTGTCAAAGATGAACCCAAGGTACTTTATTGAATTTAGAAACAACTCACATTTTTTTTCCTTTTTTTTGGTCGGAACCCATATACAAGTATCTGTTGCAAGACAGCGTCTACACGAGTGCGCAGTTGTAATCTCGTTCGTCCATTGATTAAGATATCATCAAGTTAGGCAGCCACACCTTCAAATCCGCTAAACATGGTGTCCATAATCTGTTGAAAAATTGCTGAGGCCGTCTTCACATTGAAGGTTAAACGAATGTATTGAAACAGACCACGGTCGGTGTTGATAGTGAGCAGAGTCCTAGACTCCTCTTAAACCTCAACTTATAGATAAGCATCCGATAGGTCAGGTTTAGCCAAACACGTGCTGCTGTTCATTTTCGAAAAAATCTCCTCCGGCAATGATAAATCATACTGATGGTCGTCGAGCACATCATTCAGTCCTGTAGTATAGTCGGCACAAATTCGGACAATTACATTCGGCTTTTTTCCAACAACGATTGGCGCCCCCCAAGAAGTATAGTTAACCAACTTTAGGACTACAATTTCTTCTAGACGTTTAAGTTCGGCGTCAACCATCGACAAAGTTGCTTGCGGGGCCTGAAAATTGGTTTGGCGTCCGGGTGCAAATGAAGCATTGCTCTTGCTTTCCAGCAGCATCTAAGGGGATCTATAAAAACTGTTCCGAATTTATTCAAGTGGGCCAGAAAATCTCCATTTATCAGGCAAATTCGACACTCATGATTTCGGCAGGTGTTGGTGAGTGCAACTGGTTGACGGACAGGTCGGAAAGTTCTAGACGATCGATCCAGTCAATGCCAAGAAGCTTGAGCTCTCAACCAACTATGTAAATTGTACCATGATCGCGCTTGCCTGAAATTGCCAGCTCATCATCAAATTCACCAACCAATTTGCTTTTTACCGCCGGATGCATTTCTGACCGTATTGTTAGTCCGACGATATCCTGGCGAACCCAGTTTATTCCAGGTAGTTTTTGACACGATCGTTATGTCGGACGCCGTATTAAGTTGTAAACGAACCGTTCTTCCTTTTATTGTCGCAGTCACGTAATTGCGATGGTGTTTGAAATTAGGATCAGTTGCAACCACGGCCCTATGTGAGCGACTTACCGATCGACACCCTGTGATCTTACGTGCTGTGCGGCCGCACTTTAACTCGGCTCTCGCTTTGCCCTCTGTGGCCACTCTAATTCTCCCCACACAATATTGTTTGTGCGCTCGTTCGAACCAGTTCGACGAGCTCTACTCAGTGCTTCCCAACTCTTGGATCTAACCCGTGTGGATTCTACTCTTGCTCCAGTTCCCAGTTTTCGGCATATTCTTTCCCGAGTTCTACGTGTGTAACTACATCAAATAAATAAATAAAATAAACGTTTATTCCCGACAATGCGAGGCACACCTGTACAGGCATGATCATGTTTAGCTAACATAGTGTGATCAAAATGTACAAAGAGTACATGTTTGGCATAACAGTGAATGTAAGTATATGGGTGTATATATGTATGCAATAGTCTATGAATGTAGCTTGTATTTTTGAGTGTGCCGCAGAATTTTTGACTGTTTGTTGTCGGTAGGAATATGAGAATAAGCGATTGACGTCCGTGGGTTGGATACCATTTTCCGGATGTCCACGGGCCAGTGAATTTATTTTGTGGCGAGTCACATCCGCCACGTCACAGTGTTGATAAGCAGACATTTGTGGCTTTTTATAGGGAGAACGCTTGCCGGGCGAAAACCCACCACGTCCTGGAACACGGAAGCCGAACTATTTGCTGGAACGGGTTAAACCCGAACCACCCAGCTGGCACCACGAGGAGGTTGTTCGGCTAGCCAACCATTCGCAAGAAGAAGCTGAGGGCTCCCAAACTACGCGGCAACCATCCCTGCAAGTTGCAGCATAACAAAGTTACAGTCATATTACTTCATTCCTCAACTGAACAGCTCTAGGGACGCTTATCAGCGCCGATCAACACACGCTACCACTTTGTGTGGGTGTGTGTAACTGCAAGTCGATTGATCGCTGAACCCGACCGTCTGCGCGTTACGACCTCCATCTGATACGACCATCTGACCTTAGTGCGGTTGAACAACTCTCAATTCGTGTGCGTGTTTCAACGTGTTCGTGCGTCACGCCTGGCGCAGAGAACGCTGATCAAGATGAGCGGTCTGATGGGCCTCGCTGCAAACGATAAGAGGACGACTAGCATTCCAATGGCTCAACGTCCCCTATGTTAGGCAGACGATTGCAGTAAAGTTTTTAAGGTCGGGGTAACCTGTTCTAGCTACAACAGGCCATACTGTCCGCAATGTGTAGGCAAATCCGTCCGAGAAGTGAGACAGACAAACAAAGTTGCTGACACAATTTGGTTTTGTCCAACATGCCAAGTCATTCCAGTTGTCAGCTGTTTATCTTTGCCCATGAAAAAGTGCGATAGGATGACTGAGATAATCGCGCATTTTGTAAATACTAAGATTGATCCCACGGAGGTACATATGGCTACGCTAATACTTCAACCAGCCAAAGTAAGCTCTGAATCTAAGCCGACGAAGAGAGCTAGACGCTCCAACCGCACTGCAGCGTCTGTGTCTCCAAATCCACTGGGTCACCTCACTCCGATAGTTGGACAAGCCTCAAACATGCCTGCTTCCACTTCTCCAACCATAGACGCTTCACTTGGAGATTCAGCCATGACACCGACAGCTCGGAGCCGAAGGCAATCCGGTGCAGATAACAAGCAGGTAACGTACGCATCGATTGCCTCGACAAGCACACCGGGAGCGATAGACGTAGCTGCATCTTCTATACTGAGCACACGTGGAGCAACGCAGCTTACACCGTCAACTCCAGTGGTGCCTTCTAAGCAACGCAAATTGCCGGCAAAATCCGTAATGCCAACACTCGCTAAACAAAACCACGCTGCGTTAACTCTCGTGTGTATCAGTATTCCCGAATCCAAATCTGGCACAATAAAAGGCAAGTTGCAAGGCGATCGCGACCAGTGACATTCCATCTGCGATGCGATTGGTATTCGGGGTGAGCCTGCTGTGCCACAAAGCGCAGCGCGTCACCCGTCTTCAGTGCACTCTGGTGAACCTCGAATTCTTCGAGTAACACTAAACTCAGCAGATGTGACAGAGGCTGTGCTGCTCTCAGCAGTTCGTCCTCGCTACTCACCGAGCACAGTGCGCATATTACCCGATCTTCCTTGGAAAGATCGCCCGAAAGATGCAGTTGACCAACGCGCCTTTCTTAATTGGGATAGCAATAAAACAATATTTGTCCATGGTGTTCCCCAGATTCTGCATTCTTCTGATCGCGATGCGCAAACACATGACCGAGAGCAGTGGTGTTACATCCGCGAAGCACTCTCTGTTGACAATGTTATTGCCAAATCCCTGAGAAGAGCTCCATCATCACCTCATTACAAGGGCTGCGGTCCAAGACTAATGAAAGTAATATTACACTGCGAGGGAATGACGCAAGTTCTGTTGGATAACTGGTTAAAGTTTCGAGCTAGGATGCCAACAGAGATAGGGCAAAAGGCAGCAAGCGAACGGCCAAAAGTCGTAAGGAATTCGATGGAACTCGCAAACGCTGCAAACTCTTTGTCTGCACAGTCCTGCAGAGAGACCGACACAACAGGTCAGAGCACAGCACGAGTGAAACGTCTGTTCAGGAACGCTCAATAATGCCATGCAAAGTTGACATCCATCAATACACTCCTAACAACAAAACCCTAGCTTGTATGTACACAAACGCCCAAGACTTTCTAAATAAGTTGGTCGAACTTAGTGAACTCCATGCCTCACAACCGCGGGACCTCGTCATGATTACAGAGACATGGTTAAACGCTGAGATAACCGAATCTCAGACCAATTTACCCGGTATGTCGCTGCATCGCAACGATGGAACCGGAAGGTTTGGCGGTGTGATTCTTTACTATAATACAAACCTCCGATGTGAAGTTGTCGATCACCCGGAAAGCCGAGCTCCTGCTTTGCTTTGGTGCCGCCTATGGTTACGAAACAAGGACACACGTCTACTGGTCGTGACTTACCGCCCACCAAACTTAACGTCGTAAATGGACGCCAAACTGAATCACGTCTTTCAGTTTGCTTTGAACAAGCCTTACACCCACATTTTTATCGCTGGAGACTTTAATCTGCACGCCAGCAACCGACGGTACGCAGTTTAAAGCCTGCTTGCAAGAGCTAATTGCAAGCCACCCTCTATACAGCCAAGTAACCTCTCCCACCAGATTTCGAACTGCTAACAAGCCATCGATACTGGATCTTGTGCTCATTAACGAAGATCTCATGGTTGACGGGATAGTTGCAAGCACATCACTGGGTCGTTGTGATCATGTTACTTTACTCTTTGATTATATATGCTATGCCGAGTACCCTGAAAAGGAGGATAATAAAGTGCATACTCTCACGCACTACAATGTGTTATCTAAGCTTGTTAAGAATACATCTTGGACTTTCTAAACCGAATACCCGCCAGATGTTGCCTGGGAAGCCTTTTCAAGGACGTTTAGCACACTGCTAGCGCACGCATCGGAACAGAAGTCCTTCCAACCCCAAAACAAGCATAAGTCATTTCTTAGAAGCAGTACACCTAAATGTATGTCCTGGAGGGATTTGGCATGGCGATCTCACAAGGACTGCTCGAATGCCGAAATCTGGACTGCATACGTGACACATCGTAACTTCTGTGTGAAACTGATCCGCAAAGACAAAGTCACGCATCAGCAGGAGTTAATGAAGCGATTCTGCACGAACCGCAAACTTCTGTACAGGCACGTTAACGGCCTTCGAAAGGTGAAGCGGGGGGTTCCAGCGCTAGTCACGGCTGTTAGGTGCACGCGATCAGCAATGGAAACAGCTGATCTCCTACGGCTTTATTACTCCCAAACATTCCAGCAGGTAACGAGCCCAAACATTCTCCTCGTTTCTATTACTCCCTCTTCGGGTTTAGACAACATCACCTTCACTGCGGAAGCTGTGATGAAGAGGTTGTTATCCTTGCGTACCCAGGTGCTTTTGCCAATTTCCGCCACCGATGGCGCCGGTGTGACATCACTCCCGCTCTGAATGGCAGAGTTTACTATATATATATATATATATATATATATATATATATATATATATATATATATATATATATATATATGTTAAACAATCTGTGGTACGGATTTTGTGCCATCGGAATCATAGCTGAAAAGGAAAACAGTATGAATAATAAGAAAAGCGCGACAACAAAAGCTTTTTTGTCAATTTTACCACTCAGTTTTTGAAACCTTTTTATGGGGAGAAAGAGGGACACTGCAACGCACCGATGCACACGTCCGCCATTGAGATCGATCTTGAGCCATAGCTTCCAAGGTCTTTAACCAGCAAGCATCCGCATCTCTCGGACCCCAACCAGGGGGTCGACAACAACCGGTCGAGGCCAACTGTTTCGTCAGCTTTTTCATGCGGCTTCTCCATGCTGTAGGCCGTCCACCAGACCGTCTCTTCCAGCCCTGTCCAGCAACCGCAAACAACGCACGACACGGGTAACGCTGGACTGACATGCGCAATACGTGTCCCAACCACCCCAGTTGATGCAGTGAGACGAGCTCTCGAGATGCGCATCGAAATCTCGTCTCCAACAGCCCCGCCAGCAGTGATGCAACTTCCCAAGTAGACAAAGTTCTCCACAACGTCTATTGTCTCACCAGCAAGCGTGAGTGCAGGCAGAGGCACCTGCCAGTCTTGGAAGAGTGCCTTGCATTTGGATGGCGAAAAGTACATACCGTATTTTGATGCTTCAATCGCCAAGCGGTTTAATGCAAGTTGGACGACGTATGGGTCGTCACCCAGCAAAACGATATCATCAGCGTAATCCAAATCAACAACTCGACTACCTCGGAGGAGCTCAACGCCAGCATTCGACGAATCGCCTAGAGCGTTCTTCAAGACATCCTCAATGGCAAAGTTGAATAGGAACGGAGAGATAGGGCATCTTTGTCGAACTCCACTGGAGACCACAAAGGTAGGCGAAAGCTTACCATAAGCCCTAACCCTGCCCGAGGTCAGACTATATAGAGCGCGCAGTATGGAGACGAAAAGCTCGGGGACACCATTCCTCAGTAGGCAGTGCCACAGTACTGTACGATCGACAGAATCGAAGGCTGCACGGATATCCAGGAACACAGCAATCGTTGGCCTCTGATACACATGGCGGAGCACGAGGATCTGGCGGAGTGTGAAGATTTGATGGATGCAGCCTCGACCAGGTCGAAACCCAGCTTGTTCTTCACATTGCAAGGATTCGCGCGTTGGTGATAGCCTGCGAAGTATGATGGATGCCAGCAGCTTGCAAACGACGGGGACTAAACTTATTCCTCTGTAATTTTAGCAGATTTTGCGCAGGCTCTTTTTGTAGACAGGGACGACTCTCGATTCACCCCAAGATGACAGAACTTTCGACCAAAGTTTTGAGAACAAAGCAGTGACTTCTTGAACCAGCGAAGCGCCACCATCTTTAAATAGAGCCGGAGGAAGACCATCAGGGCCGGGGGCTTTATAAAGCTTCATGTGCCGGAGCTCCTGCTCGATTTCCTGGTAAGATTGAGAATCTGTGGGGGTAGACCACACGGCCCTAGCGCGAGCGCCAGAGGTAACAGATGGAGATGGGGGCCAACGAAACTGCGAGCCAAAATGTTCGGCCCATCGCTCCAATCGTCGTTGGAGATTAGTGATTAAGGTGCCATCCTCTTCGCATTTTGTTTCACTTATACCAGATCGAACACCTTCGGTGACTCGAATGAGATGGAAAAGTTTTCTGGTATTACCAGACGGACTAGCAAGCTCCATCTCCCTAGCACCTTCACACCACCAAGCTTCGCGGTCTATTCGCATCATCCTACGCAACTCTCAACCAAGGGATTGGCATTCTTCACTGTGTCTGGAATCCGACGGGATCAAGCGGCCTTTGTCCATCAGCGACAAGGAGTCGACGGAAATACGATGCTTCGGTGGGTGACGGGCAACTCCACAAGTGTCGATACTGGCGGAAACTAAAGCAGCTTTGATATACGCCCACTGCGAATCGAGATCACCGTCAATAGTTGTGCCAAGCAAAGTTGACAGTGAGGCTTGGTACCTGGTTAAAATCGCAGTGTTTTGTAGATTTGTCACGTCCGGTCGGTAGTGAGCGCGGTTAGGTGATCCTCTGAAACGCATGCAAATCTTAGCACTGACCAATGCATGATCGGAGTCTAGAAAGGTTGATCAGTACGATCGGCAGTCCGTTACGCTTCCGCGCCATCTGTAGCTGATTGCTATGTGGTCAAGCTGGGAGCACTCTTGCGTTTGTGAGGGCGGGCGCCAGGTAGCAGTGTGTCTCCTCGAGTGCCGAAAACTAGTGCTCGAAAGAATCAAGCGATGATCAGAGCAAAGAGCAAGCAGTCTGTCTCCATTGTCTGATCGACTGCCACCGAGACCAAAACTACCCCCAAGGTAGTGCTCGCTTGGTGGAAGGCGGCCAACCCGTGCGTTAAAGTCCCCGGCAAGAATGACTATATCAGTCCTTTTGGAGGAACGCAGAACTTCATGTAGCTGCTGGTAAAAGCTATCTTTAACTGCATCCGGGCTGCACTCTGTAGGGGCGTAGGTGGAGACGACAAACAAGGCACGCTTAACGTTTCGACGCCTGCTTACGTTACATGAACCTCGTAGTCTGACTGTACATAGCCGACTGTTGACTGGGATCCATTCAAGCAGAGCTGATTCAGCCCTGGCACTCAGTGCAACGCCAACACCAGCTTGGCCAGTGGCGGCAGCTTCTAGGTCTGCGGAAAGCCGCAAGTAGTATTTGGCATCAGGGTTTATCGGAGAAGCCATTCTGATGACGGCGCTAGTCTTGTAAGCTGGTCTCTGAAAGGCAACAGATGTCTGCCGAAAGCGTTTCAAAAGTACGGGCCAGACATCCTTGTCGTCCGATTTGCATCAAAGTTCGAACATTAAACGCTGCGAGGATGAATGAAGAACCAGGTCGAAGAAGAGCTGGAGTTTCGGTGGAGTGAGAAGCAGTCGCGATGGCAGGACATTGAAAACCGGGAGTTTGGCTGTTGCTTCCATCAGTTGCGAGACGTGGGTCGTTTGTAACGGCGACCGTAGAAGACATAAGAGTACATGCGGGTTAAGGAGGGGAGGTGGGGTGATCTGTGAGTGGAGATTGAGCGGTTGAGTTAGCACAGAAAATAGGCATAGCAGGAGCAGTAGTAAGCAGTGTGGTCCATGATTCATCAGTGGGCGTGATACTACCCGGTTACCCAGGCCGAAGTAATGGGTTGTCTTAGGGGCCCTACCCCGAGCCTTTGATCAAAGATCTAACTTACAAGGCAGCAGGGCGATGTGAGGGCGTCGCAACCAGTTGGGAGTCGGTGACCAAATAGATGGTTCATACGCCTTTCGGTCCGTGAAGGACCAGGGGCCCAACGCACCCTTAAAGTACAATGCCTCTCAGGGAGGGGCAAGGGGCAGTGACTTTATTTAGTGACGAGGCACATCCGCCACGTCGCGGTGTTTTTAAACAGACATTTGTGGCTTTTTATAGGTAGAACGCTTGCCAGGCGAAAACCCACCACGTCCTGGAACACTGCTGCCGAACCATTCGCTGGAACGGGAAATATCCGAACCACTTAGCTGGCACCAGGACGAGGTTGTTGGGCAGGTCAGCCGTCTGTGTTAAGTCCTCCTGTACGGTTGCGAAACCTTGCGCATTAGATCAACCGACATAAAGTGGCTAGTTACATTCGACTATCCCTGCCTTCGAAGCTTAGTCCATGTTTGGTGGGAACACTGCTTGAGCAATGAGCGTGTTTCGCGTCGCGTATTTAGTGCAGGAAGAGCGCGTGCACCACTCAGCCCCAAACTCCGATGGCTGGGCCACGTGTTGCGCATGTCAGCACACCGAGTCCCGCGACGTGTGTGCGGTTGGAAGAGGAGAAGGAAAGGCCAAGCGGTGACTCGGTTTAGAGGAATGAAGTCCCTCACTTCGAAGTTGCCGTTGGTTGGTGTTAACCGACTGCCTGGCGGGGAACCGAAGGACGATGAGCACCTTTAGTTAGATACAGTATCTGGCATGGCGAGGAGCCGACCTCAATGGCGTTTGTGTTGTGTCTCTCTGTGCCTCCCCTCCCCTTTAACTTCCCCCTCCAACCGCGATCTCAACCCAATGCATAATGTGATTTTAGCACTATTTCACTTGTTTAGCTTTTATAGTCTGGAATGTTTAATCTCTTCTCTTTTTTGTATTGCTACACATTTACTGTGGTGTGTCTCTCATCCTCAGCTAACGTGTATTGATGTTAATGATGATTGAGGGGTCAATGATCTTTTCTCAATCTTACATCATCCTTTGGTTGAGGCACCTAGCACTGCAATACCTCAACTCAGGCCCGTTAGCTGTTCTCACGACTCAGATTGGCTGTAGTTTTTCCTGGCATAATTTGCCTCCGCTGCTTTTTCGTTCGTTCTTGCTTTTTCGTACTACACTTTTCCAATGTACTCTTTCTGAAATGATGTTATTTACTTCGGGATCACGCAGCGTTCTGTTTGATGGGTTCTTTTATCCCGCTGGCCTATCGTCCTTGTTCAACGATGCCCCTAAACATCCAAAACATTGTTTCATCATTGATTACTTCCCGTTTTCTCATTTTCCATTTCAGTTCTTTACCTTCTGGTGGTAGTGCTTGGACTTCGCACATTCGTGTTTCTGCGAATGCCGGTTAGTTCAATCGACGTCCCGGTGTTTCAAATTTAATTCTTTCAACACTCCTTATAGTCCCCTCCCAATTGTGATCTGCTTTTTGTGACCACTGCCTCCACATGTCGATTTTCTCTCCAGCCCTGCCCTGTATAGTCGCCAGTCATTAAATTGGCCTTCGTCATACGGTATTCCCGCTCACTTCCATCGAACATGCGATTCTTCGTTTCGGGTGCACGTCTCATCGTTCCACCGCCTATTCAATTGCTTGAAATGCTTCATCGCACTATGTGCTAACCTCATGACATTCTACCTGATTCAGTCCTTGATTATTGAAGGGTGTTCTTTTTGGCTTGTATTTGTTACCGTTTTCCGACGTCCGGTACTCTGTTCATCCTACGATCACGTTACATATATTTCTGTTTATTAATGGACAAACTGTGTCCTACTTGGTGTTTCCCTCTGATTTCCCGCATTTTATACGACTAGCTGCGGTTATTTTTATGTTTGCATCATAATTTGCCCACCATCTTTTCTTCCGTGGCATGAGACAGCCGGATTAACACGTTCCACACCTGGCTTTTAAATATTTGAGCTAAAAACTCCTTAGCATCTCAGACAATTATCAAACGACGTACGTTGTAAGGGGATTAAATCGATTCTTGCATTCTCGTTGGTCCCAAGCGAGCGGCTCATCGTATTCCAAAATAATGAGGTCATGTAAGCCCTGTTGTTGAATGATTTGCGCGCTTCGCACCTCCATGATGTTGACATAGACTGCTCCCGTACGCAGTGCGTCAGCTACTCTCAGTTGATAATCATTGCCTCAAGTGCCGGGAAAAATTGTGACATTCGGTTTCGTTTGAAGGCGCCCAGCAACACATTCGGGTCGTCCTTGTTAACCTATATGATCAGTCTCTTGATTCTGCATTGAAGGCTCACAGAGGTCCTCATAGTCAGGAGCAGAAGCGTCTACCATATCAGAGAGCCACGCTTCGATCGGTGCACCCGATGTAGCTGTCTCACCGGCTACAAATGTGGGGGTGCCAACAGTGTGACACACGGTGACTTATCTAGGTGTTTTCTTTGAATATTTGAGCATAGTTACGCGCAGCCTTTTTTTACTAATTTTTAGCGAAACGCCCTTCCGTTTCCCTCTGACTTTCGCAATGTGACAATCTTTGATCGGTAACTCGATAAACACTGCTTTCTCTTAGACTCACCATTCGATCTCGCTTTTTTACGCCAGTCAGACACCGTATGAGTCATAGTAGATAATCTTTAGTTTATAATGAGTCGAACAGCATGCTGTTCTCCCAGTGAATCTGCAATGTAAATCTTGTGAGCGACGGAACAATACTGGATCAGAGAGCAATTGTGTTGTACCGGGAACTTTTAAAAAGTACATGCTTAACTCTACTTACTTTTCAACAGACTACCCTTTGATCGACCCGCCCGGTCAACATGTGAGCAGTATGTCTAATTAACGGAGGCTATTGTGGTGTTTTGTTACGCGTCACAATGAGATTATAATGTGTTAGTTGAACACGAGGCGTCCCCATTTCAAATTCTTTGGCTTGGTCGTATACCATCCACGCACGACCATGCTCTGACTATTCTGTATGTATGCATTTATTGGTAACAGACTAACGAATAGACATAGAGCCAAACAAAACCATAGAAATCATAAGAAGAATACAGGTTGTCACCACATCCTCATCATGACGCATTAGCTGATGGGGCGCAACACACTTCAGCTATTGTGCGTAAAAAGAACGGAAATCTTTTTGTTATTTTTTTACACGTCGTTTTTCATTTTTTTCGTTTTCAATTGTTAAGCGTTAGATATCTGAATCTAAACAAGTATGTACACAAATTATCTACTGGTTTCAACTACGCGCTATCTGTGGCAATCTTTCTAGTTATCGGTACTCTTCATCCTTTGGTCCCCAACCAGATAGGTGTGTGGATCCAACGGTAGTAAGACGTGAAGTCAACGATTTCATATGCTGACACCAAGTGGACGACTGACCACCACGTGGTCTCTTCCAGCCAAGCACTGCGCGAACGAAAAGGGCGCAGTCAGGCAAACGCTCAGTTGACATACACAAATGGTGCCCGAGCCATCTTAGCTGACGCAGCAAAACCAGATTGTCGAGGGGCATACTCGCATTCCCTAGGACACGACGTCGGACTTCACCATTGGAAACACATTGCTGCCACCACACACGAGCAATCCTCCTCAAGCACCCATTGTCAAAAGCCGAGAACCGGCACATGTAATCCCCGCGAACTGGTCACGACTCACTTCCATATAGCAACACCGCCCGAACGGTGACATTGTACACTCGACCCTTTACCAATTGGGAGACCTCCCGACGGTGCCACAGTTGCTTTACTTTGACGAACGCAGACCGAGCTATGGCGATGCGGAGAGAAACTTCCTTCACAGTAGCCACCAACAGACACGCAGCTACCCTGGTTGACAAAGCTATTCACTTATTCAAGCTCTGTAACATCAAGAGTGAGCACGGGAACGGGCAAGCGCCAATCCTGGAGCAGAAACTTCTACTTTGATGAGAGGGAGCATAGACCGGACTTAGATGCCTCATTCGCCAAACGGTTAAGAACAGTTTGCATGCTCTATAAGTCATCACAAAGCAAGGCGATGTCATCGCCATAATATGACTCAATTTCTCGTTTGCCCGGCAGTAGTTGTAGTTTAAAATTTTGACAACCTTCCAAAGCCCTCAGCAGGATGTCTTCAATCACAAAACTGGAGAGAAGACCGCTATTGAGAGCAAATGACGACGAAAGCTTGCCATAAACACTCACTCTGCCGGAGATATGGAGCTAGAGTGCGCGTAGGATGGTAGTGTACTTTTCTGGGACCCCATTCCTTAGCAAGCAATGCCACTGCACAGGTAGATCAACCGACTCGATTTCAGCACAGATGTCTAAGAATGCAACGCTGCTAGGCCTTTGGTGGAGATGGCGATGGTCGAGGATTCGGCGGAGCGTAAATATTTGATCCAAGCACTCACTGCCAGGACGAAAGCCAGCTTGTTCTTCCTGGTACTGCGATTCGCGAAAGTGGAAAGTCTACTGAGTTGAATGGACGCGAAAAATTTGGAAGCAACTGAAATGAGACTACTCCCCGGTGATTGGTGCGTGAATTGTGAGCACCATTCTTAAAGATCGGGACAATAACTGACTCGCCCCAGGAAGAAGCAACCTTTGCTTCATGCCAATTTTGAAGAACTATGTGGTTAACTGGCTGATGATAACTGCGCCTCCATACTTGAACAGCTCCCGAGGAAGTCCTTCTGAGCCGGCAGCCTTAAATTGTCTCGGATGTCGAATCGCAAGACAAACTTCCGCTTCACTGGGCGGATCAAGTGTGATGACCCAAAGCGAGCGGCTTGCTTCGCAGGGCATACAAATGGACGATGATGACCAATTGAACTGAGACCGAAACTGGTCGGCCCATCGATCCAAGCGTCTCTGTAGGTTGACAATCGGCCAACCATCCGCTTCGCAAATAGTTTCACTGACACCAGGCTTTTTTGGCCAGTGGGTCGAATGAGCTGAAGGTGCTTGCGACTATTGCCTGACAGGGCAACGGCCTCTATTTCCGAAGCGCGCTGAGACCACCAAGCTTCGCGATCACTGCATAGGCTTTGTTTGAGCTGCCAACTGACAGAACGGCGCACTTCATTATGATTGAAATCCGCAGGTAAATTCCTGCGACGATCAAATAAATCTAAAGGGCGCGTGGGGATCCAGAACTTTGTTCGGTTCTGAGTAGGATCACATACTAAGTGCCCGAAAGATATCATGATGCCATGCATGATCTTGCAACCACCACGCTGGCCTAACCGATGTGCGCCGCTCTCAAATCTGGAAAAGTAAAGAACGCTAACAAACCCACTGGGTCAGGTAACGAAACCACGTTGAATGGCAGAAATGCGAAACCGAAAGGGCTCCAAGCGAAAGGCAGTTGCGGGTTAGGAGAATGACATCGAGTAGTTAAAATCGGTCTGGCTTACTCGCACTGTTTGGAATGGTATCATACGAAATGTGCGAATGTGTCCCAACAACGGGTACAAGAGCGAAATAGCTCCCAAGATGCACTGTACTGTGTGCTTCGCCATCCCACTCGTTAAGTGCTTGCGTATGCTAGCTCAGAAGTGCGACCGGTTAACCACAGAAGCCGAGCAGAGGATAAACGATAAGATTACTTTAATAGAAGCGAGTATGCACCACGGAAGCGTAGCGGCTTCTAAGCAACGGAATGCTGCACAATCCGCTTCCCCTGAACCGCAATCAACCACGTCCCCATCTCCGTTGTTTTCTCCAACTTTGGTAGAACGCCGGGCGAAAACAGACCGTACCTACGAGAGTCAAACAGTACTCACGGCAACGAAAATCAGGCACCACTCGAAACGTCTGGTTAAGCAACTTCCACTAGACCTGACATCTAGCATTAACCAGGATGAAGCAGCCGAACACCAACCCTCGGTACCTGTAGCTCAAATGTCTCTTGTCGAGACAAATCACCCCGAACATCAGTTACATATGCAGAGATTGATGCAAAGGTCCACGGTTGTGGCCTCTTCTGTTGTAAACAGCGTTAACGCGAATAGAGGGACCTACAGCAAACAATCAACACTTGTCAACAGGTCAGGACGACCAAGACCAATGGAACTGATTGTGCGTGCAGATGAGTGTCAAAGCCAAGCCCATAAACTTATTACAACTTACTCGTCATCCGAACTCGCCACATTATGGAGAACCCAGATTTATTCGAGTAACACTAAAATCCTCCACCGACGTAGAAAACGTTTTGCTCTCCGCAAGCGCGTTAAAACACGGGTCCTGTGGAATGCGCATCTATCTTGATGTCCCTTGGCGCGTGCGACAATCAAAAGGCAACACTGGAGAGGGGCACAGCAAGTAAGACCGCCTAAACACAATCTTTATACATGGCGTGCCAGAACACCCTTCTAAAGATGTTCAAGAGATCGGAACGCACGATTTAGAACAGTGGGGTTCATTCGTGCAGCACTTTCTTTGGATAATATTGTAGCGCTATCGCTCACCAGGATACCTCTCTCATCAAATTATAGAGGATACGGCCCTAGAATCCTAAAATTGTGCTTCAGTCGGAGCAACAGGCAAATGATGTTTTGGTTCAATGGTGTAGAAATCGGAAACCTCTTCCTTCTGAACTTCGGTTAAAGCTCGCAGAAGCTTTGCGCAGCTGACATATTAAAGCATCTGAAGCAGTAAGCATACTGACGAATGTACGGACGCGTAACTTAATTGCTGCAGTGTTGGGATGAGCAACACTATAATGTTTTTACTTACGGTCTTTGTGATCGGAATGACCGAGGTCCACCTCAAGTGAACCGAGATCTCAATAGAGGTTGCTTGTAGCAACCCAACCACCAGCGTATTCTCCAAGTCCAACTTTGACTCTGACGTAGGTCTAAACGAAGGTTGGGACGCACCTTGTCCGAGTGAAGTTGCAAACGAGGTATCAGTATCCCATCAAATAAACTAGCAACTACTGCCCCCCATCGGTCGGCATTCTCCCACACTTGACCCGTTCATCCCTCTGTGAGCTCCTAGAGACCGAGAAACTGGCCTGCTTGTATACGAATGATCAAGGTCTTTTTAATAAACTGGACGAACTGAAAGATCGCGAAGCTTCCGGGTCATATGGTGTCATTGGTATCATCGAGACGTGGTTGCACACGGGAATGACGGCCGCTGAAGTTTCCCTGCCGGGCATGTCGCTGATCCGGAACGATAGGCCCACAAAAGGAGGATGAGTAATCCTATATTACCGATGTGACTTACAGTGCGAAGCCATGGATGATTCAGACTCGCAGTTCCCCGACTCTCTTTAGTGCCGCTTACAGTTTAAAGGCAGAAACACCTGCCTTGTTGTCTTGGGGTATCGCCCCCCCCTCCTAACTCTACACTCGAAAACGACTACCACCTAGCGGCTGCTTTAAGATGCAGTTTACAACAAAAGTACACTCACATACTTATCATGGGTGATTTCAATGTACATTGTGTAGAAACTCCCGCCACGATCGGAGAACAATTCAAAGCCGATCTACAAGATTTCGTCACCACTGTTCCTCCTTTCAATCACATCCCTTTTTCCAACTCGGTTCAGAACAGGTAACAGGTCATCTGTGCTGGATCTAGTGCTTACCAACGAGGAGCACATGATTGATTTTTTGGTTTTAGACCGCCCGTTGGGTCGTAATGATCAGTTTCAACTTTGTCTACTATGCAGAATGTCGGAATGAGAACCATGAGACTGTACGAACCATCACAAGCTACGATCGATTAGCCCAGGTCGTCAGCGCCACAACTAGGACGAAGAACCCTCCTGAGTCGCCTGGCTCGAGTTCGTCAACAAATTCAGTCAGCTGATTGCAGAGACTTCAGAGATAACAGTTTGCAGTAAGTGTACATCATTTTCTTTCGTTAGGTGCTGAACTCAAAAATGGTTGACAGTACACAACGTAGCATGGCGTGTGTACAGAGAAGCTCTAGCACCAGAAACTTGGGACAACTACGTAGCCCAATGTAACCACTGCACCAAACTTCTAAGAGAAGACAAAGCCGCCTATCAGCACAACAGCGCAAAAACCTTCAGTGCTAAACACAAACTGCTGTACAAGCACGTCAGTAGCCTAAGAAAGGTGAGGCAAGGATTTCCTCCACTCAGATCGGTTGATGGCCCAACAAGAACGGCTATGGAAGGAGCTAACGTGCTGCGGATACAATATGCCCCCACGTTTCAGTGGGTCTTGCCACAAAGCGATGTACCAACCTTGGTTGTCTCCTCGCCAGGACTAATCCACATCACTTTTACCGCAGAGGCTGTATTGCAAAAGCTGACGTCTCTCCGCAAACGCAGCTCGTCGCGTGTCGACACTATTCGTCTAGATACACTGGAAGCAGCAGGACCTTTAGCTCAGTTTTTCCAGCGCTTATCATCATCATCGTACACGTAAGCTAGAGGTGTTTAACACCTCAGCTATTGTGTCCAGCGCTGCTTAGATCAGAATCAAGTTCCCACTATGTGGAAGCTTGGAATAATAATCCCGATTCACAAATTTGTAAGCAGAACCGATCCCTTCAACTGCCGCCCAGTACCCCTTCTTCCTATACTCTCTAAGGTCATGGAATCCATAGTTGCCGATGCACTGGTGTGCTATCTGGAACACTGTAACATCATCACGCCTTAGCAACACGGTTTCCGTCGACAGCACTCATGTACGACGAACTTACTAATCGCACGCATTAGTTGAACCGAGGCAGCTGACACTAGAGATGTTGATGTGGTCTACCTTGATTTTTTGTAAGCTTTCAATCGTCTAGACCATCGGATACTACTCTCCAAGCTCCAGCATTACGGGATCGGCGACCCTCTTTTAAGCTGGGTTGCCAAGTTTCTACTTCAACTGCAATTAGTGGTCAGAGTTCGAAGCTCTTTATCCGAGCCCATAGAAGTCGAGTGTGGTGTGCCGCAAGGTTCAGTTCTACGTCCACGTTTTTTTTGGTGTTTACTAATGACCTTACCCGATGAATCGCTTCAAACTTCCTAATGTTTGCCGACGATATCAAGATCTGGCGCAGGATCCAGGCGAACGCCGACCAACATGTGCTTCAGAGTATATCAATGGTCAACACAAACCTTACTGCATTTCAACGTCAGTAAAGACATGGCGCTTTCCATCCGACATCAGAGCAGCTACTCATACCGGCTCGGAACAAATATACTACAACGATCAACTCTCGAGCGTGACATGGTTGTCCTGATTCAAAATGACTTGGGTTGCTCCAGGCAATCCGAAAAGGTTTCGAAGACTGGAAACCAACACGTCGGGCTGTTGCGACCCGCCTTTGGACAAATAAACAGCTCCATATTTCGATAATTGCTCAGTGCGTATGTTCGCCCCCATGTCGAATACGCAATCCAAGCCTGGCATCCATGACTGAAACACGATCTTAATGCACTGGAGCAGCCATGATGTCGGGCATCTAAGAATGTAATTGGAATGCGCAATCTTTCCTACCAGGACAGACTGCAACGATTGGGGGTATTAAGTGGAAGCTATCGCAGACTACGAGGCGACCTGATTATGGCATACTTGATTCTGCGAGACCCACATCATGTGTGCCGCCCTCTACTGCAACTCAGCAGCATTACAAACCTGAGGGGCCACTCATTGAAACTCACTGTGGAGTATGGGCGCTTGGAGTGCCGTAGAAATTTCTTTTTCATTTGTGTCTGTCACCCATGGAATGCTCTCCCAGGATCGGTCGTCTCTTCATCGACACTAACAGTATTTAAAATACGGTTGGAGGATGCACTTATCCACTCACACTTTGTCACTGGGCACTGCGTCTCCATCCTACACGTGGAGTTTATCATGGAATTATTTGATGTTAACTGCGGGTGCTGTGAATCTAAGCAGATTGCAGACTACAGCGGAGCAAACGATAAGTCCTTATTTTCATAAAGTACTAACTTTTACTATCATTATTATTTTGTCTATTCCCTACCAACCATGCACTGGGATTTGTAAAGCAACGCTTCTTAACCCGTATACATTCATTGTTCATTGTCCAGTGTTCGTCAATGTCTTGTGGAGGGTCACAACTAATCCCATCGGTCAAGGAAGCTTGATAGCTCTGCTGAACTGAGAGAGTAGATAACTTATTTGTATCCAACTTACAGTGCTTCGTTTTTGGGGCCCTCCGAAACTCATGCAGATATTCGCACAGCCAAGAGCATGGTCTGAGTCAAGGAAGATGGCCCAGATTGATCTATCTTTACACTACCCTGTCATCTGAAATTGCTTGCGATATGATCAATCTGAGACCAAGATTGGGACGCAAAAGCGACTCGCCAACCAGCGGAACGTTTCCTCGAATGCCAAAAGCTGGTGCTCGACATAAATAAATCATTATCTTCGCATAGTGTGCGAAGTCTCTCCCCATTATCCGAGTAGCTCTCATCGAGCGCATGATAACCACCGAGGTGACTTTCGCATGACAATAGATGACCGACCTGTGCGTTGAGATCCCTAGCAAGGACAACAATATCCGACTTGTAAGCTCTGCCCAAAAGCTGGTGAAGTTCACGATAAAAAGTCGTCCTTGACCGAGTCGGGACTGCAGTCAGTGGGAGCGTAAGTCGAGACCACAAACAAGTTGCGTCTCTCTTCACGATATCTGTTGATTATGTATGATCCCCGAAGTCGAACTGCACACAGTCGGCTATTAATCGGAAACCAGTCCAGCAGTGCGGTTTCGGCTTAGCTACTTAGCGCTACACCAACGCCAGCCAAGCCTGTCGCTGCTGCCTCTGTGTCACCAGATGGACGTAGGTGAGGCATGCTCCACGGTCGGTAGAAGATGGCAACTCAAACACAGTACTGGAGTCTTGCAAGCGTGCTTCTGTAAGACTGCAAACATCCATGGCAAGGGATTCCAAGGTGCGCGCAAGACCAGCCTGCTGCCCGATCTGCATGAGTGTACGTACATTGAAGCATGCTGGCGGAAGGAGGACCGAGGCCGAAGGAGGGCTACTGGACGAACTCTGTTGGTATCGACGAAACCATCGGGAGTGGAATCATAGAAACAGGAATCAGCTGGTAACGGATAACTGTGATTATCAACAAGTGAACTGGTGGCATGTGAATAAGGTGTGCAGGTTGCAGAAGTTAAGGCAACTGAGCGCGATATAGCAGACGAACAATCCATGGTTTTGTCATTGGGAGTGATACTACCCGGTTGCCCAAGCCGAAGTAGAGAGTAGTCTTGGGAGATTACACCCCCGAGCCTTTGGCTAAGTAGCCTACCTGCAAGGCAGCAGAACGCATTAAGGGAATCGCGCCCATTGGGAGTCGCTGAGTGAATGTTCAGTTCATACGTCTTTTGTTTGGTAGGTTACCGAACTGGAGCCCAATCCTCCTCATGAAATCTACACAATTGCCTTAGTACAATGCTTCACCGAGGTGGAACGCTGCCGCCGAACACTTTGCTGGGACAAGGTACACCCGAATCACCCAACTGGCATCATGAGGAACTAGTTCGGCAACTTTGGCCGGTTCGAATCCGCCTAGGTGCGGGCGACCGGGAGATATGCCTAACCCACGCGCGACCGGTGGTGTTCGCGTGGCAACGAACCGCCGGTTCGATGTGCCGGGGTACATTTGATGTCTTTTCTGGCATATGATCTGACGCTGTTTTTGCCAGTTTTGTATTTTTAAAACAAGTAGTTCCGCCCAATAATTTGAAAAGCACAGTGGGATGAATTTTGACGGACGCATACAATACCTATAAGGATAACTGGAAATTATATACAACTGCCAGCTGGTGTATACAAACGGAAATCTCGTTCCTATGTCCAAGACAACTTGAGGCTGACCGATAGTTGCTTTTGAACACAATGCACTGTTTCGATCCGGCTTATTGCACCATCCTCG
Source organism: Dicrocoelium dendriticum (assembly GCA_944474145.2). Lineage (NCBI taxonomy): Eukaryota > Metazoa > Platyhelminthes > Trematoda > Plagiorchiida > Dicrocoeliidae > Dicrocoelium > Dicrocoelium dendriticum. The sequence goes on along the minus strand of OX104063.1, from coordinate 54,577 downwards.
GCTAAACAGAGAGGGCGGGAATTGGTTTATCGCAGCGGAACCTTGAATGACTTGCTGTGCTACGGTGACTCCGGGTCGATCGCAAGTACTGGCGGCCTACATGAACACCTGGTGTGAGCTGGGCATGCTTGTTTCAGTGGTTTTCATTGGGTCACTGTGGCGCGTGTTCCGATGCAAGCAGGCGTCCAAAATTAACTCTCGATAAGCCTCAGGTTGCCTTGGACATATGGAGGAGATTTCATTTCGTTCGTCTGCACCAGCTGATATCTTTATGCAATTTCCAGTCATCCTTATTGGCACTGAAGTGACTGTTCGAAATGCACGCATCCGCCGAAATCCGTCTTTTCACTGTACTTTTTCGAATCCTGTCATTGCCATTCAGCAAATCTCGTTGATGTTACTCTACTTCGTACAGTTTCTTTCATCATCTCTGGTCTTCTTGTTACCGCAGCCTTTGTTCATCATCCACAGTTGAGCCGCGCGACGAGCGTGCACTTCACATCAACGGGAATTTTTAACACAACCGATGTTTCCTGAACTGTTTTGTCTGATTCTTTATACGATATCAATAATTGTCATCAGACTCGATAAATAGTCCACAATGAAGTTGAGTGTGTGGAATTTGAACTGGTCTGTTTTTTTCTGTACGGCGCCTACTACCACATTGTGTTTTCTTTACGATTTCAGGTGTTCTACTCGATAACACTCAAGCTGTGTTGAGCGCGTTTTTGCATTCAACAAACATATTTTGACCGCGATGCGTGTGACTACTGTTCCACTTGCTGATAGCGTATTCTGCGTAGCACCGTCCCTGTAAATCTGTCCTGTTTTCCTCTCACTCGGCATTGTCTAAATAGCAATGGTGCCATTGGTATTGGCCTACTTGCCTTGTAACTAGCACAGCATTTCTGGCCTTTTTGAGAACATCTCCACAATGGTGGGTAAGAAGAACTTTATTGCGATTATCTCCTTACACATTACGGAGAACTTCACCATCACTCTTACTGATTACGTGCGTTTGAGGATCTGGGTCAGCAGCACAGGAATGATCGAAGAGGGATAGTGCTCTTCGAAACCCGTTGGGCAATGGTCTTTCAGTTCATTGAGCATGGTTCCACCTCCCACGCTTTGCACAAAATGACTTTACCAGGCTCGTTGTTGGTTCCGCATCTAACCAAATCACCGTATCTTGTACTTAATAATATCGGTACGCGCTGATTATCTCGTATACTGTTATCCTCCAACCAGTGACGTCGAACGTGTCTCATGTTTGCCTCAGCTTTCCAACGTTTGTAAGTCAACCGCTTTGAGCCACCTGTTTGATCGTCTAGTTTTATTACGCTTGATACATGGAGATATTCTGGATTAAACTAAGTCTTTCGATTATTTAGGTATACTGTAGACTGACGACTTATAAGGTGACCCGCATGGGGTACTGTGTCATTTCTCAACTATGAGTTATCACGATTAAAGGAGTAGGTGCTTGGCAAGTCCCGTAGGATGGTTGGAGTGAAAACTGGAAGAACCGAAGATTAAGTGAATCGTCAGTATAATGGTCTACGGTTTTAACTTTGCTGCTGCATAACTACAGCTTGAAATGGGAATTGAATAGGCACACACAAATTCATATGGGGCGCAGTTATAGTTCAAGTAATCCGTGTGAAAAAAATATAAAGATGTAAGTGACAACGCTCACTCGTGTGTCATTTCCTTGGGCCGCTGTGATACGTAATTCAGTTTAGGTACACCCTAACGATATTCCACAGTAGCAACATTTAAGAAATGATGTACAGGAAGTGAAAATGAGCAGTTGACGCCCGGACATACCGGTTATATGGCGCAATGCAAATGCATGAGCGTATCATCGTCTTTCGAATACCGTCGCCGGCCCGTAGACCTAAGGATCACAAACCTGCTTTGTAATTTGAGGGTGCGGGTTCGAGTCTGAGTAGCGACGGGTGGGGGACCCTCACAGTATCCTTAATCCACGTGCCACCGGTGGTGGTTACCCGGCAGCAAAGGGTCGGTACTGCGTGCCGGCGTACTGCTTATGCGTGCCTTTTGAATACCTTCGGTGTAGGGGAGCTACCTAATTGGGTAGGACGTTCCAAGATTGGCACGGACGAAGTAAAAAGAAATTCCGGCTACATTCCAATCGACTATACTGTTTGGCCAGCTGGTGGCCTTTCAGCATGGTATTGGGATTCAGGTTCAGGAGATGACGGCAATCATGATTTGGACCCCTCAGGATCAAATATCTTATTATCAAATCGCCACTCTGGAGTTCGTATTGTTCTCTGTGTAATGCTGCTCCGTATGGTAACGTTTGTTCGTTTTCAAGGGGCTACTGCTCGCGAACATTCGTCCAGTGACCACATTTGAACCGATCTGATTGAGAATGTTACCTATTCTGACTTATTCTGTTATTGCTGCAGGAGCATAACAGACACCATACTGCCACTGACGAAAGTACACGGCGGATACGATTATTTTAATAGTCAAATGGAAGACATTGATCCAGTTTCGGAGACACGGTTCAAGTCAGTACCGCAAGTGTTGTATGTGCTGCCTCTTTTGAACCTCACCGAGGAGCTCAAGCTGCATGGCCTGGTAAGCAGCTTTCAAGATTAGCGTTTTTTTAATCACTGCGTTGACATGGATGCAGATGGCGAATTCTCCGTGTTGCCGCATGTACCGTTTTTACCACAGAGGATAGATGGGTGATGGGAATCGGGGGGATAGCAAAAGAGATGGGCGGGAAACATCGAGGGCATCGGTGGGAACTTACTTTCATAACCACTTGCTGGCAGATACGGTCATGAAGCAGTCCGTCGAATTGCTCATTCTAAACAGACTGGATGATCCCAAAGTCCCAGAAACAGATAAGAGAAAGGCTAGGGTTCTCAGTATGGGTCTAACGCGAAAACCTGGTTACACCTCCTAGCGACTGTGCCACCGACCCACAGCATGATATAATTCCGTAGTAGTGCATTCCACTTCAATTATGTTTTTTTAGTTTGGGTACCTGGGACGTTTGTGACCATCGATCAGCTCTAAATACAAATGTCATAAGACGCAGGTCGTGATAAGCACAGCGTATAATATAATTCAGTGGATCGGGAAGATACACGAACCGTCTTGAGACCGCATATGTTGGTTGTCACTTTCGAAGAGCTCCACAGCAAATGTCGAAGGTCACGCTTAAAATTCAACCGTGGCAACCTTCATTTAGCTACTTATGAGCTCGGCTCCGCCGGCGTAGCAATCGAGTGCAATAACAGGAATACTCGGGTTTTGAACCAAGCTGGTATCGGAAACCAGCTTATTCCAGACGGCGCTTAACTAGACTCAAGCGAAACCCCTGTTCTGTAGTCCAAATCCTTAACCGAACTTTCACTTCTCTGCCAACGGCTCGGACTTTGTACATTGCATCATTGGCTGCATAGTATTATGTGGTCACAGAAGTTCGCTTGCATTATTGTCGCCCCCTTCCAACGTCTCATCGTCAGCTATTTTGTTCATTTCAACTATTACTTCACCAGACACTCAAGTTGTGTCATGTCGCTTTTGAACCCGTTGTGCTATTACACTGAATGTTACAACGTCTACACTCAGTCAGACCACCCAGCAGATGGCGCTCTGCTCACTCTCAGTTGGTGCTCTTGTGTAGATTCGTAACAGCTTGGCTCAGGCAGACTGTCACCACACATCCAGGAAAGCGCTATTGTTGCTATTGTGCCGGGACATACCTCTATGCATCCCCGGCTTTTCTACACATTTCATATTAGGCTCTATGGGATCAATTTCTCTCAGTGTTTATCAGGTTCAGATCCCCCTAAGCATGCATGCGAATAGTTCTTTTCTTGTTTGGATCACATTGAATCGATGGATACATGCGATTCGGTTTCTCATCTCTGTCGGACTTAATCAGCGGCATCGCCACCAGCCACAGATGGCGCACATCGATCCAAGCTTGCCGATCGATATGTAGTGGCTTCGGTGTTTTCATCTGGCAAATGTCGTCACCTATGGTAGTAACTTTGTTCACATGTTCCGCTTACCATCATGATGTGGTTTATGTGCATTGAACGCAGCCATGTGATCGCGCAATGTGACAAGGGATCGCTGAAAATAGTGGTGACTTAAGTGCACCCCACATAGCCTCATTATTTCTACGGCCCACGTCATTATGCTTTGATCTACAGTTTGGTGAGTGAAGCGATCGTGAACTACCACATTCAGGCATTCGAAAACGGATAAAGCGAAATGTGGACATCAGCTGGTTTTCTTTATTTTTTCCTAAGCTATACAACAGACTACTTCGGACCTACAAGCAGACTGATCTGCGCTTTCGTACGTAGTCTTAGTTGCTATGCTGTACGATCCTTTATATATATATATATATATATATATATATATATATATATATATATATATATATATATATATATATATATATAGTCGAGTCCGGTTAATAGGACCAGCCGCTTATTCGGGCCAAATTCTGATGAACCGAAACGAATCCTATTACGCTAGCCTAATTTTAGCCGCTTATTAGGACCGGAATTCCGCTTAATCGGACCAGACGATAGAAGGTGGCAGGTAACAGTGTTAAAATCAAGTTCTGTGCCTGGATGTCTGGACTAAACCCACAGTTCAGATGTCGGGCAAGAAAGCGTATCATTCAGTTACGGTAATCCGAGTTGGCCTTTGGATAAACTGAACTGTGGCAACCTTGATGCACATCTATCTAATTGGCTTCAGAACCGCCCGAAACTGACTGTAGTTTCCAATACTTGTAGGCGGAGCGAAGACATACATGCTTGTTCACGTGTCGTTAACCGCTCGATCGATGTACCGCACGTCCATTGAGCCGAATGCCCTGAGCCCGCATTGCGGGCCTACTCTCGAGCACGGCAAGTGATCGCGGACACGCAGGTTCGGCAAATCATAGGACAGCAGGTGGCTAGGTCAACCATAGAAATACCCGGGAGACAGACTCGAGTTCACCTCAGTGAACTGTGCGTGTCTTGTTGCATGTTAAGAAAATGCCACGACGGGACTTGACGTTAGCTGAGAAGATTCGTTTCCTAGATCAGATCAAGTAACGGGGACCAACCACTAGTCAGCGTCGATTGGTGGAAATTACCTGCTTGGCAAAATCTACAATATCGCGCCTGATAAAACGAGAGAAAGATCTGCGAGAAAATGGGCACAATGTGAAGGACGACAAGGTACATTCCAAAAACGGAAAGGTGAAGGCAAGGATCCAGACGTCGATAAGGCCCTTAATGATTGGTTTGCCTTTGTTACTGGACTAGCCGTGCGAGTAAGTGGCCCAATGTTAAAGTACAAAACAGAAGAACTCGCTAAAATGCTGGGCCACGAAGATTTTATAGCTACGACGGCTGGTTGTATCGATGGAAATCTTGACATGATGTAAAATTTATGAAAGCACATGGTGAGAAAGAAAGTGCCAATAGCGCTCGAGCTGAAGAATGGAAATAAACAAAACTACCAGAGCTTCTTGAAAAATTTCCAGCAGATGACATCTATAATGCTGATGAAACCGGGTTGTACTATAGGGCTACACCGGACGGCTCCTTAAGTTACAAACATGTTACCCTCTCTGGCTGCAAAAAAGCAATGGATCGCGTAACTGTCTTGTGCTGTTCAAACATGTCCGGAACAGACAAGAGGAAGTTGCTGGTTATAGGAAAATGTGCCAAGCCTCGCTGCTTTAAGGGACTCAGAATGGACAGTTTACCAGTTGTGTATAGTGCGAACAGAAATGCATGGATGAGCTCTACAGTTTTTAAAGAATGGGTGAAGGATTGGGACACAGAGCTGCAACGCCAGTCGAGAAAAGTGTTATTACTTCTCGACAATTGTGCAGCTCATTCAAATGTGGATTTCTTGAAGAATATCCAGATGGAATTTCTGCCTCCCAAGACCACATCTTTGATACAGCTAATGGACATGGGCATCATAAAAAATTTGAAGACCTTTTATCGTTCAAGGTTGGTGAATTACATCCTTGAATCAATTGAGGAAGGCTTGCTGACCTCATCCTCGACGGCCGGAGAAATCAGTGCAAAGGTCAACATTTTGCAAGCCGTTACATTCGTGGCCGAAAGTTGGCGAAAGATGAGCAGTGCGACAATTCGGAACTGTTTTTCTCACTGTGGCTTTAAGCATATTGTCTCGGAGATGGATGTGGATATGGTGATTGTAAATGAAAATGACGGCGCGAATGTGTAGCTGAAACAAGTTGAAAATTACGAAGAATTTTTGTCAATCGACAACGAACTTCAACTCTATGATGGAAATGAAGAATGCGATGCTGCTATTGTTGCTCGAATAGCAGCGAAACACACGACAGCAACAGAAGACCATGGAAGTGATGAAGCGAACCCTAACGTGTTGATGCCAGTCACAAAACAGGATGCAAGGAACTGCACTGAAACATTGCACCGCCATTTCATGCAGGAAGGAAATGAAGGTAGTCCTATTACTGCGTTACATGTTTGTGGTGATTTTGTGCGAATGCAGTCTGTTAAAAGAATGCGTCAAACCACACTGGATACGGTCTTCAAACGCTGAATGGAATTCTGTAATCCCTTTGTATAAAACTGTACTTCGCATGCTGAATATCTTGTAGGTCGTTACGAAGAATTTGTTTGTAAATTTCTTTTTCAGTGAACAAAGTTTGTTATCAAAGCAGTTCTTTTTTGTGTGTTTGCTATAAATATATGCCGCCAATACAGGTCATAATAGCAGTTTCCTATGTTACGTATAGCACGTCCCATCTTGTTACATCGGGTAACTTCGGTTAATCGGACCAGCCGCTTAATAGGACCAAAATGGTCTGGTCCCAATGTGGTCCGATTAACCGGAATCGACTGTATATATATATATATATATATATATATATATATATATATATATATATATATATATATATATATATATATATATATATATATATATATATATATATATATACTGGTCGCCACCAATAGGGTGGGCATATCAAGAACGCCGTTGCCCAGGTGCAGTAGAAAGGCCTGCTGCTACTGGAAGGGAAACGTAAGTTGTGGAAGCAGCACACGCGGATGGAGCCTAACCTATCGACGTCAAGCACCTGGTGCCGTATCACATGCAGTCGTGTGTGCCTCACCTTTGCCGGTTTGATAAGCTATCTACGTGGTCATGACAGGCTAACATCGAAGAGTCGACAGGTAAGATGACTAGGTAAGTATCAGCTCTTAGTATGTAGGCTACTTTCAATTCCATCTGCTAACCCAGACTAATAATGCAGTAGGTGTGACCCGCGTGCCGCATCACCGATGCAGTTGGTCTGTACATACATCTGTATGTTTATTTTTTCGCATTTTATCTGTTTGCCTATTGATATCCTAGGCCTGGTTGCGCTCCATGTGAATGGGGTCAAGATGCCTGCCTGTTGAAAACCGCCAGCTAGATTGTACTGGCTCCATGTGACTGTTGATCACTTTTTTGTGACACTTGATCCAGAGTCTTCGCGACGGTGCAACGTTTCATCTAGTGTGGAACGGGCTACGACACAGTCCCCATCTTGTATATATCTGGCGTGCAGGTTTCCCCATGTCCTTCAAATAAATAGTATGGTTGTTGGAAGAGCGTGGGTCGGCTTCGAATCGATCGTGGCTTCCATCAATATGCCTCCCAGTCTTATCCGTTCGGGTTTACACTGTACATGGGGTGTATGGATAGGGCTGTGAATGATGTAGCGCAAGCCGCCAATAGTCCCTATGCAGGCGTAGGTGCCCTGTGGCTGTTCGCAGTCTTAGTGACAGGCAAATCCGGAAAACGGGTACTGTTTCCGATTCCATCCGCAATAGGTGTGGCACGCGTTCTACATCGTCCATGAAGTGGGTTTGTATACGCACTGCTTGTTTACTTTTTCGCATTTTATCTGTTTGCTTATTGTTATCTTTCGTTTGGCTACGCTTCATGTGAATGTTGTCAAGGAAAACGTATGCAACCAACCACAGATAATTCAACAGTCTATGAATTGATGTAGAACCATCAAAAACAATAGAAATCAAAGGTAGTTACAGTTATCGTAAAGAAAATCGAACGCGGAGCAATCCATGGTTTCTTCAGTTTGTTGTACTATCCGGTTGGTCAAGACGGAGTATGGAGTTGATTTAGGGACAACACCTTGGGCCTTTAGCTGAATAGCCTACTCATACGGCGGCGGACCGAAGTCGGAAGAATCGTGCTCATTGGAAATCAGTGACTGATTTTTCATTTCATACGCTTTTGGTCTGATGAGTTATCAATGCCCGACTCTATCAATTCAGCGTTCATTCTCCTTACTATAATGAGTTATCGGCGTAAAGCAAGAGGTAAGGACTTGTTAGCGTCGACGCTGCAGTGTTGTTAAACGGACATTCGTGGCTTTTTATAGAGAGAACACTGGCCAAGCGAAAACTCACCACGTCCTGAAACACTATCCAGCCAAAGAGCCCCATTACAAGTAATTGCCCAAGCTTCCTCTCAACAAAAAATTGAAGACCTGTCGATTACTGGCTTCTTTTGAAACAACACTGATGGCCAGACTCTTACGAGTTTTGATCTCAGTCATTTTTGTGTGGCGCACAGCACCACGTTTTTTTCGAACAAGGGGTGAGGTAGGAGAACAGTCAAAACTAGTCATCCTCCACTATTCAATGTGAGTAAGTGCAAGATAATCTCTATACAACACCAGAACAGCCACTGTTACAGTCTAGGAACTCGTGCTACAGCGAGCTGCCACCGAACGTGATTTGGGCGTACTGGTTCAGGATAATCTAGGTTGTTTCAGGCAATCCGCGATAGCCTCCACCACTGGTAACACATGTGGACCTGTTACAACGGGCGTCCGGACAAATAGATCGCTTTATTTTCCGGCAGATGTTTAATGCGTATGTTCGTCCTCATGTCGAATATGCAATTCAAGCCTGGCACCCATAGCTAAAACACAACCTTAGTGCATAGGAGCAGCCCCAATGTCGAGCATCAAAGTACGTTATTGGAATGCACTATTTTTCATTTGAGGCGAGGCTGGAACCATTGGAGGTATTCAGCGGTGTTACGGAGAGAAAGCTTACAGCCAGCGACCAAGCCGAGAGCAGTGGCGTAGAAACGGATCGATCTACAACTAGAGATCGAGCTCGAGTACAGATCAAAATGCGAATCGATGTGGAATCAGCGACAAGTTGGGTCAGGAACTTGAGCCATTTGAGTGGTATTAATTAACATCAATTAGCATCTCCAATATTCTCATGTTAGTAGTTGTCCACAACCTATTTATTGCGCCGTGCTCTCATACACTACGTCTCTCTGTCTACCTAGTTCTGACCTTTTGTATTCCGTCGGTTGGCTGGGCGCGTGACTGATCAGTCAGACAGTCGCAGTCTTAAGGGGCAGCTATCAGCAGTACGACAGTCGTCTGGACAGAGAGCAGAGGTAAAGAAGAAGCATTACAACAGAGGTGGGATACAACGATGGTCGAACAGATGCAGTCCCTACTTCAGCAGTGGCAGCTTCAGTTTGAAAAATCCCAGCGGCAGTTTAATCAGTTGCTATCAGAAAAACCCAACATTCAAGTGGGATGGGAACCCGAACCGAGGTTAGCATCCCAGGAAATTGTATCTGGATGCCACAAGCTGCTCAGTTTGAATCATGACCGAGAAATGATTGGAACTTAAGATCACAGAGAAGAACCCCGGTCCTGTCATATAGTCATTTGTGGCCAAAATGGAATTGTACAAAGAGGTATCAGCACACACGCATAGATAGTGTTTTGGCGTACCTTGTTTTACTGTGCCCCAGTTTCTGTTACGATCAGTTTCATGATCTTGTAATAATAGCACTTTTTCACAACAAAGTGGAAGACTGTTTTGCATGAGAACTGATCAGTAGGTACACAGCGGTCGTTTTGATAGTCATGTGCGATTAACATTCAAGGCCAGGAAGTTATTGCGGTAACGACATTAAGCACACAGTGTAGCGGTATTGCGCTTCGCATTTCCATACCGTACATGTGAAGCAGGTAGAAGAATGAAACCTATGCACTGTAACTCACTTGTGTTAAAAATGTGAATTAAATCAGGAATCTCTGGTCTTAAAGATGGAGTTGAGAGGCGTGCTGTGGTCTCTGATAAGCATGATTTTTTTGGCTTCTTGATGGAGAATGTGGGTGGGGGAACGACCAGGGTACATAGAAATCACCGTTGCACTTTGCTTGATTTCATAACTTCGGTCGCGGTTCACAGAGTGCGTCCATATTCAGCACTTCATAGAACGCGAATAGCATTGACACCATTAGCTCATACAAAACTGTGGAGCAAGAAAGATTGCTATCCAACTGTTGGTTATTTACCGGAAAGCAATTGTAGGAAGAGCAAGTGATGACAGAGTCATAACAAAGTGAAATAATGATGAAAGGTGTTGACGAAGTATATGCAAGAACGGACAGAAATATAGTAGCCCCCGTCCTACATGACCATTAAATACTGTAAGTCTGACAAACGTACGCTATAAAAGTAGCAGGGAATAACGTCATACAGCAACCGTGTAAACGTACCATAATGCAGCTAATACCTTGGGAATTTCTTATGCATATACAAAAACTATTATGGTTGGCGGCATCCGGTTTCGGATTTGCCTGTCACTGTGGCCAGCCACAGGATGCGTGCGCCTACAGAGGGACCATGGGTGGCTTGCGCTGCACCACCCACAGCTCCATCCACATACCCCATATCCAGTGTAAACCCGAAGGAATAAGACCGGGAGGCATGTGGATGGGAGCCACATTTCATCCACGGAGCCGGCTCACACGCCTTCACAGGCAAACACAAGCACGCTGTAGTTGGGAATCAATCGCACACAAGGCGGTGGTTGGACCGTAGTCCGCTTTGTCAGCAGCTGTTTTACAACCAAAACTTACGCACATAACTTTCACGGCGGGGATGGTATTAAAGAAGTTGTTGTGTATGCGTAAGCACAACTCTCCTGGAATCGACAACATTCACCCTAAGTCCCTTGCGGTAATGGGAGAAAGTTTAGCAGAGCCTCTGGCACGATTCAACGCTGCTTCGGTCAGATGTATGTACCCGAGATGTGGAAATGTGGGATCATAACCCCAATTCACAAGGGCGGTAGCCGTTCTGACCCAGCCAACTACCGTCCTGTAACCCTTCTCCCGGTCCTGTCAAAGGTTATGGAAGCTATTGTTGCTGACGTATTAACAGCCTAGCTAGAAGAGTCTGCCTTCCTTGCACATGAACAGCATGGTTTTCGACGGAATCCATCGTGTACCACAAACCTGCTGCTAGCAAGATCGAGTTGGACCAAATTAATTGACAGCGGTGCAGGAGTGGACGTGGTCTACCTAGATTTCTCAAAGGCCTTCGATCGACTAGACCATGGAATCCTGATCTGCAAACTTCAGAGCTTCGGCATTGGTGATCCGCTCCTAGGATGGATCACAAGCTTTCTTCTCCACCGGAGCTTGGAGGTAAAAGTGCGTGGGTCCCTGTCCCACCCAATCCAAGTCGAATGTGGTGTACCACAAGGATCGGTACTGGGGCCACGATTGTCTTTGATGTATATTGACGACATAGCGGCCCTCATTCTTTCCAACTGCCTACTCTATGCCGACGACATCAAGGTCTGGAGAGCGATCAATACACCATACGACTCCGCAATACTTCAAGAGGATCTGGATAAGGTGTATGCGTGGTCAGTTCAGAACCAACTCCCACTCAACACAGAAAAGTGCAGAGTATTACACTTACGTCACCAATCAGCATTTTTCTATAAACTGGGTGACCATGTCCTTAACACAACTGCTGAGGAAAAGGATTTAGGAGTCTTGATTCAGTCCGACCTTGGTTGTTCAGCCCAGGCAAAGAACACATCGAACGCGAGCATTCGAAACTTGGGCCTTCTCCGGCGCACATTTGGACGCTTCGATCCATCCGTTTTCCACCAACTTCTAGGTGCATACATACGACCACACGTTGAGTATGCAATACAAGTCTGGCAGCCGTGGCTGAGGAAAGACCTCTCTGATTTAGAGAAACCTCAACGACGCGCAACGAAGAACGTGAAAGGTTTAGGCCAGTTACGCTACGAAGACAGACTGAGATTGCTCGGGATATTTAGTGGTCAATATCGACGACTACGGGGAGATTTGATTTTGGCTTATCAGATTCTGACAGACCCCAATCATCCCTGCCGCCATCTGCTGGAGCTCAGTAACAACAACAATCTGAGAGGCCATCATCTGAAGCTGACAGTGCAGTACAGCCGTTTGGAATGTCGACGGAATTTCTTTTCCGTGCGTGTTTGCCAAGCCTGGAATGCTCTCCCAGAATCTGTAGTCAGTGCACCCAACCTGATCGAGTTCAAAAATCGAGTTGATAGTGCACTCACTTCATTGCACTATCTCCCATAGTACAGTCTAATTTTGAGAGATCCAAAATCCATACTTTAAAAATAATTCCCCCCCCCCACAAATTTCAACCATGGATTTATATTTTGACGCTTCAAACTCAAACACTTTGCCCCATGCGAATTTCAAGGGGCGGTAACTCTTTTAACCAAATACTCCATACCTCATGATCCCCTCCGGAGTTATAGTGGATTATTATTTTGACACTTCAAACTCGGTGAGTCCACAAGCTTGTAGTGACTCGTTGTTAAACGATATCACTGAATTGGTTTCCATTGAATTTTTCACACTTCTATGATTTTCGCACTGATCACGCTACGGGATTTGTCAAGCTTTAGCTTTTATACCCACATAAATCCATTGTTCCATTGACACTGAATACATGGAACTGCTCTTTGAGCCTAGCACGGCCACAAGGACCGTGCACCCCGTCCCCTCCAGCAACGACCAACTGTCTCCTGGAGCTAGTATGAAGGAAGTAGTGGTTAATAGACAGGTAGGCACCTTGTCAACATGCACATCAAGCGCAGCCACACCGGGGATATCAAGCAACAGCCATTCACTTTAAATGACAAGCTGAAATAAAATAAATCGAATAATGCATACAGATACGGTGGCATAACTCTTCCCTAAATTACCATATGAAGTACGTTGGTTAGCAACGAATCCGCGATAAGTAAGAAATATCCACAAGTTACTTTAAAATGCTACAAACGCAACTAAATTACCGAAGCGCAATTAGCCTAAGCAACGTGGCCAGTTAATAGAAGATTATTCAGGTAGGCAGAACAAACCAAATAAAGTGGAATGAAATTTATCCAGCTTAGAGAGACCTAGTTTAAGTGTAAGTTGATTTAGCCCAATTCCGGTGAAGAAGCATCAATAATGTAACGTCAGCCTCAGCAAGGTAACTACCTGAAAAGCAAATTTCGTCACAGGTGGAAAAAGATACCAAGCTACAACAGGTCTTCAGGCACTTTCCACCATTAGACTGAGCGCGAGCAAACCCACTGAGAATTACAGCTATTTATTTGCAGTCACGTAAGAGAAATGAAATGAAAAGTGGGAAGTCGCCTTATATTTCAATCCATCTAACAACTCGCACCAGTCATTCCTCCGTGTTTTACTTACTCGCTCTCAAGCTAGACCGCCTCCTGAGCGCAATAAGCTTTTCGAAATTACAAGTAGAAAATCTCTCATGATAAGTAGGTTTATGCTTAGATGCACGTAAATAAGTAGATATTTATGAGGAAAATCAAAGTATGGAGGGGCAACTTGGTATCCGACAACGTGCATAATCAGATTGATGTCACTTTCATAGTCTTTAGAAGCTTGGAAATAATATATGCTGTAAATTTTAAATAGGCTATAAAATATGGTCGTGTCACCGTGCTAGAACATTGTAAAAATTCTGATGAGATTTCAAGGTAGTTGAGAAGTGCGGGGAATTGGGTTGTACCTAGTAGAGAACAGCTGATTGGAAGAGCCAGGTTGACAAAATACTAGTGAGGCTAAGAGTGTTTGGAAGTTACCAGAATGACAAACCAGGTACTCACGATGTAGATCCCGATGCAGTCTTTATTTGTTAGTGACTTAACCGACTAGGTAGCATTAAGAAAGTGTATGGAAGGTAAAGGTAAGGAATCAGAATGAGAGGGAACCGAGTTCAATGAAGATAGATAAAACATTGGCCGGAAAAAGAATGAGAGGCAAAAGGGGACCTGGAACTTGACCTGGTGTATTGAAATGTGGTGCAAGCTTGTAGTCTCAAGTTTCGAGGTGGGCCGGGTATTGTAAAGCTATCTCCTACTCCATACAGAGTACTCAAGCCAGGTCACGCACAGCCAAATTGATACTGCTTATGACGGACAGCACGGTAACTGGGAGGTATTGGCTGGGTGGGCAGCCAAACTTTCATACACACATGGTGTACGGATGTCGGTTAAAGAGATATTTTTTACATATTTACATTACACAGTCGGGCTCGCTTTATTGCCCACCCCGCTTCATTGCCCAGTTTTACAAAATACAAATTGCTTTCTCGTATGTTACACTTTTGCCATCTAATTGCCCATTGCCGGAGGCGTCACATCGCTTAATTGCTCAGCTGAGTGGACTGTGCTCTTGTCGCTTTGTCAATTTTACGCCTTCGAGGATCGGTTATTACGATTAACCCACAGCTAGCCAGTCTGATTGAGTCAAGAACAACAAAGATGTCAGCGGTGTTATTAACAGATCAGAAAAGGTTATCTACGTCATTCAATACACGAGCAAGCTAAATGTACAGACAACTGTGAGCAAGCTCTCGGCTCTATTCAAAACACGAGAACTGAGCAAAATCAGGTAATCGTTCCGCTCCACATTTGTCCGTACTCCTTGGGTTACACATAAGTATGGCCAGTAACAGAAAGGATTTATTGTTGGCAGAAGCTAGACGTTTTAAACAAAAGTAACACTTATTCACCAGGAACGTCACAGGCCAAGTTGTCGCGTGCTTTACACATTTCTCATTGTACCCTAGCCAGGTTGATTGCCGGCGAAAAGGAACTGCAGCAGAATTTGTCGCACCGCACTGCAAGCTCTCACAAAAAACAAGGCTATGTGGAAAGCATGAAGCAGTTAAACCGCATTGAAAGACTGGGCGTTGTTGGTTTGTGTGCAAAACCAAACAGTTGCAGGCCCGCTTCTGAAGAAAAAGGCAGAAGAATTCGGTAAAAGACTTGGAAAATTCTCGGCTACCACAGAAGGATGGTTGCAAAAATGGAAGAATAGAAATCAAATTAGGTATAAACGCGCATGGCGAAAGTGTTCCGCTGGGCAGAGCAGTTTGTGAAAATTGACTGATAGATGGACTACCTGAACTTTCAAATGCATTTGATGTTGGCAGCGTGTACAAGACAGACGAAACAGGTCTTTTTTACCGAGCAACTCCAGTGGGCTTTTTGTGTTTTTCCGCCGACAGGCTCAGCGGATCGAAAAATGCCGTGGATAGGATCACTCTCCTGCGATGCGCGAATATTTCGGGCCGAAATCAAAGAAAACTGGTTTTGATTGGAAAAAGTAAGAAATCACGATCTTTTAATGGCGGAAATATGAAGGGATTTCCCGTAACTTATAATACTAACAAAATGCGTTGATGAGGAGAGAACTTTTCACCGAGTGGATCCTCGAATGGGACAAGGAACTAAACCAAAGTGGCCGAATAATTATGTCGCTCTTGGATAATTGCATAGCGCATTCACAGGTAGAAGGCCTAAAAATCATTCAACCAGAGTTTTTTGCCGGCAAACGCGACCAGCATTCTACCCGTGGACCAAAGTGTGGGTATGAATCTGAAAATCCGTTACAGAAAGGAACTTGTGAACCGAATTCTTTATAACATGAGATATAACGGGTTCCCTGGCTCCTCGTCGGTAGTGAATGTCAGCACAGAGATTTCTGTACTCGATGTAATTCAGTTCGTTACAAAATGTTGGAAACAGTTTACCGGTGCAACAACAAAAGCTTGATTTCGGCCTACTGACTCCAGTCGGCTGGCGTCTGATGCACTTTCTGATGACGCCGTTATTGCTGAGGATGTGATCAGCGCTTGTACAATCTAAATCCTTAATGAAGCATAGTTCATCGCCATCGACAATGATGGGGGATGTACCTCAGGTCTGATAACTGTTGAAGATGAAATCATCAGTAAAATTTGAGACGACCGACTAGAACAGAAAGTATGCAGCGACTCAGAGGTCAACCTACCAGATGCCTCCATGAGTGACAGTTAGTATTGCATGTCGCATTCAAGATCAAAGAACTATGCGAATGAGCTGCATAGCTACGGACTTTTGCATGTGTTCCGCAGCGATTTCTTGTCCAAATTGGACTTAATCAGTGCAAAAGTGACTGGGGTAGCAGCTCAAAATAAGGTACAACTGACGTTGGATTGTTTTCTCAGCGAAAATATACAATAGCGCAATTTTATATAGCTATTCAGGTAAGGTGCGTTATGTTATAATTTTTGAATTACATGTCGTGGTCTTCTGAATATACGTCTTCTGTAGGCTTTACTTACAAGTACGTATTTTATCCTTCTAAGCACGTTACAATTCAAGTGATAAACTGTGCAATAACTCAGTGGTTCAGAAAGATAAACCAAACACGAAGCTTTAAGCGAACAATTCTTGTCGATTAATTCTTCGTCAAGCTCATACCATAATATACATTAGGGTAAGGTCTGTTGCCACCGCTGAGGCAGTATGCATACGCCTGACAAACCCGGACTCGTGTGTCCAGAAGGAAGTGATGACACTCAGCAACTCCACCTGACTTCAGGCATGTGATCAGATGACTGCCATCATGATCATAAGTTAAATTTTCTGATCAATTGTTGGAAAACGTTGTTTCTTCTTGCTTTATTAAACTTCGTGAAGGGAAATGCCTGCATGAAATTTCTAAAGAAACGCATCCCTCTTGATACATTTCGCTCGTTGGAAAATGTTGTTTCTTCTTGCTTTATTGAAAATGTTTCTTTGTTAAAATTACCTTATACAGACCTTACCCTAATGTATATTATTGTATGAAACTGACGAAGAACTAGTCGAAAACAATTGTTTGCTTAAGGTTTCGTGTTTCGTTTATATTTCTGAACTTGGCTTAACAAATGGGCATTCTGCTTGATTTGAATTCAGTGGTTGATTTGCTTTGGAAAAATGGCAATATCGGTTAGTTGCTCACCCCGCTTTATTACCAAAACCCGACGGTGGGCAATAAAGCTGGTTCGACTGTATTATAGACGCGTTTGTTTTAGCTAGCAGATGGGATCTGGTGGTGCGATGTTTGTTTTCTCTACGGTTGTTGTTGGCCCCCAGTCAGTTGGCCAGATATAGGGTGCGTCTAAGTAAAGAAGATAGTCAATAACAGAGGCATGGTAGTCAGACTAACTCACAACACCATGGCCAAGATAACCAGGGGGTAAAGATAAAAGTGGGAATTGGAATCTAAGATATAGAATGGATTAAAAGGTGGACGTACTAGAATTTAAGGATTGAAGCAGTGAGAATAGGTGCCTCTGTCAAGTCTGCTCGTGCTCCTGTACTTCCGCAGCTCAAATTCAGTCATCCGGCTAGATAACACCAACACATAGATATTTTAAACCAAGGTGGAAGAGTGTTAGGAGGACTTGCATTATCAGGATTGATGCATCAACTTTCAACGGTATCTATAAGCATGAGCAGACCCATGATTCTGATATTATCAGATGTGATACGAGACGGTATTCGCAGGTATCAGTTTGGTCCAAATCACCTAGGTCGTGCTACACCCACAAGCATGCAGTATGATAGATGTATACCTTGCAATGCACGTTCATTGTTGCGGAGCTAGTATACTGCTTGAATGCCATAAAGGTAGGATTGGTTCGGTCACAAATCGATTGGCAAGCAGGCACAATTGTGATTGTCCTGCAGTTGCACAAATGCACTTTTCACCAAATGGGGAGTATAGGAAACGTGATCAATGGACTTATGCAGGGTGACGGCGTCACCTGCAGGTTTCGCACTTTTAACCGTTATTTGACGATTTGCGTCGCGAGAAATTGTTACAAGGAAAACAAATGTGTTATTCTAATCACCATTTTATGTTGCACCTTTGGACTCCAGTCAGCAAGGCGAGGCAAATCTCAATGTCTCTACATCGTTTCCATTCCGTCCCGTCTCCCTGCTCTACTCGTGTTAATTTAGATGATAGTTCTAATAAAACTGTCTCATCTTGTCCGCTTATACTTCCATGGCAAACACCTGGGGCCAAAAAATTCTTCAAATTTTCACCGACACTGTGAATGCCACACGTCTAAACAGCAAATATCAGGTGCCGAAAGAAACATCGCATATGCTGGGTTCTTGGGTAGTGTGATCACGTGCCGCATAAACCTTCGTTCTGATTCCCAGCACCAAAGCGCGCACCTTTTGGGTAAATATTAGGACGTGTGTCATATAGCTGCCACCCCCCCCCCCAGATGACAGTATTTGCACTCGTCACTTTTCGCTCAGTGATCCTTTAGAGCAAGCTGCTTTTGTTGCGCACCCATAATTCCCCCGAAGTTGGCACTATTTACTCGAAAGCACCGCCGGTGGCAGCTGCGAGAATGACCGACGTACCAGCCCGATTCTTTCAATGATGATGTTGAGCAGGTTCCTAATGTGTGCAAGTAATCATTGTCCCGAGTTCTGATGGTGGGCTGTTTGAAAACTGGCAGCTTTCACCTATTGATCCTCATCCCGTTTCTCGCAAAGGTAAAGGAGACGACCCTTGTTGTGACACTAATGAGCCGCCTAGAAAAATCTAGGATCAGTGAGGCGATCTTGGTTGGACAAAAAGTATTATAAATTGGCTCGACGAAGACGCGTATTGTGGAATAAATTCCTCCATTCACGCTCCGCCAACGATTAATAGGTGTACAAAAGGCAATTAAATCTATACAACCGCGCGAAAGAATAGAAGCGTTGACAGTTCGGAGGGGAGCCTGAAACCTCAGCAAAGACGGCTCCCAAGAGAATTTCCGCTTACATGAAGCGGCGCTTGTGACGTGCAAGCGACGTAGGAGGGCTATGACGAGATAGCCTCTTACTTCCAGCGCTGTACGCTCACCCGCGTTTGTGATGTACTTCGGTTCTGTATTTGCAAGTGAGCATGTGTCTATACCAAGCTCGACGTCTGCAACCCCTGTAGAACTCGAGAGCCTGGATTGCGATGTGGAAGATGTTCGCCATCTACTTGCCGGTCTTGAGTAGCTCCATACGCTGATTCTTACGTCGTTGTCGGCCATAATGTCTCTTTCCGTGACTGATCTAACAGATCACCGTCCGAAGGTACATTGCAGATCGACTGAAAATGATCGGTAAGGAAGCCAGTTCCGAAAGGCGGTGGCCTAAGTATGGTGGACAATTACCGGCCGATTTGTCTGACCCACGTTTTGGCCAAAGTAATGGAGAAGAGCTGAAAGTGAAATTCTTGACGCCCATGCAGCGCGGTTTCATGAGGCGCTGCTCTTGTATCACCCACCGGCATAAATGGTTGCAATCGTTGAATCGAGGGAATTCCGTGGATGTGATCCACATTGCTTTCAGTAAGGCGTTCGACAAAATGAACCATGAGGCCCTGCTCAACAATCTGAGAATGTGCAGTGTTAGTGGCTCATTATACCACTGGATCAGCGACTTCCTTATTCTATTTAAATGGAGGATGGAGGTGGACGACCATCTAACGAACCGGTATACCTTCACCAGTGGAGTATCTCAAGGTACAGTTCAGTGGCTCATTTTAATATTGATCCACCTCAGCGAATTATCTGCTTATTCGGTCGCTTTGTGGCTTGTTTGCAGACGACCTGAAGATTTGGAGAGTAATTGATGCTACCGACGACTGCGACCTACTTTAGCACGACCTGAACCGTGTGGTCTGCAGAGATCGATCTGCCGGACAACCCAGTCAATTCGTTATATATGAGCCTGTAACAGGGTGATGATAACCGTACGTAAACTGTGATCGGGAAACCGCTACAACTTACAACTTCATTGAAGGGTCACGGTGTACCCTTATGATTCGATTTGAAGTTCATAGATAAAACGAACAAACTGTAGCGAAACGGATTGCGCATGCTTTGGGCGCGTTAATGCAGCTTCAGCATTTCGTCTGAAGGGATTGCCACTTGTCTCTTCAGATGCTCGAGTACAGATTACTCACCTATCGTTCGAGCACCCGTTGCTTGGTGCAAAGACTGGAACGGGTTCAGCATGTAGCTAGCACATTCATCCCCAATTTACGAACTATGTCGTCCTAAAACCGATGCAGACGACTTGGGCACCCCACCTATCGTATCGTCGGTTTCGAGTTGAACTCATAATGACGCACCAGATACTGCAACGGCGTCAAATCCTATGCTGAAGCCACTGCTGCACATGTGCGCACCAAGCAGTACTCACGGCTACCGGTACAGGCCCATAGTGTCAAATCTGAAAAGTGTAGCTCACCCTTTATGCTTCGAGTGGCCAGTGGTGAACCATTAAATATTGTTTTAAAATCACAATGAGATGAATTTCGGCAGATTCATGCATTTCGCATCGTCTCAGCAGTGCTGTAGGACTAATGAACACTAGTCCGAGACGTTGCGCGAAATTAAGCGCGGATATCAGAAGGTAATTGGAGTCGGACACAGCGGACACTATTCGATGGGCTATAAGAAGACGCGGACGTATGAAGATAGACAAGAGCAAACACGTGAGCGCGGGAACTTACAAGACGATCAAGTGTCGAGCCGGATGTAGGTCAACATGGACGTAATGTAAAGGAGGTTAAAACAAGAAAGAATAATGTACAGTTAGTCATTAGCGAAATTGTCCACAAAAGATAATAGTTATCTTTTGGGGCGCTACAGCGCCTATAACGATAAGCGGTAATTATTTACATCAGTTTGTGGGTGAATACAAACATACAAATAAACAAGAGGAATAGCGGATATTCTACTCCTAGAACCAGGGCAACCTGAGAGTGACCAATTCTTGTTTTTACACACAAAACACTGGCCTAATCCGATTTATGGCAACTTGGTCGGCGAACCGAAGGAACCGAGAATTGGTGTGGCGAAGCAGGATCCCAAATGCATTGTTGACCAATTCGCTGACCCGAGGTCAATAAGTGCCTGCCGATCGAAGATGCCGGCGGCTTGCGCAAACACGTTGTCTGACTTGAGCCTGCTTGCCACATAATCTCGCATTGGCATATATTCCTTCATTCGGGAACTCAGTATCTTAGTGGTCCTGCCTATGTAACTGACTCCGCAGTTGCATACGCCGAATTGATGGGTAGCGATGGGTCCCATGGGACCAATTCCTTTGGATTTCTTCATGCCGATGATAGAACGACGTCTGTCCGAAGATATTGCTCAGTTACCCCATTAAATATGCTATGTTGACGAGATGTTGGTGTTCTCTTCAATAAAAATATGCAGCTCTCACAGCTAGTGCGGCGTTTTAATTCCTCGCATGCCCATTTAAGAGTTTCTTGCGAAATTGAACAATAGCACTGTTTTTCATATTTAGACTTTTTCCTCAGTCGCGGGTAGCACGGACTGGCAAAATTATCTCTCTGCAGAAAAAGCATATAACCTGGCCATTATCTGCATTTTACTAACTTCACGCCAATGCGACACACGCGAACGCTTGTGAAGACCCAATTTAGTCGCGCCAGAGGATTATGTTTGACCGATAAACTAAAGCCAAGTAGCAACACGACAATTGCAAGTGGCTATTCTCGGAGATTTATCCGGAGCTAGCCAAGCCCGTGAAATAAAGGTGCTCTACTTACCGTACCTAAGAAAATAACTATTCCTAGAGCTGTCTTTTAGCCGGACATTGCTTCTTTGATGACTGCAAGGCGTCTGATTTATGTCACACAGAGTAATTTCTGTGATGCTGAAGTTGCAACCATCGACCGAACTCATAGGCTGCCGTTGCCTCCATTGAAGGAAACTCAGCCTATTGAGGTCAAATCCCAATGCGTATAACAATTCGTATGTAACTGCGGAGCTAGTTGTATAGGCTAAACCGACAGAACGTTGAGTTCCCGAATGAAGAATCAGGTGCTAAAATGGGTCCAATGAGAGCATGTGCAGCAAGCAAGCTCAAGTCAGACTACGTGTGCGCAAGTCGCCGGCATCTTCGATCGACAGACACTTATTGACCTCGGGTCACCAAATTGAGATCAACAATGCATTTAGGATCGTGCTTCACCATACCAATTCTCGGTTCCTTCAGTTCGCCGACCCAGTTACCATAAATCGGATTAGGCCAGTGTTTTGTGTGTTAAAACAAGAATCGGTCAGGCTCAGGTTGCCCTGGTTGTAAGAGCAGGACATTCGCTATTCTTCTTGTTTATTTGTATGTTTGTTTGTGCCCACAAACTGTTGTATATAATTACCGCTTATCATTATCGGCACTGACGAGACGATACGATGTGCATGCATCTGCCGAACTTTGTCTACTCATTGTGCTTTTCAAACTACTCAGTGGAACTTACTGTTTTAAAAAATTGTTTGCCTGAAAAAATAGTCGAGGCGCAATCGGTGTTGAAATTAAAGTAATTCCTTGACACCCACCTTGCGGACTCCACATTCAAGGAGCACATCGACCCGAATAGCATAGAGGGCATGTGTAATTTGCTCAAACGCATAGGAATCAATGGTGGGCTTCCGCAAACGTACCCGATCGAAATAAGGAACAATGAAAAGGCATTAATCACGGGTTAAAATAAGGGTGCTTGACAAGTCACGAAGGATAGTTGGGTTGAAAACCACAAAACCAGAAATTATTTTGTGTCATTTGTTTAGGCGTCTACCGAGTTAAATGCCACACTGCATAAATATAGTGTAAACAAGTTCGATCCTGACATGTCGAATAACATTGGGTGCAGTGGTTGTTGACATATCGTGTGAGAAAATTAAAGATAAGTATAGTCACTCAGTCATGTGCCTCGTCCTTGGGTACATGTGTTGCCTAATTCCGCACACCCCAGAGTGAATCGATAAAAGTGGGCTCTTTTTTGTCAATCGTACTTCCTGCTCCACCTTCATCCAACGCAGTCATAATACACTCCTTTGAGTGGAGCTAAATTTTTCGTGCAGTGGTTACTTTTTAAGGAAACCTTCCCTACAAATAGTTATTCCTGCAACTCAACTTGTTTTAGCACTTCTCGTAATTAGTTTTACGTGTAAAACCTTATTGTTTTTTAGCCACCCTCACTTCTGCAAAATTGCATTCGATAAAGGATCCTCTGGGCTATCCGGTTAGCAGTGTCACTCCTGCGTGACCAATTCTAAGGAAGCTAGGACCCAATTTGTGGTTTTTGTTTAAATTCATCCATCGGTGACACTCAGTCGCTGGCATTTACCCAGCACAAGGCAACTCCGTGTACCTAATCCTACACGAACCACCGTCAGAAGATAACAAGCCTAACTGCGCGTGCGTTTGTGCCATTCTAGTGACAAACCCGCCAATAATAACCAAAGTCGAGTGCACGACTGTGACAACGAACTTGGTAATCGCTCACCTTCAACATCACGTGGTCAAACGGGTGCGATGTTTGGGTTCCACAACAGCCGGCACTGAAAATGATCCCAATTAGCGGCGAATAAGGAAAATCTAAGTGCAACCGCGCAGTTAGGAATGGTCCGGTCTGCTCAAACTGCGACTTCGAAGTCCACCTGAAGTGTGGTGGCGTTAGTCAAGTAGCATTAAATCGGCTCAAATATGTGACTGATGGGCTCTGGTTTTGTCGGAGATGCAGAGCGCCTCTACTTGTCACTTGTGGAACTGTACTTATGGAAAACGGGGAGAAATAACGGAAGCAATTGGGCAGATGGCGTGTCTTAGAGCGTCGCCATTGGAATTGAAGAAAATCGACCCGGTCCCCAGCAAATCTATCTGGGTTTCGTCCCTAAGCCAAATAGTCATATCCGTCTTACCAACCGCCCCACAGTATCTGCGTTGCTTAGGCTAACAACTAACCCCATATTCGGGCAAGTCACGTTCAACGTGACTACTGTTACCCCAGTCGTCGAAAGTGTACCTACGGAGGCCGCGGAATTTTGCTTTACCTTATTGGATTCTACTTTTGCCTGGGATTACTATGTTATACGTGTTTTCTGTACGTGAATTGGTGTATTTTTCCATCTGTGGGAATTTGGTGGGTATTCTCCGGCTACGGTTGGAGATCTCACTGGTTAGCCCAACTGCTGTCCGTGTCCGCCATCTTATATTTTTTCTACAGCAATCTAACCGTTGTCTGCCAGACCACCAGCTTGACCGACAACGTTTGGATTCAACATAAGCTGCTGACTGGCGGTTCAAGCCGCTGGTCATGGGTTCGAATCCTGATGGATCCGATGGATGCGCACTACTGACGATGCCCAACAGGCTGAAACTGCAGTCTAGTGCTTTTCCGGGCATGTGGACGACTATCTGATTTGGAAACTGGCTGCGATGAACCTCACTTAATTACCAGTGTAGATGTTGCAACAAACTGCTTCCGCAGATCTAACAGGCACAATGGCAGTACTGATGCCCACGGAAAGGTAATCCCAAAGTCTTAATCTATTCTTTTCTGACCGTATTTGTGCTTTCTGACTGCATCCATACTACTGAGACGTATATGATCTAAGTGCTGCATACCCAACGCATTGTTCCCCCGAGAACTTTGCTGAACTTGCTCATGCTTTATTATCACAGCTTATTTCATTCCTAACCTTGATCCTCACCATTCGTCTTCCCTACTTAATTAAACGACTTAATCGCAATCCACCGACTAATCCAAACTCTTCGGATCGGCCTCTCGCTCTCCGACATCGCGCAGTCCACTGAGGTGTCACTGTTCACGGTACGACTAATCTAAATTTTTATGGAACACATGTACTTGAGATATTTAGTTTATAATGATACATATAATGTGTGGTTTATTAGTGAAAGCACTTTTGCGACTGATCTTTTTCTCTGAGTTCCGGATGCATCGTTGTTGTCTGTTTGTGTGGCTGCCTTTGCTCGTTGTCTTTTTTTCCGAAATTTCCACAGAACCGGTGGCCAGAAACCGAGGATACGTCCACTGCATTGACCTCAGCACTTCAACGAAGCACAATATTCCTTTATCTGGAAATGGCTGGATAATTATTACGCTGCCTTGTTACTTACCGGATGGACAAAACACTTATTTGTTATCTTGGATGGATGCTACTATATTGAGGCCTGAACAACTGGGTTCAGCTCACTTCTTCTTCACATAATTCTTACTCGGAGTTCACTTGATGACATTTAATGTCAACTCGGACATTTCATCTGTCCGGAGGGCAGATTTTCCTACCTGTGCTATGCACCTCATTTGGAAATATCCCAACACAATACTTTCACTGTGGCAAGAACAAATGGGTTCGGCTCTTTACACTACTGAAATTCATTTCGCCTACCACATCTGGAGCAGCCCACGCTACTCTTACCGACCATATGGTCATGGATGTCAGTGTCTGCAATCAACAGAACTTACCCTGGGAGGATTTCTGTTCCGTTATTCCGGACAACTTGCAGCTATTTCGCCTGAACGATTGCGTTTGAACATTCTCCTTCCTATAATAATTGGTTCAACGACATATTGCTGGATACCCCTCGGAGACATTACGCGGTTCTACAGACCACAAATACAAAACATTCCAACATGTTCGATTTACAGTTTACCTACAGCACCGGCCGTACCATTCCGTCAGGTAGTGAGTGACAGGACCCATGGATGATACAGTCCCGCTCCCATCATGCATCAGCCAGCGAAAATTATGGGGGTATCCTGACTGCGACTAACAGAACCAATAAGCGGTCACTAAGTAGCATTACCCATTGCTGCTTGTCGTTCGAATGGATCGATGGCAGTGTTCCAGGACTTGGTGGGTTTTCGCTTGGCAAGCGTTCTCCCTATAAATAGGCAAAAAACTCCGTTTACCCACACTGCAACGTGGCGGTGACTCGCCACTGAATAAAGTCACAGGCAATAAGCTCACACTGACAAGCTGACCATGACTACATACTACCACGCTTGATACGCCCCGACAGTTTCTTATCTGCATATTTCGTCGCCACGTCTTTTTCTGCGCATTCACCTTTGTTCTTTACGTTGGGCTCACATGAACCCAGCGTATCGTGTAATCGCGACTGAGCGTGTTCTTAACCAGCTCTTTTCTAATTGATCAGTTCTAGTTCTTGACCTATTCCTGCCTGAATTGTTACTGCACTTTATGGCAGACCGACTGTGCCCACACGAACGTGCCCGAACTCACGACAATGGGTTTTCTTCATTTTTATTTCTGTCCTATTTGTACAGTTTCAAATAGGAATGTCTGAACAATCTCTGATTTTCACTGTTACAATTGCCATGACATGTCTGTATAATTGCACTTATTTGATCATGCCCTCGCGGGCATGCCTCGCATGGCCGAGAATAAATGTTTATTTATTTATTTATTTTTTTATTTACTACTAACGTTAGTTGGGGCGTAGACAACTGTGTAAAACTTGTGCAATTTGGAACAGAATGCAGAAATTGCCGAAAATACTTTTATTATTAATGTGCCCGCCTTAGTCTTCCCAGATAAAAAACTTAATATTACGACTGATTCTCTCTGGTTCTGCACTGAGTGTACGTCTCTTCCACTCATCACATGTAGAACCGTGTTGGCTCAGAAGTGCGATAGGCTGACAAGGAGTATAGGGTAAGCAGCAGCCGCGAAAGCTGTTTTACAAGAACCAGACAAATCAGTGCATCGAACTCGATCCTCACCATCAAGTTCCAATTCAGAACAATGTAGGCGTAACCATCCAGATTTAGCCACTCCGACACTAGCGGCAGCCCATAAAGATGCGTTCGCCATACATCCTTCAATGGAATCATCTGCCACGCTGAACACTGTCAAAGGCCCGACAACATACGCATCCGTTGTTGCTACCCATATAACGGAGGCACCTCACATCGCAATCCCGCCCGCTGCCAAACGAGTTACTACTACAAATATCATCACTGGACTAAAGGCCCCATCACTTGTCCGACCGAAGAAAGCAGCCACTAGTCCACCCAAAAAGGAGAACATGAAACACTACCCTAATACTCTGACTGTTATATGCTCTAATGTGACTGAATCTGGGATGAATTCCATAAAAGACAAGATACTAGACGACAAAAATCAGTGGGACTCCCTTTGTCAAGTAATAGAGGTTCAAGCTAAACCAGTTAGTATGACGCTTCTCGTCCGTCTCCCAAACTCCGTGCACTACAGTGAACGGCGGTTACTCCAGGTAACACTTCAGTCAAGTAATGATGCAGTGGCAGTTCTCTTGTCAACCACTCGCCTCTGTATCACCACATGCACAGTTCAAATTTTTGCAGAGGTTCCTTGGAGAGAACGCCAGAAAAGCAAACAAAATCCGGTTGACTTCCGTAAACAAGAAGCAAAATCTATACTTGTTTCTCCATGTCTCCGAGCTCCAGACATTAAGCGAGCTAGAGACTAAAGCGCATGACTGGGATGAATATGGTTTTATTCGTGAACTACTCTCACTCGAAAATATTATCGGTAACTCGACATCTAGGTTACCGCTATGACCTAACTACAAAGGGTGTAGTCCCCGAGCGATGAAGGTATCGTTGCACTCCGAACTGATGACAGAACATGTGATCAAAATGTAGCATAAAAAGAGTAAAATGCTGCCATCCGAAATACTTATTGAGGTGATAGGCACCGGGTCACAGATGGACAATGTAACACTGCGAAAGTTGGTTACCAATACAATTAGGTCAGCATGTAGCTTAGAACGGAGACAATTCCAAAACATACCGGCGGCTAAAGGTGCATAGAATGGTCACCCACTTGTTAGCGCTGAGAGCTCTATACAATTACTTGAACTGGCCCTAGGGGCTGCGTCATCGGTCTAACAAAAATACGACCAGCCGCGGACTTTGAAAGGGTCGGCAAAGACCCTCACCGGAAACCAGCATTCACAAAAATGCTTCTAACCAATGACGCCCTCACCTGTTTGTAGACCAGTGCACAAGGTCTTCTCAGCAAGCTAACCTAACTTCCTTTTCGTTAGGTCTTCAACCCTTGGGACCTAGTTATGGTCACCTAACCATGGCTGAACATGGCTATCACAGGTGCTGAGATTGCACTCGCCAGCATGACTACAATATGAAGAGGAGCGAAAGTGCTCCTCTATTATCGATCCGAACTGCATGTTGATATCAATGAGAACCCAGAAACGAAAGTCGTCGATTCTCTGTGGTATCGTATGCACCTAAGATGTAGGGATGTCTGCTTACTGGCAATAGTTTACCGCCCTCCAATGTCCGAGTTGGAAATGGATCGATGCCTAGCTTCCGCGAAGAAATGAGTCCTGGCACCGCCATACGCTCACGTCCTTCTGGTGGGGGACTTCAACCTGCACGCAATCAAATTTCCAGCATCAAACAGCGAACAACTCAAGGCTGATTTGCAAGAGGTGATTGCCGATGTACCTCTGTTCAACAATGTCACCTCTCCCACGCAATTTCGAACGGGTGCCACTCCCTCTATTTTGTACCTTGTGCTCTCCAAAGAGGAACTAATGGTCGACACCCTGAGCATAGATGTACCACTTGGCCGGAACGATCGCGTGATGTTGTTCTTTTGTTGCATTTGTTACTCGGAGTAGATCAGTGAGGACAACGTGAAAATCTAAGTCCTCGCTCAAGAAACCGACTGGTCCTTCCTGGCCGAGAAGCCGCCCGATGTCACTGAGCTGGTGGCAAATGCGTCAGAAAGCAAGGTCCTACGCCCGAAGCAACTGAATTCGTTCCTGAGGAGCTGTATTAGAAAACGCATTATCTTAAGGGGTTCAGCCTGGTGCGCATACAAGGTCTGTCTAAGTAACCTTACCTAGGGTGGTTATGTAAACCAACGAAACGACTGCGTCAAGTTGATCTGCGAACAGAAATTCCAACATCAACAGAACTTAGCGGCGAAATTCAATACAAATCCCAGGTTAATGTATAAACAGACCAACAAGCTCCGAAGAGTGCAGCACGGGATCCCAGTTGTAGGTACAACAGATGGTCATGCGCAAATCGCACAAGATGCAGTCAACGTACTTCGCCAACACTTCCCCAATACTTTTCTTGATGAATCTTCGTTACCTCTGCTTTTGACACAAATTCCATTGCCACCATGGTTAAACCATTTATCGTTCACGGCAGTCAATGTGATGAAAACACTAATGTCATTGCCCGTGCACAGCCCGCCCCTCGTGGACGACATCAAAACGAAGGCATTGAAGACAGCGGCCATGAACCTTGTTGAACCATTAGCACGGTTTTTTAAACGTTTTCTCAACGAAATGAAGGTTCCCACAATGTGGACACATGGTGTAGGCACGCCTAGTTATAAAGTGTTAATCACTCGGTGCCCTCGAACTACCATCCAATCACTCTCCTCACAGTTTTATGCAAAGTAATGTAACGTATAATTACAGAGGCGCATATGGGATATCTTGAAACAACCTCCTAGTGTTACAGCAAGACAGATTCCGCCGAAATTGATCCTGCACTACAAACTTGCTGCTAGCTCGAGCAACCTGGACGGAGTCAGCCGATGCCAGAGTGGGAGTCCACGTTGTCTACCTGGACTTATCGAAAGCTTTCGATGGCTTGGACCACCGCGTTCTCCTTCACAAACTTCGAAGCTATGGCATCCGTGACTGTGCCCTCGGCTGGATCGGCAACTTCTTCGCTCAACGTCAGCTGAAGGTGAGTGTCAGAAACTCCATTTGAACAATGAACAATGAGTTATCACCGGATAAAAGTAGGTGCTTGACACGTCCAGTAGGATGGTTGGGTGAATATGATGAAATCAAAATATATCTGGGTCATCTACAGAACGTCTGCTTAGATGAATTCTTTGATAAATTACATCACTGTAAAATTAAAAATTTGTGCGTAAACGTTCAGAAAGCCACAGTGGTGCAGTGATCGTTGATGTAAGGCGTTAGAAAACTAACATATGGTCGTTCACTTCGGTCCATTTGATACATAAATCCTGTTGAAAAGCATGCTTGGCGTAATCCACAATAGAGGAGTTTAGGTAAAAAAATGCTGGGAGCTAGGAGCAACATCTAATCCTTTTTTGAAAACGTCCATGGTAGGAGAGGATAAAACTGTGTCTGGGAGTGCGTTCTAGGGTTGGCAAACCCGAAAGGAAAAGTAATTCCGTCGACACTAGACGGCTATATTGTTCCTTCAACTTTAAGCAGCTACCCCTGAGCTGCGTGTTGTGGTTAAGTTTCAGCAAATGGCGGCATATGTGGTTGGGGTCACTCAATATCTGGTACGCCAAAATGAGATCGCCGCGCAATCTTCGATAGCGTCCGCTGAAAATTCCCAGCAACTTCAGACTTCAGTGGTAAGCGTGACAGCGCAGCCCTTTACGTTCTTTGTTGCTGTTTGTTGTGGTGCCTCTATCGCTTCTAGGTCACGCTTCAACCAAGGTTGCCAAGATTGGATTGCGTTTTCAACATGCGGGCGCACGTAGGAATTGTGCATCATTGGGAAGAATGATGGGTCAAATCTCCCGAATGCCCTTCGCAGCATGCCGACATGCTGGTTTGCCTCTTTTCGCAGTAACCTCAGCCTGTATCGAACAGTTGAGGTCGCTCTGTACGATCCCACCAAGGTCACATTCCTGGGAGTTATTCTGCAATCCGTTTGTCCCGAGTAAATAGGTGTGGTTGTGCCCATGGCGTAATTGTACAACGCGACATTTGTTTACGATAAATGGTAGGGCGTTCTGAACTGAATAGTTCGACGCTGTGGTAAGATCGCACTGGAGTCGTTCGTGGTCGTCCGGTCCTCTGATCCTTCGCCATATCTTGATATCATCAGCGAAAAATAAGAAATCGGATGCAGTTGATCTCGCCAAATCGTTAATGAACACCAAGAATAAACGAGGTCCAAGAACCGAGCCTTGTGGTACTCCATACGCCACATCAATTGCATCAGACAATGATTCTCGCACTCTCACCAATAGCCGTTGTTCCTGTAGAAAATTGCTAATCCAACTCAGGATCGGGTCGCCTAGTGCCGTAGTTCTGACGCATCTGAAGGAGAATGCGATGGTTTAAGCAATCAAACGCTTTTGAAAAGTCCAGGTAGATGACATCGACACCTACTCCATCATCAACAGCTTCAGTCCAGCTATTACGTGCAATTAATGGGTTAGCATTACACGAATGCTTTTGACGAAAGCCATGTTGCTCTGGGGCTATTAAATTGTGGCTTTCCAGGTATTCCATCAGCGCATCTGCGATGATTGATTCCATCACTTTGGATAGTACTGGAAGTAGTGTTATTGGACGGTAGTTGGCAGGATCAGTGCGGCTACCTCCTTTATGAATAGGAGTGATGACCCCTCGCTTCTATACTGATTGAATATGATTTTCATCGCTGATAGAAAACAGCCACTGGTTCTACTAAATCACTAGCTACCGCCTGCAGAACCTTTGGTCGGACGTTGTCGACTCCAGGAGAACTGTGGATACGTAAGGATAACAACTTCTTCAACACAGCTTCCTCAGTGAATGTGATGTTGTCTAAACCCGATGGTGCAGTAACAGTAATGAGGAGAATGTTTTGGCTCGTTACCTGCTGGAATGTTTGGGAGTAATGAAGCCGTAGGAGATCAGCTGCTTCCATTGTTGATCTCGTGCACCCATCAACCGTGACTAGTGCTGGAACCCCTCGCTTTACCTTTCGAAGGCCGTTAACGTGCCTGTACAGAAGTTTGCGGTTCGTACAGAATCGCTCCGTTAACTCCTGCTGATGCGTGACCTTGTCTTCGCGGATCAGTTTCACACCGAAGTTACGATGTGTCACGTATGCAGTCCAAGTTTCGGCATTCGAGCAGTCCTTGTGAGCGTGCCATGCCAAATCCCTCCAGGACATACATTTACGTGTTCTGCTCCTCAGAAATGACTCATGCTTGTTTTTGGGTTGAAAGGACTTCTGTTCCGATGCGTGCGCTACCAGTGTGCTAAACGTCCTTGTAAAGGTATCCCAGGCAACATCTGGCGGGTATTTGGTTAAGTAAGTCCAAGATGTATCCTTAACAATCTTAGACAACACATTGTAGTGTGTGACAGTATGCACTTTATTATCCTCCTTTTCAGGGTACTCCGCAAAGCATATATTGTTGAGGAGTAGAGTAACTTGATCAATACGACCCAGTGGTGTGCTTGTAACTATCCCGTCAACCATGATTTCTTCGTTAATGAGCAAAGGATCCAGTCTCGACTGCTTGTTTGCAGTTCGAAATCTGGTGGGAGAGGTTACATGGCTGTACGGAGGGTGGCTTGCAATTAGCTCTTGCAAGCAGGCTTTAAACTGCGTACTTTCGTTTGCGGGAGTTTCTATGTCGTGCACGTTAAAGTCCTAAGCGATAAGAATGTGAGTGTTGAACTTGTTTAAAGCAAGCTGAAAAACGTGTTTCCGTTTGGCGTCCATTTCCGATGTTGCGTTTGGTGGGCGGTAAATCATGGCTAGTATACATGTGTCCTTGTTTCGTAACCATAGGCGGCACCAAAGCGAAGCAGGAGCTCGGCTTTCCGGGTGATCGACAACTTCACATCGGAGGTTTGTATTCTAGTAAAGAATCACACCGCCACCCCTTCCGGTTCCATCGTTGCGATGCAGCGACATACCGGGTACATTGGTCTCAGAATCGGTTATCTCAAGACTTAATCATGTCTTCGTAATCATGACAAGGTCCCGCGATTGTGAGGCATGGAGTTCTCTAAGTTCGGCCAACTTATTTAGAAGGCCTTGGGCGTTTGTGTACATGCAAGATAGAGCTTTTGTTGTTAGGAGTGCGTTGATGGATGTCAACTTTGTGTTAGTTTTTAAGCCGGCCGTTAGGTGGCCGGCCATTAATCGTTTTTTGGTTTATGAATTTCAGTCAAGTTGCATGCCATTATTGAGCGTTCCTGAACAGACGTTTCACTCGTGCTGTGCTCTGTCCTGTTGTGTGCCGTGGGCGCTGTTGTGTCGGTCTCTCCGCAGGACTGTGCAGATAAAGAATTTGCAGCGTTTGCAAGTTCCATCGAATTGCTTCCGACCTTTGGCCGTTCGCTTGCTGCCTTTAGCCGGATCTCTGTTGGCAACCTAGCTCGAAACTTTAACCAGCTATCCAACAGAACTTGCGTCATTCCCTCGGAGTGTAATATTACTTTCATTAGCCTTGGACCGCAGCCCTTGTAGTTAGGTGATGACGGAACTCTTGTCAGGGATTTGGCAATAACATTGTCAACAGAGAGTGCTTCGCGGATGTAGCACCACTGCTCTCGGTCATGTGTTTGCGCATCGTGATCAGAAGAATGCAGAAGCTCGGGAACACCATGAACAAATATTGTTTTCTTGCTATCCCTATTAGGAATGCCGCGTTGCTCAACTGCTTCTTTTGGGCGATCTTTCCAAGGTAGATCAGGGAATATGCGCACTCCGCTCGGTGAGTTGCGAAGACGAACTGCTGAGAGCAGGACAGCCTCTGTCTCATCTGCTGAGTCTAGTGTTACTCGAAGAATTCGAGGTTCACCAGAGTGCACTGAGGTCGGGTGACGCGCTACGCGTTGCAGCATTGCAGGCTCAACCCGAATACCAATCGCATCGCAGATGGAACTCCACTGGTTGCGATCGTCTTGCAACTTGCCTTTTATTGTGCCAGATTTGGATTCGGGAACATTGGTGCACACGAGAGTTAACGCAGCGTGGTTTTGTCTAGCGAGTGTGGGCTTTATAGTTTTTGCCGGCAATTTGGGTTGCTTAGAAGGCACCACTGGAGTTGACGGTGAAAGCTGCTTTGCGCCACGCTTACTCGTTACAGATGATGGACATATGTGTGTCGCTCCCGGTGTGATTGTCGAGGCAATCGATGCGTAGGTTACCTGCTTGTTATCTACACCAGATTGCCTTCGGCCCTGAGCTGTCGGTGTCATGGCTGAATCTCCAAGTGAAGCGTTTATGCTTAGAGAAGTAGAAGCAAGCATGTTTGAGGCTTGTCCAACTATGGAAGTGAGGTGACCCAGTGGATTTGGAGACGCAGACGCTGTAGTGCGGTTGGAACGTATAGCTCTCTTAGTCGGCTTAGATTCAGAGCTTACTTTGGTTGGTTGAGGTATTAGCGTAGCCATGTTTACCTCTGTGGGATCGACCTTAGTATTTACAAAATGCGCGATTATTTCAGTCATCCTATCGCATTTCTTCATGAGCAACATAAACAGTTGGTAATTGGATTGACTTGACATGTTGGGCTAAACCAAACTGTATCAGCAACTTAGTTTGTCTGTCTCACTTCTTGGACGGATGTGCCTACGCATTGCGAACAGTATGGCCTATTGCAGCTAGAACAGGTTACTCCGAGCTTAAGAGCTTTACTGCAATTGTCTGCGTAACATAGGCGACGTTGAGCCATTGGAATGCTAGTCGTCCTCTTATTGTTTACAGCAAAACCTATCTAAGCGCTCCCCTTAATGAGTGTTCTCTGAGCCAATCGTGACGCACGAACATGTTGAAACACGCACACGAAGTGCGAGTTGTTCAACCTCACCAAGGTCAGGCGGTAGAGGCAGATGGAGGTCGTAACGCGCAGACTGTCAGGTTCAGCGATGAATCGACTCGCATTTGAACTCACACACCCAAACAAAGCGGCAGCTGTGCTAATCGGCCTGCCTTAATTGACGATGCAGGTGGAGCACTGATAAGCGTCCCTAGAGCTGCTCAGTTGATGAGCGGAGCAAAAAGGCTGTAACTTTGTTATGCTGCAACTTGCAGGGATGGTTGCCGCGTAGTTTGGGAGCCCTCAGCTTCTTCTTCCGAATGAGTCCAAAATCTTTTCCGAAAAACCGTTTGATGCAGTTACACAGGTGGAACTCGGCAAAGAATATGCCGAAAACTGGGAATTGGAGCACGGGTATAGTCCACACAGGTTAAATCCAAGAGTTGGGAAGCACTGAGTAGAGCTCGTCGAACTGGTTCGAACAAGCGCACGCGCAATATTGTGTATGGACCATTGGAGTCGCCACAGAGGGCAAAGCGAGAGCCGAGTTAAAGTGCGGCCGCGCGGTGTGATGCCAATCACCAAACCATTTGTGACCCAATTGACGTCCAGTGTGGCGTGATCCAAAAATCGGTACTGGGGCCACGTTTATTCCCAACAATCATTAAGGATCTTGCCAGTGTACTGCAGTCGAATTTCTTACTATTTACATATGATGTCAAAGTTTGGCATGATATCAGGACATCGGATATGAACATGACATTGCAGAGCTGTCTCGACAGGGCTTATGCGTGGTCATCCGATAACCGGCTCCAGATCAACGTGATCAAGTGCAAAGTCGTAATCATACGCCATCAGCTTATCTATGAATATCGACTTGGGGACCATCAGTTAGAACGTGCTTCCCAAGGAAACGACCTTGGGGTGATCGTGCAGTACGATCATGGTTGCTCGTGACAGGTTGGCAACGCATCTTGGACTCTCGACAATTTTGAGCCATTAATCTTTCAGCAAATGCTGAACGCCCACGTGAGACCTCGTGGGAAATATGCGATCCAGGCCTGGCGTCCCTGGCGCAAGCGCGACGTTGATGCACTTGAAGCTCCACAACTTAAGGCTATCAAACTCGTTAGTGAATTGTTTCCGCTCTGCTACTAACGCAGACTGCAGTCCCTGAGATTTTGCACTGGTGAATATCGACGTCAGCGAGGAGACCTAATCATGGTTTATTTAATACTGACGAATCTACCTCACCCACGTCGCAATCTGTTGCAGCTGAGCCAAAATACCAACCTCAGACTCCATCAGCCCAAACTGGCTACGCACTACAGTCGGCTCGATTGTCGACGAAACGTTTTCTCCATCCGTGTGTCCCGTGCCTGGAATGTCTTTCCGACTCACGTTGTCCTTGCCCCTACCTTAAGTCTTCAAAAAGCCTTTTGATGAAACGCGTCCTAACTTGCATTACTTGATATAGTCCGTTCCACTTGGAGTACGAAATAACGCAAACATAATCATATGCTTAACGGCCATCTCCGCAATGTGGCGGTGGGGATACATGCAGTAGTGTCCATTCCATTATCCTGGATGTGAGTATCCTGGATTAACGTACCATATCTGTCAATTGAAGCACGAGTGAACGTTTCAGTTTCCTTTTTTATTTCTCAAGCACTTACTGAATTATAACAGCACTTTACACTATTTTGTGTGTGCACATCCCATTCCCACTTCAAACTATCCTTATGCAGTAGTGCCATTATATCGGTGGACGCTGAAAATAACGATTTACTTATTCGATGATCCTTTCAATTGTAATGGTTACTCCAACCATCCTACGGTAATTGTCAAGCACATGTTTTTTTACCCGTGATAAATCATTGTTCATTGTTCATTGCTACAATTAGATATTCAGTCATGACACTGGCAGCTCGGAACAGGAAGCAAAACAGTTTAGAGAAATCTTGTGTATTGTACGCATTGGTTGCATCGATAAACACACCCTTGAACATCACACCTCCGTCAAGCTTCTGTGCCTATCAAACGCAAGGCGACGCAGCTTCGACCGCCATATCCAGTAGCGCCTTCTAAACAGCCCAAATCACCAGCATCCAACGTTCAAATGGATGTTCGCTAGGCAGAACCATGGCGCTTTAAATCTCTTGTGCGCTAAGGTTCCCGAGTCTGAATCTCACCAAATATAAGACATATTGATAGATGATCGCAACTAGCGAAGTTCCAACTGCAATGCCATTGATAGTCCGGTAGATCCGACTACGCTGAGATTCTTGGTGTGTCACCAGATATCAGTGTACTATGGTGAACCACGAGTTTTTCCAGTAACACTAAACTCAGCAGACGAGACAGAGGCTGTCCTGCTCCCCACCGATCGTCCTCGCAACACACCTAACAGGGTGCTCTAATTACCCGAAGTTGCTTGGAAAAATCGACCAAAAGCAAAGGGGAATCAAAGCGGCCCTCCAAATAGTGATGAAAAGAAAAGATATTTGTTCCTGGTGTTCATGGATCAGGATTCTCCTGATCACGGAGCACAAACAAGACCCACAGCATTGGCGCTACATCCGCGAACCACACTTGCTGGAGAAGATTATTGCTAAATACTTGATAACCATTTCTTCATCACTTATCTACAAGGAGTGCTGTCTAAGACTAATGAGTGGAATTACACTCTGAGGGAATGAAGCAAATTCTATTGGATAACAGGTTGAAAGTTCGTAACAGGCTACCAACCGAGATCCAGCGAAAGTCAGCAGCTGCACGGTCACCAGTGGTTGGGAACTCCATGGGACTTACAACTGCTGTAATTTTTTTGTATCCACATTCCTGAGGAGAGAATGACACCACAGCACCTACGGCACATGACAGGAGAGAAGGAAGCCCGAGTGCACATCCTGGTCTGGAACACTGCGAAGCCATGCTGCTGGATTCAAATGCATAAACCGACGACCAACTAAAACGATTAGCGTTCCATATCTATTTTGACACTGTCTTTGAGCCCAACATTTGCGACGCTTAAGGATTAGGACCACCTGCCAACATTTGGGCTCGGCTGGGGCAGGCGACTGCGCACGCTCGGTGTACTCGAATATCAAGATTCACAGATGCATGACTGCGAATGATCCGGGCCTTAAGATCGCTATTTGGGTGTTAAATTTTCGTGTCAGCTGCCGCCTACCCCCACTAGTGACTTGTCCAAATCGTGCCTTTAAGTACATGGTAGTCCACTCGCGCGCAATTAACCCTCAACCCAGTCGCACCACGTACTTTTGGCCAGCTTTGTGCCACTAACCTGCAAGCAACTAGCTTCCGAGTAGCCATTGGCCGCTGGATAGCGCTTAGACCACCAACGCGCCTGCATCAACAAAAAATACTATCCGTGTAAGGGTTATTACATCTACCTTCATTTACTGATTTGGGCTAGGTCAATACCAAGGACACCGCACGCATTGTGCGCCTCAAATACAATGGATGTAACACAAAGCCGTTGTGGACCAAGTTTAATTGCTTTACAGAAGTAAGTCTGATGCATAATGAGCAAGCGAAGTGCACTATACATGCAAGTAATTGGGAAAAAGAGTATGGGAACACGGCGCTGCCGTCGTCAGCGTCTGCTGAAAACTCCAAGTAACCTCAGCCTATGCTGGTAAAATAAAAAGGCTTCGGCCATTAGCAATATTTATTTCTCTGGGTTGAGGTGTCTATAAAACCGCGAAGTCAGATTCTAAACCAAACTGTCTAGCTTGGAGGACGTATGCAACTTGAAGGCGGACGCAAGGGCTGTGCAGAATCGAAAGAATTAATGGGAAAAATCCCAGTATCTCACAGTAAGTCGACGTACTAGTTTACTCTCTTCGCACCTGCCTCTGACTGTTTTGAACAGGTAAGGTCATTTTGAATGAGCACACCAAGGTTGCATTCTTGGAAAGTGGTTTGCAATACATGCGACCCAAGTCTATACCCGTAGTCATGCCTATGGCGTAA
Organism: Dicrocoelium dendriticum; assembly: GCA_944474145.2. Taxonomy (NCBI): domain Eukaryota; kingdom Metazoa; phylum Platyhelminthes; class Trematoda; order Plagiorchiida; family Dicrocoeliidae; genus Dicrocoelium; species Dicrocoelium dendriticum. The sequence continues at coordinate 15,950 of OX104063.1, read as the reverse complement.
TTGAACAGCGTGACATATTGCCCCATTGAACGGTAGGGTATGCAAAACTGACCAGGTTGAAATCGTGCTGAGCTCACACTGGAGGTTTTCGTGGTCGTTCGGTTCTTTGATCGCTCGCCAAAACTTGATATCATCTGCGAAGAATATGAAATCGGAAGTAATCTCGCACGCCAGGTCGTTTGCGGAGATCAAGAATAGACAGGGCCCGAGCACGGAGTCTTGTGGTACGCCGCACTGCACCTCAATTGCGTCGGACAGGGGTTCTCGTACTCTCACTTCCAACCGACGTTCATGCGGAAACTTGCCTGTCCAACGCAATAGTGGGTCGCCAATGCTATAGAGTTGAAGTTTAAGGTGGAGAATTCTGGGGTCTAAGCGATCAAACGCTTATGAGAAGTCCAAGTAAATGACACAAACTCCTGCTCCACCATCAACTGCTTCAGTCCAGCTAGTGCTTGCAATTAGCAAGTTCGTAGTGCATGAGCACTTTTGTCGGAAGCCATGTTACTCTGGTGCTATCATGTTGTGATTTTGCAAATATTGTATGAGAGCATCAGCGTTGCTAAACTCCAACAGACAATAGCGTTATAGGACGGTAATTGATTGGGTTAGTGCGACCACCTCCCTAACGAATAGGAGTGATGATCCCTCGCTTCCTTACTGTTGTGATATGGTTCTCCTCTATACAACGCTGATAGAATATAGCCAGAGGATCCGCCAGATCACTGGCTGCTGCCTGTAAATCCTACGGTCGAACATTATCGACACCCGGAGAACTGTAGATACACAGGGACAACATTAGGTTTGACACACTTTGTGCCGTAAAAGTAATATTGGATAAGGCTGACAGTGAAACAATAGAAATAGGGATAATCTTTCGGCCCAGTACTCTCTGGAACGTTTGTGAGTAATGGAACCGTAAAAGATCGGCTGCTTCCGTTGCTGATCGCGTGCATCCGTCAGTCGTGATCAGTGCTGGAATGCTGCGTTGCACCTTACGAAGACCATTAACATGCCTGCATAAGAACTTTTGATTCATACAGAATCTTTTATTTTGCATCAGTTTGTCCTCGTGGATCAAGCTCACATAGAATTTACGCTGTGCCACATAGGCAGTCCAGATTTCGGAATTCGGGCAGTACGTGTTATCTCTCCATGCTAAGCCCCTCAAGGACATGAATTTGCGTGTTCCGCTTCACAGAAATGAATCCTATTTCACGATGGAAGGATTTCTGTTTAGACGCGTGCGTTACCAGTGTGGAAATGCTCCTTGTGAAAGTGTCCCAGGCGATTTAAATAAATAAATGTTTATTTTCGGCAATGCTGGGCAGGCATGCGTAGGCATGATGACACACAGGTATGGTCTGTAATGGAATAAAAATAAAGCATGATAACCAGTAACATACTGGATATGTGTGTCTGTATTTATGTAAGTGTATGCGTTCCGACGCCACGAGACTGAACCTTAACGTGGTGGGACGGCATGCGTACCTCACTGACCCATTGAGCTGTACTGTGTGGCGCCCCCGGGCATCTTGAGAGCATTTCCTACCCGGCTGATCAATGGTGAGAGGTCAGAAATACTCAGTCTCCTGGTCCTCCAGGTTGGAGGTTTGAAATGCGACGACGTCCATTTCTGTAAAACTAAATCATTGCCACCTCCCCGCTGCCTTGCGGACAGGCATTTGAGCCAAAGGCTTTGAATTAGGACCCAAATCGTCCTCCTGTCTAGGTCTGGGCACCCTGGCAGTATCTCGGCTCACACACAACCAAGACATTTTATCCAAACACAAACTACATCCTGCATCGGCCGTCGCGCAGATTATCAAGGGTCGCCTTATCTGCTGCATACAGCAGGGCGGATAAGCGAAAACATCCTACTGCTGGTGCCTCCCTTTTTCTTTTCCACCTGTTTCTCTTACTCCCATCCTGACCCCCATTACTAAAATTTCTTCTATAATTCCCAGCTTAATTGACAGCAACCGAAGTGCCACTGGAGTAGAACCATCTGCAGCCACCATCCCACCACACCTATCGGACTCCCATCGGCAATAGTCCCTTATAAGGCCACGCTATCCCGCTTCCAGGGCGACATTCAACGTCCGCACTCTAAGACAAACAGGTCAACAGGCTGCACTCGCACACACCTTCGACACACTGGGCATCGATGTGTGCTGAGTGTCCGAAACTAGGATCAATGACCCTAACGGGGTTCTTGAATTAACTACACCCGGCTTATCCTCTCGTTATTGGTTGCACGCATCCGGAGACGCTGATGTAGCACTCACGGATAAAGCTTGTGTAGTTATCATTCTAAGCTTCAAGGCTGTGCCATCGTTAGTTGATTGGATTCTGGTGAACAGCCGTTTATGTGCAGCCCGTTTGACGACATCAGCTAAGGTTGATTCACGAAGTAGTACAAAACGCTGTTTGTTTGTTATTTCCGCTTATGCTCCCAACGACTGCAGTTCAGATGTTCTCAAGAACACATTCTATCACGAACTGAACGCTCTACTACACAGTGCTAGTATTTCAGATATTATAGTATTTCCAGGGGATATGAACGCACAAGTAGGACGGCTGAACTCTTCAGAAGCTCAGCTGGGTGGTAATCGCGGGCTTAACTACGAACGGATTGACAACGGTGAGCGTCTGCTACAACTGTGTGTGGAGCACTAGCTGCTTCTTAGTAGCACAATTTTAGACACAGTGGGCGCCGAAGTGCCAAGGCGTCTAGGGATGAGTTAATAGCAGTCACGCTGGATGTGTCTTGCCTACATAAAGCGTTAGTAATTGTCGGAGTAGGTAGCGCAGATGTCATCGGAGAGTTAGCAAGCCTGACTTGAACCTTCGACTTAGGGACAGAGCTCTGAGGGATTTGCTGTAGAGCAAGATCGGTGTTGTTAGATTCCAGTGGCAAAGTCCTGAATCTCGCCATCTGCTGGACGGTTTCCGTTAGCTTTTCACACTTCACTAGCGATCGTGCACACCATTGGACTATTGGGATTGCTCTGCATATTTGGCAAAACCGGACCGAATCAGTCAGGTTGATTTGTCTCTTGTATTGTAGTTGACCTAAACCAGCACAGGAGGATGGAACTGAAGGCCCCAGAAATCACAACTAATATCTCGTCTTACTGCGCGTGTACACTGCTGCTTACACCTTTGCGCATAAGTGAACTCCACCCCATTGAGAACCGTTGTTGCTAAGGAACGCTGCCTTGGTCTTGTCACACGAAGCATATGACACTTGACGCTGGCGTTCATTGTCTCAGTCGCAGTGGACCACCGTAACCGTTGGTGAGTGTGCACCACGACGACACGTACACGGAGTTCCGCTAGCTTCTTGACCCATATTGGTTCCTGTAAGAAAAAGCCGCTGGAATTTGCTTGTAGTGGGTGGATGAGTTCCGAAAGTGACGGCGACCAGAGAATGCAATTGAAACCGCACCTTGAGTCGTAGCTTTGTTAGAAATGATCCTATGAATGCAACACTATGACTATGGCACCGACAAAGATAACCGCTATCTTTTATGCACTAATTCCTTTTTGACCAGTTCAACATTATCCTTTCTTGTTTACATCTTCCTTACAAATGGCTTGTCACTTGACCCTCTTGTAAGTTCCCGCCCTAATGTGTTGCTCTTGTCTCGCTTCATCCGTCCGCGTCTTCTTTTAGCCCATCAAATACAGTCCGCTGTGTCCGACTCCAGTTGCGTTCTGATATCCGCGCTTAATTTCACGCACTGTCTCGGACTAGTATTTAGTGGTCCTACAGGACCACCAGATAGCGCGGAGTATGTTTGATTGACTACAATGTCACAGCAGTGAAGAGTGTTCAAAACAACAGCGTGGCGCGTCTGGATAGAAGCACTAAGCGCGTTAAAACCGTATCGGACTAGTGAATACTATAGTCCTACAACTTGGTGACCCCGATTTAGCAGACGTGAATTTAAACTTTTCGTTGTTTGTCTTTTCCTAGAGTTTTTACTTTTTCTCGATTATATACATGTATTCATTTCTTTTTTGCGTGCATTTTTATAGTTTAATCGTTTTTTCGTTTATTCTTGACATTTATGTCTCACATTTCGAAAAAGACAGCTGAGTCATTTCACGGCGTAAACATGTAATGACCTTTACATAGATAGTGTTTGTTGTTGGTGGAGGCGCGTTAGCGGTCTAAGCGCTATCCAGCGGCCAGTGGCTACTCGGAAGCTAGTTGCTTGCAGGTTAGTGGCACAAAGCTATCCAAAAGTACGTGGTGCGACTGGGTTGAGGGTTAATTGCGCGCGAGTGGACTACCATGTACTTAAAGGCACGATTTTAACACGACGCTGGTGGGGGTAGGTGGCAGCTGACACGAAAATTTAACACCCAAATAGCGATCTTAAGGCCCGGATGATTCGCAGTCATGCATCTGCGAATCTTGGTATTCGAGTACACCGAGCGTGCGCAGTCGCCTGCCCCAGCCGAGCCCAAATGTTGGCAGGTGGTCCTAATCCTTAAGCGTTGCAAATGTTGGGCTCAAAGACAGTGTCAAAATAGATTTGGAACGCTAATTGTTTTAGTTGCTCGTTTGGCCTAATGCTCTCTCGAACGTTTGTGAGTAATAGAACCGTAAAGGTCGGCTGCTCCCCTTGCTGATCGCGTGCATCCGTCAGTCGTGATCAGTGCTGGAATGCTGCGTTGCACCTTACGAAGACCATTAATATGCCTGCATAAGAGTTTGTGGTTCATACAGATTCTTTTCATTAACTCCTGCTGATGCGTCGGCTTGTCTTCGTGGATCAAACTCACATAGAATTTACACTGTGCCACATAGGCAGTCTAAGTTTTGGAATTCGGGCAGTACGTGTTATCTCTCCATGCTAAGTCCCTCAAGGACATGAATTTGCGTGTTCCGCTTCACAGAAATGAATCCTATTTCACGATGGAAGGATTTCTGTTTGGACGCGTGCGTTGCCAGTGTGGAAATGCTCCTTGTGAAAGTGTCCCAGGCGATTTAAATAAATAAATGTTTATTTTCGGCAGTGCTGGGCAGGCATGCGTAGGCATGATAATACACAGGTATGGTCTGTAATGGTATAAAAATAAAGCATGATAACCAGTAACATACTGGATTAGTGTGTCTGTATATATAGGTATATGTGTTAGTGTTCCCTCTGCTGATGCTGATGTTTCATTCTTGATGCTTCTTCACTGCAGTTGGGCTAAACCGACATACACTTAAACTAGATCCTTTTACGCTGGATAAATTTGATTCCACTATATTTGGTCTATTCTGCCCACCTGGTTAATCTTCTATTAAATGTCCACGTTGCTTACGCTGACTGCGCTTATCTTCGGTAACTTTGTTGCGTTTGCGGCACTTTTAAGTAACTTGTGGACAGTTGTTACTTATGGCGGATTCGTTACAAACCAACTTACTTCATATGCTAATATAGGGAAGAGTTTTGCCACCGTATCTGTATGCATTATTCGAGTTATTTTAGTTCATCTTGTCCTTTCAAGTGGTTGGCTATTGATTGATATCCCTGGTGTGGCTGCGCTTGATGTGCATGTTCACAAGGTGCCTTCCTCGTTCATACTGGCTCCAGGAGACGGTTGGTCGTTGCTGGAGGGGACGGGGTGCACGGTTCTTGTGACCGTGCTAGGCTCGAAGAGTGGTTCCATGCACTCAGTGTGGAGCGGACTACGGTCCAGCCACCACCTTGTGTGCGCTTGATTCCCAAATACAGCGTGCTTGTGTTTGCCTGTGAAGGAGTGTGAGCCGGCTCCGTTGATGAAACGTGGTTCCCATCCGCATGCCTCCCGGTCTTATTCCTTTGGGTTTACACTGGATATGGGGTGTGTGGTTGGAAGCTGTGAGCGATGAATCGCAAGCCACCCATGGTCCCTCTGTAGGCGCAGGCTTCCTGTGGCTGGTCACAGTGACAGGCAAATCCGAAACCGGATGCCGCCAACCATATGTGTTAGTGAGCATGTGTGTGAACTTATGAAGTGTTATTGCATTCGTTAGTTTGTTTACTGTGTTCCCCATCGTATTAATGGGTCAATAGGACTTTTCGGATTTGATAACTTTTGTGAAGTGGGGATCCTCCGGAAGTTGAAGAGGCAGTGAATTTATTTAGTCTCGAGTCACATCCGTCACGTCGCAGTGTTGTTAAACGGACCTTTGTGGATTTTATAGTGAGAACGCTGGCCAGTGGAAAGCACAACATGTCCTGGAACACTGCCGCCGCACTATTCTCTGGAACGAAATTAATCTGAACCACCCAGAGGGCACCAAATGGAGGTTGTTCGGCTAGCCAGCATTCAGGTACGAAGGTTCAAGATACCCCCTTAACAGGTGTGTGTGTGACCCTATAACATTCATCATCCTCTTCCTCACGATATTCCGTATAATATACATTGTTAAATAGCCGTCATCTGGTCACTACAACCCAGTGGAATGCTTGTAATTATTCCGTCTAGCATGAGTTCTTCGTTCCATCGCAATGAGACTGGACCTTACCGTGGTGCGATGGTTTGTGTGCCTCAGTGATCCATTGAGCTATACTGGATGGTGCATTTTTGCACCTTCAGAGCCACTCATACCGGATTGGTCAATGGTCAGAAGCCATACAAACTCAGTCTCCTGGTCCTCCATATTGGGGGTTGGAATGAGGGTGGCTCCTTATTCTTTAAAACGGACTGCTTGTAGCCCAACGCCAAACCCGGCTGCCTTGCGGTCAGGTTTTTGTACCGAAGGCTTTGGTTGAGAACCCTAATCGTTCTCCTGTCTAGGCCTGGGCAATCTGACAGTATACTGCCCAAGCAATACGATGAATCCTCCTCCAAACAAATTGCTGATGCTCTGGCCACCGCAGAGGATAATCAACGGTGCCCTATCTGCTGCGTCGAGCAGGGTGGATAGGGGTTTGGATGCTACTGCTCAAGCCTTCCTGTCTTCTTATTCCCCCTCTTGCGCTTTTTCACCCTTATCGTCCCGTTCCAGCTTCACTTTTATCCCCCCTGTTTTCAACCCCCAATTCTCGGCCCTCCCCCACCTTACTTCAATAGTCGCTTGTCTTTTAGTTTCAACTCACAGGTGAACGAAGAGCGTCATTCCTGCACTGTCAACAGGCCCATGTCCAAGCAAGCGGCCCATTCCAGTTCATCTGCTTCCATTTGGAGCCCTCGATCCTCCTTCAGATTGGCATGCCTCAATGTTCGCACATTGCTTCATATCGGTCAACAGGCAGCACTTGCCCGAACATTGGAGACCCTCTGGATCGATATCTGCTGCTTATCGGAGACCCGCGTGCAAGACTGGAGCTCTGTATTCATTCTGCGATCCCCTTCAGGTGACACTAGCAACACTTTCTCATTGCGCCTATCCGGTGACGACGCAGCTTCGAGCACCGGCCAAGCCGGTGTTAGTATTGCCCTGAGTCCCCGGGCTGAAGCTGCTCTGGTTGATTTGATTCCAATCAGTAGCCGGATGTGTGCGGTCCGATTGGCTGTCTCGTTCAAAACTTCGAAGTCGCGTGGGACTAACAGGTGTCTATTCGTTATCGCTGCCTATGCACCGACAAACTGTAGCGATGACTCGGTAAAAGACGAGTTCTATCGTCAACTGAACGAGCTCCTTAGCCACAGAAGAAGCTCGGACACTGTTGTGCTGGCTGGGGATCTGAACGCTCAAGTTGGAAAATTATCCACAGATGAGCTGCATCTGGGCGGCCAACATGGTATAGGCTCCCGTAATGACAACGGTGAGCGGTTACTTCATTTGTGTGAAGATGCTCGCTTATTTATTGTGAGCACTAATTTCCGACACAGCACCCGCCGGAGGGTGACTTGGCGCCCACCAGCCCCGAACCAGCTATGGAGGCAAATCGATCACATTGCTATCAGTTAGCGCTGGAGAGGCTGCGTCCAGAACTGTCGCTCGATTTGGAGCACAGGTGTTGATACCGATCATGCACTTGTATGTGCTGACCTGCGGATGCGCTTTGGCGGACGCCCGCGACGATGTTGTGAGCGCATTGACACCGGCAGACTGGTGAATCCAGCTCTTCTGAACGCCTATCAAATTATGCTGTCATGCGAGTTGGATAAACGCTCACTGGATGCAATTGAAGCTCACTGGTCTCATATGCAACAGGCCTTACTAGCAGCAGGCAAATCCTCTTGTGGTATGTCTAATCGCCAACATGAACATTGGGTCTCTTCACAGTCTTTGGAACTTATAGATGCTCGCCGGCATATTCCGGCTGGAAGCGAACACAATGAAACTCGCAAAGAGCTCCGGGAAAAACTCCGTGCTAGCCTGAAGAGAGACCGCGAATCCTGGTGGTCTAATCGTGCAACAGAGATGGAAATGGCCGCTGCCCTTGGTAACCATCGTAAGTTATTCCGTCTTATACGAAAAACGGGCAGCAGGAGACCTGGTGTTAGTGAAACTATACGTGACGAGGGTGGACCGGCTATCCACAACTTATCAAAACGTTTGGAGCGTTGGGCTGAGCACTTTGAAAGGCAATTTAATCGGTCGGAATTGTTAGATTTCTCGCCGGCCACTGATCGCCCCACTCCCTGGGCTGTTCCTTTGGATCCACCCTCTCGCTCAGAAGTCGAACGTGAGATCAAACTGTTGAAGTTAAATAAAGCCGCGGGACCTGATGACCTTCCTCCAGCCCTCTTCAAATTCGGTGGACCTGCTCTTGTGGATCCTTTACACGGGTTACTAGTGAGACTGTGGGAGCAAGAAAATGTCCCAACCGATTGGAGCCGCTCCACCATAGTCCCAATTTTCAAAGGAGCCTCACGATCGGAATGCGGCAGGCATAGAAGAATCAGTCTGATCTCCATCGCCTCCAAATTGCTTGCCTCTATCATCTTTCACAGACTGACTGGCACTCATGAAAGCCAGATTCGTGAAGAGCAAGTTGGATTTCGTCGAGGTCGTGGCTGCATTGACCACATCTTCACCTTGCGTCAGTTGTTGGAGCACCGTCACATATATTGGCGGCCCACCGTAGTCGTGTTCCTCGATATCAAAGGTGCATTCGATTCGGTGGATAGACATGTACTTTGGAACTGTCTACTCAGGAAAGGTGTGCCTGAGAAATATGTGAATATCATCCGAGCATTATATGCGCGTAGCTCGGGCAGAGTGAGGGCTTACGGCAAGTTGTCGTCGCCCTTAAATATCTCCAGCGGCGTGAGACAAGGATGCCCGCTGTCACCTTTCCTCTTCAACTTCGCTGCTGACGAAGTCATGGAAATCGCGTTCACAAGACACGACTTAGAAGGTGTGGAGCTACTCCCAGGAGAACGACTTCTTGACTTAGAGTATGCTGATGATATTGCCCTGATCTGTGACAGCTCACAAACGTGCCAAGCGGCACTGGACAGATTAGCACTAGCTGTCCGTCACTTCGGGGAGTTAGCAAGCCTGACTTGAACCTTCGACTTAGGGACAGAGCTCTGAGGGATTTGCTGTAGAGCGAGATCGGTGTTGTTAGATTCCAGTGGCAAAGTCCTGAATCTCGCCATCCGCTGGACGGTTTCCGTCAGTTTTTCACACTTCACTAGCGATAGTGCACACCATTGGACTATTGGGATTGCTCTGCATATTTGGCAAAACCGGACCGAATCAGTTAGGTTGATTTGTCTCTTGTATTGTAGTTGACCTAAACCAGCACAGGAGGATGGAACTGAAGGCCCCAGAAATCACAACTAATATCTCGTCTTACTGCGCGTGTACACTGCTGCTTACACCTTTGCGCATAAGTGAACTCCACCCCATTGAGAACCGTTGTTGCTAAGGAACGCTGCCTTGGTCTTGTCACACGAAGCATATGACACTTGACGCTGGCGTTCATTGTCTCAGTCGCAGTGGACCACCGTAACCGTTGGTGAGTGTGCACGACGACGACACGTACACGGAGTTTCGCTAGCTTCTTGACCCATATTGGTTCCTGTAAGAAAAAGCCGCTGGAATTTGCTTGTAGTGGGTGGATGAGTTCCGAAAGTGACGGCGACCAGAGAATGTAATTGAAACCGCACCTTGAGTCGTAGCTTTGTTAGAAATGATCCTATGAATGCAACACTATGACTATTGCACCGACAAAGACAACCGCTATCTTTTATGCACTAATTCCTTTTTGACCAGTTCAACATTATCCTTTCTTGTTTACATCTTCCTTACAAATGGCTTGTCACTTGACCCTCTTGTAAGTTCCCGCCCTAATGTGTTGCTCTTGTCTCGCTTCATCCGTCCGCGTCTTCTTTTAGCCCATCAAATACAGTCCGCTGTGTCCGACTCCAGTTGCGTTCTGATATCCGCGCTTAATTTCACGCACGGTCTCGGACTAGTATTTAGTGGTCCTACAGGACCACCACATAGCGCGGAGAATGCTTGACCGACCACAATGTCACAGCAGTGAAGAGTGTTCAAAACAACAGCGTGGCGCGTCTGGATAGAAGCACTAAGCGCGTTAAAACCGTATCGGACTAGTGAATACTATAGTCCTACAACTTGGTGACCCCAATTTAGCAGACGTGAATTTAAACTCTTTTCGTTGTTTGTCTTTTCTTTGCGTTTTTCCTTTTCTCGATTATACACGTGTATTCATTTCCTTTTTGCGTGCATTTTTATAGTTTAATCGTTTTTTCGTTCATTCTTGACATTTATGTCTCACATTTCGAAAATGGCAGCTGAGTCGTTTCACGGCGTAAACTTGCTTACTTTTGCTGTTCCAAGTTACTTGGAACAAAGCCAGGAGGTTTGTTTTGCGACATTCGAGATCGAACTGGAAAATAATTGTAGCAGACGAACCCACGCATTGCTTCTTTGCTTATGACGCTGCTTGAGGACATTCTATTCTGCCCAAGGAATGTGGAAATTATGATATAATGAAGAGAGCGATTGTACAAGATTTACAGCCCAGCGCAAGTGCTCGATTTGAACAGTTCAATGGGCTCAAGATGGACGATCGTAAACCCTAGACGTTGCTCCGCAAATTTTAACGCATCGCTGAGCGAAGAAGGGCTAAAGGAACTGTGGTTTGCAAGTCTCCAAGCGCCATTGCCGGTAACGCTGTCTCTGTTTCTGGATACGCCCTTAAAACAACCAGCTACCAAAGCATACGCTGCATTTGAAGGTCTTCCGCAGCAGCCGACCGGTAGCTCCAATGACGTATTCTCACCGATGAAACCGATCCGTCAGGCGTACATAACTCTAAAGACGAAAAGATTGCGCTACTTCGCAGCAGGATATCAGCAATGAAGGCTTCGAAGCAGCGGCTGCCACGGTCAGATGCTGACCACTTTTTGGCTGTCGTTCATTGTGGCTCGTCTGCGCCTGCCCTGAGTACGTCTCGTCCGAAAAAATCGTAGCATTTTCTTTGCACCTCAGTCCGACCATACCGAATCCGTCAAAGAATTAGGTTGGTATCACCGCCAATATGGTGGAAGAGCTAGACATTTTCGGACTCCCTGCAGTAAGCACCACTCAGCCGCTTCAGGGACAGCGAATAGCCTGCATACAAGCAAGACCAACGCATCCATCCACAACAAAACAGATCGTCTGGTTTACCTTAACGATCGACGTTCTTCTATCACTTGTCTTATCTGCACCGCAGCGCAAGTGAGCGTCGTCGCTGTGAAAGTAAACGACAATCACTCAAATTCTAGGTACAATCTGCGTGTGGCCAACGGTTCTCCGATAGATTCGGTCAGCGCATGATGAACCTGGACCTCAATCTCCGCCGAGATTTTCTTTGGGTCTTCATGGTACCCTTTGCAATTATCGGTATCGACGTCCTCCGACTTTTTGGGTTGCTTGCTGACGCCGGTCGCCACAGACTTTTAAACGACCGTACTAAACTAGTGGTTGAAGGCGCTTACGGGCGCCCAGATAATCAGTCCTGTTTTCCGAATCGTCGACGTACCATTAGATTATGTGAACGTAGTCTGAATTCCCGCGAATGGTAATGCATACTGTAGAGCTTCGGCCAGTCACGACAGAGGTCGCTCAGCAAATTGTCACGCGCGGTTCGTCAATCAGTGCCCGACTAAGACGACTTGCCTCCGAAAATTACGTGCCGCAAGAGCTGAATTTGATTACATGCTTCCGGGCAGTACCATACGGCCATCCAAAAGCCCATGAGCATCATCTCTCCACATGGTTCCGAAAAGGACCATGGGGACCGGCGTTCTTGTAGTGATTTTCTTTCTCTAAACAACGTAACCACGCCCGATCGCTATCCGATCCCACATATCGTGGACCTTACCGCCACGCTGGCAGGTAAGGAAGTTTTCAGTAAAATCGACTTGGTGTTCCCTCACTACCGATGTCCGGTAGCCAAAGCGGACACTGCTAAAACTACCGTGACCTCTCCATTTGGTTTGGTCGTGTTCTTGCGCATGCCATTTTTTCTAACGAATACCGCGCAAACTTTTCAGCGCCTCATCGACCAAGTTTGTCTCGGTCTAGACTTCGCTTTTGCCTACCCCGACGAAATGTTACTCGCGAGCTCCTCACGTTAGGGACACTTACGCCAGGTTCGAACGCTTTTTGATCCTTTCTCCCAACACGGTGTGACGGACAACCCAGAAAGGTGTTCATTTCGTATTGATTCAGTTAGTTTTCTTGGACACCACATCTGTCCTGCAGGCCTCGTGTCACTACAGGATAAAATTAGGGCCATCTTCGAGTAGCCCGAACCTTGCTCTTTCAAACACCTAAGACGCTTTGACTACCTCATCAACTTTTATCATCGTTTCATACCTAGGTGCGCTTCGATTAAGCAACCCCTCACGGTCCTTCTCCGAGCGAAGCTTAAGAAATTCGATTTTCCAGCTGTAGCACGCGCCGCCTTCCTGGTTTTGAATGAAGCTATCGCCAACATGGGTTCTACAGCGGATAATCATTGTACCTACACTTCTGACGTGGTAGTTAGGGCGACCTTACAACAAATGGTAGGTGATACCTGGCAGCGGATGTCATTTTCTTCTGAACGTTTGCAACCTGCCGAATCTCGTTACAATACTTTCGGTAGAGAACCAGTAACCATTTATTAATTCATACCTCATTTTCGACTTGTCTTAGAAGGACGCTCCTTTGCCGTCTTCACCGACCACAAACCCTTGACTTACGTGCTTAGATCGACTACCGACCGATACTCTCCTAGATATTCGCGCCACCTAGACTATATCGCTCAAGTTACGACCGATATATGACGTGTCGCAGGTGTGCACAGCACTGTCGATGACGCATTTCCCGGATTCGAGTGATTTCTACTGATGCCGGCACCGCTACCGACTTGGCAGCCATGGCCGCAGTGCAACTAAATGATCCTGAGGTTGATATACTACGTAAGTATCCATCACTGGGCATACGATCTATTCCGCTGACATCATCAGACGGAACTTTACTTCGCGATTTATCGCTGGGCGCGTCGCGCCCAGTCGTGCCACGCGAGTTCCGGCAGACCGCATTCGACACTTTGCATGGCTTGTCTCACCCAGACGTTCGTGCATCGGTTAAACTCGTAACCACACTGTGCGTCTGGTGCAATGTCAATCATGACGTTCGTACTTGGGCAGCTGCTTGATTTCCGCGTCAACGCGCGACAGTGCATATGCACATGAAAAGCCCAGTACATTTCCCACCCCAGATGCATGTTTTCATCAAGTGCACGTCGACATGGTAGGTCTTCTGTCGCCTTTGAAAGGCTCTGTATATCTACTGACCTGTGTCGATCGAGTCACTAGGTGACCGGAAGCTATTCCCTTACCTAACTGCTCCTCGGAAACGGTAGAGAAAGCTTTTCTGTCTTTAACTGTTTTCACTGTTACGACACTGTGATCGATCAAGAATTCTCCGCGCTATCTAGTGGTGCTAGAATTACACCCATAGGATCATTTCTAACAAAGCTACGACTCAATCTGTGGTTTCAATTGCATTCGCCCATCGCCGGCACTTTCCGCTGTCAACCACCCACTACAAGCTACTTCCAACAGCTTTGTCCTACAAGAACCAGTGTGGATCAATAAGCTAACCAAAATCCGTGTACGTGTGTCCTCGTCGTGCACACTCGCGTACGGCAACCGACGTCAACAGTGCGACTCAGGCTAAAAACGCGAGCGTCACTCGACCTCTCACAAGTGATCAGAAAAGGGCAGCGTACCTTAGCAACAACAAAACTCGAAGGAATTTATTCCACCCAACTACAGATGTGGAGAGCAGGAGTGCATACGAACAGTTAAGAAAGACATTATTTGTTCGTTTTGCGGCCTTCCGTTCCATCCTCCTGTGCTGGTTTAGGTCAACTACAATACAAGAGACAAATCAACCTGACTGATTCGGTCCGGTTTTGCCAAATATGCAGAGCAATCCCAATAGTCCAATGGTGTGCACTATCGCTAGTGAAGTGTGAAAAACTGACGGAAACAGTCCAGCAGATGGCGAGATTCAGGACTTTGCCACTGGAATCTAACAACACCGATCTTGCTCTACAGCAAATCCCTCAGAGCTCTGTCCCTAAGTCGAAGGCTCAAGTCAGGCTTGCTAACCCTCCGATGGCATCTGCGCTACCTAATCCGACAATTACTAACGCTTTATGTAGGCAAGACACATCCAGCGTGACTGCTATTAACTCATCCCTAGACGCCATATCTCACGAGTTGGCCATGACATCTACAACTACAGTCTAGAACCGAGTAACGTACGCATCGATCGCTTTGATAAAACGCCGAAATAGACACCTTTACGTCCATCTTCTGGACCAAGCACGAGCGACGCGGTTCCGTTCTCACAACGTACTTAAGTGCCCGCGTCCTCGCGGTACACTCAGCCCACGCGAGAATGGTGGTGGTCGCCGGCAGCGAAGTGCCATTACGGCGTACAGCTTACACATTGTATTTTAGTGCCGGCCAAACAATCCATGTAAACGGCCAAATCACTCAACCCCACATTCGCTAAACGGAACCACAGTGCGTTAACGGTCGTGCGTTCAAAATTACTTGAGTGCAGTTCTGGCAGAATATAAGCCAAGTTGGTAGATGTTCGCAAACTGAGGCATTCCATTTGCGATGCGACCTTGTATTCGGGTTTACCCAAGTGGGCTACGATGCGTAGCGCGTCACCCAAATTCAGTGCACTACGGCGAACCCCAATTTCTTCGAGTAAGCTTGAGTTTAACTGAAGAGACAGGGATAGTCATAATCTCAGCAGTTCATCTTCGCAATGAATCGATCAGGGTACGCATACTACCCGATATTCCTTGGAAAGGACGGGTAAAGGAAAATGAAAACCATAGCGGTCCTTATACGAACGAAAGCAACAAATCCGTATTGGTTCATGGTGTTCCTGAACTACTGGACTCTCCTGAGCATGAAGCGCCAAAAAATGACCGAGAGCAATGGTGCTACATCCGCGAAGCACTCCCTCTGCACCACATTATCGCTAAATCACTATTCAGAATTCCTTCATCTCCAAACTACAAGGCCTGCGGTCCAAAAATAATGAATGTCGTGATACACTCCGATGGCTGGTTGAAGCATCGCTCCAGGTTGCCTACCAAGGTTAGGTTAAAGATAGCAGGCGCATGGCCACTAGTTAGCAGTCCTTCATTGGAACATGCAAACAGTAACATATTTGCCTCCACAATCTTGCAGAATTGTAGACAAGATAGAATTAGCGACACCTGACGGGACAGGGAGACACATGAGGGAACACCTCGATGTAGGATGCTTCATGGTGCTATGTGGCCTGATTGAATTTCAAGTACAAATAACTCAGGCAAGAAAACGATTGGCGGCCGACCGATGAACGGTCGGCTTAAAACTAAACACAAATGTTTTGTCCATCCACACACTTCTAACATCAAAAACACTATGTTTGTATACTAAGGCCCAAGCTCTTCTTAGTAAGTTGGCCGAAGTTAGAGGACACC